>JAPDOI010000302.1:475000-883119 GCA_029168955.1 Aplectana chamaeleonis
AACTTCACTCAGTGTTAAGGGATGTAGAATGACTAAGAATGTATTTCCTATACATCGCACCGAATTGCATTATTCGAAATTTATTCGAATGATTTTTCGAATTTCGAATCATTCAGAATTCGAAAGTTTTGGACTTCGAATAATATTTGAAATTTCAATACTTCTTAGAACGCAGTTTCGAGGATAAAATCGGATAATTTTCGGATGAAATCGAATAATTTTCGGATAATTTTGGAATAAAATCGGATAAAATTGCACTACGCCACGACCGTTTTCCGTACCGCCTTCTATTTAGTACATCAACCCAGGATTTTCCTCCTTCCGGAATCGGAAAAGTCGTTGCGGCGCCGAAAACTGGCGTGGTCAAGTGAAATTACCGGTTTTTGTATAGTTGCTTTGCATACTTTTCACTTGCTAGTTGTCCTGAACCGAACCTGTGCATGGATAATATAGTAACTTCCTACGAAAATATAGTCGCTTGAGAATTTGGTTTCATAATTTTATTAATATTCATACATGAAGATTGAAGTTTGTATGTGAACTTGCTGCAAAAGCAATGTAGTACTACTGTTTGTTCAATTATGGATGCTTTCGAAGACTTGTCTTGTTTACCTGGTTTATTTTTCACCGTTTTTCCTCAACTTTGTTTTCAAAATATCCGAACCGAATCCAAAATCATCCGACCGGATATCCTCATCCGAATCACTGGAAAAATGGCATTATCTGAATCGATCCATTATCGGAAAAGTTAAAAAGCGCTTTATCTGGATCGAACCGATATCCAGAAAATTTAAAATCGGCATTATCCGAATCGATCCATTATCCGAGAATTTATCAGCGGATAATAAGTATAGGGGATAGGCTGGCTGTGAACGGCCAGCCAATGCAAACGGTTTTTCTCTTTTTCTCGCATTTATTATGTAGCTGCCAGCCAGATATAGACAGTACAAGGGTTTTAGCTTCCGAAACTCACCCTTTCCAGAAAAACAGTTACTTGGAATACGTAGGGGAGCGATGGAGCTCCCTAATCTACATTGACTACTCCAAATATACTGGCTTCGAGTGGTTACAATGGATTGTGTCATGCGAGTCGACGTCCATTTCTGTACTTTCTGAGCTAAGACAGATTCGGTTTTGACAGTAGGGCGAATTTGGCCAAAACATCGATATTCTAATGCAGTTATGCTAGTGAAACATTTCAAGACTAATGGAATTCAACTGGAGGGATAATTTTTTTATCAAAAACCTGACAATGAGCAAACGAAAAAAGAAGACATAAGGTGCTTGAAAAATGAAAAAAATGAGAAATTTGCAGCGGTTTTTCTCAATTCAGCCCGCCTCTGAGAAAAAGCGTCGCGACAGTGCCGAGAAAGTACCACGTCGGATCCGCGATCATCACTGCGCCGAGACGATTCGATTGCATTGTCTTGAGCCTGAAAAACTCCGCGACCGACACAGTAAATGACAGCTCAAAGCTAATTTTCAAAATCGAAGCTATCATATTTGATTTCGAGAAAATTTATCCCGAAAATAGGAAAAATTATTCGAAAATTCGAAAAATTAGATTTTCGATTATATTCAAAAATTTGAAATTCGAAAAAAATTATTTTCGAATATATTCGAAAATTTTAAATTCGAAAAAGATGATTTTCGAATATATTCAAAAATTCTAAAGTTTTTACAGTTTTTCGTAAGTATAGTATCATGTTTCCGTACCCTCTGTTTCGGAGCGAAATTTGCTTTGTTCCTTCGTGTGAGTGTGGAGCGAGAGGAGGTAAAACTAGAAAGTGTGGGAGATAAGCAGCAGCCGCTTACATGCGCACACGCAGGCAATCGACCCGAGTAAATTTGCCTCCTAAATAGAGGGCACGTAAGTTGTATGTACGTAAAACCTAATCTTGCGATACGACGAACTTCGGCATAACGAAAGCAAAGCAATTCACTAAAAACATCATTCATCAGCTTAGTAGTACGTGATTGGACGGAACACATAGTTTCCCCTGCCTCTCTTATACCTTACGACCACCACCCAGTGACGCAAACACAAGAAAAGCACAATTAACGTCTATTTGAAAGGGGAAAGTGGAATACCCTGTAACAATGTCCAAGCCTGGCATAGTGGAATATGCGTCTCGCCCGGGACCCTTGAGCTCACGGAGTTATAAGTTTGAAACCGTAAGTAAGGAAAGGTATACTGCCAACCTCCAAAGTTGTATGGAAAATTAAGAACGGTTGCCAAAATCGTGTTCAGCGGCCCAAACAACCTCTGGTCGGTGGTACATACCAGCTTGTTCAATAAGTTTTGTCGTTCGATAAAAGAGGGCGTTGCTACTGGCCCAATTTTTTTTGTTGGTCCACTTCATATTAACGTATGCGAAGTTTCATTTCAATCTGTAAATTCATTCTTTGTTTATAAGCCATTTAGTGTCGCCGTGTCACAGCAATGCAAAAAATCGAATATCGTGCAGTGATACAGTTCTTATTTTTGGAAGGTACGTACCAGCTTGTTCAATAAGTTTTGTCGTTCGAAAGAAGTTCACGAACGAATGTTAAGAGTGTATAATGATTGTTCACCTACCATTAGAACAGTAGAAAGGTGGGTTGCTGAATTGAAACGTGGTCGTATAAGCCTTGAAGACGATCCACGTGAAGGACGTCCAAAAAGCGCATCAATACCAGAAATCATAGCCAAAATACAGGATATGGTTTTGGAAAATCGCCAATTGACTGAGGAAGATTTAGTAGAGGCTCTACATATCTCATTAGGCAGCGTGAGCCATATTTTAAGTGAAATTTTGGGTTTTAGAAAGCTGTGTTCACAGTGGGTGCTGCATTCGCTAACAATGGAACAAAAACATTCGAATGCGACTTTCTCAGCAACATTTGGAGCGTTTTAAAAAGGATATGTAAAGTGGATTTTGTGCGTCGATTCATCACTATGGATGAGACTTGGGTCTATCACCATGATCCTGAACCAAAACACGAGGCTAAAGAGTGGTGTGAATCTGGTTGTTCGGCTCCAAAACGAGTTCGTGTCCGGAAATCGGCCAAGAAGGTTATGGCATCAGGTTTTTGGGATGCGAAAGAAATTTTGTTGGAGGATTACTTGTAAACTGGTAAAGCAATTAATTCTAAATATTATTGCAACCTTTTGGACCAGTTGAAGGAAAAAATTCGTGAAAAAAGACCAGATTTGCAGAATTAAAAAAAAATTCTTTTTCATCAGGACAATGCACCATGTCACAAGAGGATTTTGACAATGGCTAAAATCCATGAATTAAAGTTCGAATTGTTGGAGCATCCACCGTATTCACCAGATTTGGCCCCAGCGACTTCCACTTGTTTCCTGAACTCAAAAAATTTATGCCTGACAAGCGTTTTTCGTCAAATGAAGAGGTCATAACGGCTGTTGAAGCGTATTGTGCAGGCCTTCCGGATTCACACTTCAGGGATGGGATCCACAGATTGGAGGACCGTTGGAGCAATCGTATTAATGTTCAGGGAAATTATACTGAATAATGAAGTGTATTTTGAACCATAAAATTGTGTTTTTCTTATTGAACGACAAAACTTATTGAACAACCTGGTATATCATTTCCCCGTTGAAACTCCTTTCTCTTCTACCTTCCTAGTTGCAAGGGACTGGGCCTTTTTTTATATTTAGCTATCATTCCAATGAGAGAAGGAAATGGATCTCTGGGGACATTTTTCAAGTGCTTCATTATTACGCTACAGCGAGGAAAGACGCACTGTTATGGTCTGAAAATACAGAAGCCAATAAACATCACTTGAATTACATATCACCTTATAAATAAACTCTACTATAAGAAACTAGAGAATAAAAAAGTCGGGTGTCCGTAAAGAGGTTCAAAAAGAGATGATGAACTGAGCGCCTTCATAACTGCGTAGAAAACTCCAAAATTGGCGTGAAAGGAGTCCTCGGGCACTGCTGGATCATACATTTGCGGCTGTAACTGTAGGTTTCGCCATCCGTCACCCATCGTGTTGGGACCAAAGGTTACTCGGGGTGGAGACAGCGAACCGAGAGGTGACGGTTGTTTGTATTGCCTGCGTGAGAAGAGGTGAAGGTTCAGTGTAATCCTGTGTTTCCGAAATTGAGCGTTTTGCTAAACTTTTTTGCATTTCCTACTTTTCATTTCTGATTATTAGTTTTGAAATAAAATGGAAATAGGTGACCGCCTTGTAATATATATTATTCTAAAATGACTTGATGAAGTCGTTAAAATTTTTTTTGAAATGGAAGTCACAAATCTTTTTTGAAAAATTTCGGAATGGATTTCTTTTTGCCTTTGAAAGTACACCTGGTGTGAGCTGTTTTCAGCAACCTCGTGAAATTCTGCAAAATCATCTATCACGGAATTCATAGAGACGATTGAAATCAGCATCGAAAGCTCGGGTGCCTCAATGCACAAAAATGAAGGAGTTGTCCTGTCTTTTTCTGTTCGGATTCCACTTGGGACACCTCTGCGCTTAAATGGATAGGCCTGATGTTTCGAGCTGCAAAGGACGGGTCAGCTCCTTCATTTTTGTGCATTGAGACCACAACCCGCAAGCTCCTCCTTCTGAATGACACATGGCTCGTTTTTGAAACAGCGGTGTAGACAAAATTGGGCATAACACAACGTGAGACATCCGCGAAACGCAATTTTGTGTTTGAAGCAGGAATGAGTGAATGAGCCCATGTCGTCACTCCTATATGATTTATTCCACAAAAAGCCATGTACCATTTCTTTAAAAGCTCTGGACACTGAGTGTAAATATCTCCTTACAAGGGAAGTATAAGAAGCGTAGGTCTGAACGGTAGAAATCTAATGTCATGTGGGAATGTTCACGCATTACATGGTGAAATAGTGTTGGGTACCCGGTACGAAAGATAGGTCTGAAGGAGTTATAAGCTCCGACAGTTTGCCGACCATCGACCTCCTCCTAGTCTATGAATTGTTAACTTGTGGAGTGAGCAGCATCGACGCGCAAAGGGAGGAAGGGGCAGTGGTGCGCATGTGACCAGGGTTCGAATCTCCCCCAGAGCTGTTTTCTTGCAAACTCTCGGAACTTTCATATTTTGATCAAAAATTATATCACAAGTGTCTTCTTATCTTTTTGCTGCGCGATGTAGCCATATCGACAGTGAAGTACACTCGGGTACAAGGGATTCGAAGTTTTGTTTCCCATCAAGGATTTCCATTGTTTTGGAGAAGTTATATGATTTGGAAGTATTACCCCACATATTTTGAACAAGTTACGAGAACCAATAAGTAACAGAAGACGGTGCGCTTGGTGCAGTCGCCTTCTGCGACCACCCGTAGTCTGACCGTCGTGCCTCTCATTTTCCCATCAGGCAAGGTCGGAGAAATGCTCTTTGTCCAATTACCACAGCGGGGAGGTCGCTTCCCATTGGAAAGTGTATTCAAAACGAAGAAACTTTATATCGTCAGCGGAACATCCCATATCATGACGACGTTAACAACACTTGCATTTTTCGAGAATGTTTTCATCCAGCAATTGCCTCTTTCCCGACTCAAGGAGTGATTTTTCCAACCAAAGCGCGATACAGACTCTTGTGCCGGCGGGGAAAAACTTGCAGATTTTGACCTAACCGCCTGGCGAACAAGCTTGGTTCAGCTGGCAGACATCGGGTTTCGCAGCTATTCGAAAGCACTGCTCAAGCGATTTCACTCTACTATTGCTCTTCAAAGCTTTGAATTTTCAGGTCGTCTAAAATAATATATGGTTTTCGGCGTGGACGACCTTTAAGGCCGGCTACGTTCTTATCCGTCCGGGTCCTTTCGAAACTGCAACTGATCTCGAATCCCCAGTAGCGCTCGTCCCCTGTGAAGAGATAGGTTGCCAGGGGCACATCGCGTTCATTCGTTGTCCCTATTGCGGATTTCGCTTATGTTTGATGCATTGAAAGAAATGGTTATGTATTTTGCGTCCCATAAAGTGATAAGGTTGTTAAAAATATGTGGGGTAATACTTCCCAATCATATAAGTTCTCCAAGACAATGGAAATGCTCGATGGGGAACAAAACCTTAAATCCTTTGTATCCGAGTCTATTACGCTGTCGATATGGCTATATCGCGCAGCAAAAGGTTAAGATGACATTTGTGATATAAATTTTTATCAAAATATAAAAGTTCCGTGAATCTGCAAAAAAAAAGAGCCCTGGGGGAGATTTGAACTATGGTCACATGCTCACCACTGCCCCTTCCTCCCTCTGCGCCATCGATGCTGTTGGTTCGACTGCTTAACAATTCATAGACTAGGAGGAGATCGATGGCTGGAAAACTTTCGAAACTTATAACTCCTTCAGATCTATCTTTCGCGGCGGGTACCCAACACTATTTCACCATGTAATGCGAGAACATTTCCACATGACATTAGATTTCTACCGTTCAGACCTACGCTTCTTATACTTCCCTTGTTAGATTCTCAAATGGATGTCTTTGAAAAAGATTGGGAAAATAGCAGCACAAAAAAGAACGCTTTTGGCGTACATTACCTCCTTTGTTATGTTTTTTTTTGGAGGGACATTCTACTAGCAGGCGGCTTTTGAAGAGCTCGGAAAATATGAATTCTGTTCTCCCATACACTCACTAGAACAATATTTTTGTGGATCTGGCCATTTTTAACGGACCATGTTCTCTTTAGGTGTACCTCTGAGGATGTAGGGTGTTCTCGAATCTTAGTTTGTAGCTGCTAAAGAGAAATTTCCAGGCCGAGTTACGAACAAATTTCCTTAGTTGGGCGAAAAGTAAGCCTATCAAGCATTTTTTTTGTGTTCGAAAAATATGTCGCATTAGGTTTAAAAAATTCTTCTGGGGCCTAATATTTGTTCTGAACATGAATCATAGTTCCGTTTCTCCAAGTTTTTGGGCTTCCTAAAAGCTACAGTAGATCTATGGACATTTAGCTGGTCTAACCTAACTTATTACTCCAATGGCCCTCGATTGCGCGGTTAGCACCCCTAAATAACCACACAGAGGAGTTCTCAGCTGAATCTGACATCTAGATCGCAGTACCGTATACCCACCGTAACCTAGCGCAATTTATCAAAAATCGACAAACGGACCTCATGTTCCTGTTGATTGCTCCAAATGCATAACCTGTCCTGAGAAGTTTCAAGGGAAATCTGTCGGAGCGTTTTGGTCGCGTTTTTCCCCGAAAAAATTCCCGCGGTTGGAGGCATTAAACCAAACCTGTTGACGTTTTCCACCCTAATTTCGTATTCATGACCCCGAATAACCTTCAGAAAATAGGTTTAAAGCCAATTTCGAAGCATTTTCTTCTGAACACCCTAGAAGTTGCCTGCTCTCGAGCTCCTAGAATTTTTTCTCGATCGTGTCAATATTTCGATTTTCCTTGAACTTGTTCGGAATTTTTCGCTCTCGACTTTTTGATTTTCCATTACTCGATAGCGGCCAAAAATATCGGAACACACACTTCCGAACTCTTCAATTTTCTGTGTATATCTCTGCCGAAATCGAATTAAAATACATGAATTTTTAGGGCTCTTTGGAGCGTCGAATTCTGTGCGGACCTTTGTGTGCCTTTTTTCAAATCCTTCTTGTTAGAGCTGCATACTCTGAGTACGAATTCACTGTTGTGTGTACATCGAGGTAAAAATTCGTAACGGAAGTAACAAGCTGTCAGTAGCTATCTGTGCAGAAAAGGTAACTTTCGCAGGTTTCCAAAAAAATCTAGTGATGAACCAGGATGGGAACATTCTAGCACGGGCACTTTACACGAAACACTGAGCTCTATCGAGAGTATGAATGAGAAATCTTCTCGTTAAAGGTATTGCACGCGCAGAAAACCGTATATTTTTCCATGTTTTTGTGTAGCTTGGCCTTTCTAGTGAACGAAACTGTCGATAGGGCCCATGAAAAACCATCATTTGTAAAGGAAGTCCAGCCTGAACACACTATAAAATTGAATTTAAAGGCAGTGTCCACGATACAAACCATGTCTGATTTTTTGGTGGAGATCGGCAGCTGCAAGGCCTAGCGTAACCCTAACCTTGAGAGAACTAAGAAAAATGAGCTCGGAACGGTCCCCTATGGCCCCAAAGTTGGACACCCGTCAGCTCGTCACACCCCAGATGCACTTTCCATGCCCACCGACGTGAACAAATGAAAGCTCGAGATCGTGAGATGAGCGATGATTTCCAGTCATTAGCCCCGTTCTTCCCTTCATTCTGAAGTTCTCTCCATACTCAGGTCAGCTCGCATACATCGGCTGCAAAAGACGGAAGTCACAAGCCTCGGACAACTCGTCCACCATGCTTCCCTAGCTCAATTTTTGACGGACCACAACTCCATTCCTAGAAGGCCCTGTACGATTCCAAAAACATCATATTTGAAAGTTTTTGGAGTTTTTCTGCATTTGGAGACCTCGTAACTGTGAATTTCAAGGTTTTTCTGCGTGTGGAGTTTGTGCTGTAACTATTTCTCATGTTGTTTGACGGTCACGTCAACTTTCTATGAGAATGCGGTAGATGACTGGTGAGAACGGGTGGCGGATCTTCATCTTTAACCATTTCCAATCTTATAACCCTACGTTTTTGACGCGCCGAAGTTTACCGGTGTAGTCTACCGGTCTCAATCATGAAATTGAGCCTGAGAAATTGAAAATGATTTCCAGCACGAACGATGTCTTCAACATTCAGCGGTAGACCTTTTCAGTTGCGAATTATCAAACTGCCACCTAGGATATACAGTGCGGTCGGCTGTCAAGGGTGAAAAGGCGGCGGCAGGCGGCGCCCGCCGCCGTTTTTGTGCGGCGTCCAATTCAGGAACGGTTTACCGCGTTTAGCGACTTGCCCGGTTGATCCTGTTTCTGTGAAACTTTCGAGGTAGCCCTGCGATTCTGCCAAAGAAGTTTGAAGAAATTTCGAAGAGTTTGAATTTTTTTCGAGAAATTGAACTGGAAGGGTGACAAGTCTTCAGAAGCTCATAAACATTTTCAAAACAACGGCTTATGGTCAAAGAAAATTGTAAGTTATACAAAACATGCAGTATACCGTGTATAAAACATTTTGTTGGAATTCTGCGTGCTGGAAATAAAAATATTCTGGATGAAAATTACAATGCAGCATTGAAGAGCCCGATCGAAGTCATTTTTTGGCTCAGACAGGCCTATGCTGGTTGAAATGTTATAACGATGATTCAAATGATTTATATGCACAACCACGAGTACACCGAAAAAATTTCTGATTGAACGGGCATTTTTGAAAAAATTCCAGAAACTGGTGTTTTTTTTCGGAAATTCAATGTCTATTCAAACATTGAACTGCCTCGAAAGTTTCACAGAAACAGAATCAACCGGGCAAGTCGTTAAACGCGGTGAACCGTTCCTGAATTGGACGCCGCACAAAAACGGCGGCGGCGGCCGCCGCCCGCCGCTGCCTTTTTACCCTTGGCAGCCGACCGCGCTGTACCTGCCCTCGGAACTCAAACAAAACCATCTGCCAAATTAGCATGAACCTTTTTCACGGAGGTCATTCAGTGGTCAATCAGTGCTAGAAGTTTGGACAATAACGGAAGCCCTACCAGGAAAAATACAAATATTAGACGAAATGCCTGAAAAACTGTTTAAAGGCAGCATACACGCTCGTAAACGTGGTTGGGATAACAACGTTAATCGAACCGTATGGCTTACAACATCATGCCCACGCATTTTGAAGCGTCAAAAACGACCCACTATGCTGTTTCAGGAGTAGCAAGTTAAGCCCCGCCCGTAATTTCACGCCCCCTGTATTTGCTCTTTTCCTCCGACCCAGGGTTGCTGTTTCATCTTCGCCGTCAGTGACGTGTGTGGTTCACTTGCTAGGCAATTAACCAACAGTACCGACGGTGAAGATGACTCAGCAACCTCGCGTTGCAGAAAAGGGCAAATACAGGGGCGTGAAAATACGGGCGGAGCCAAGCTTGCTACTCCTGTAACGGAATTGTGGGTCGTTTTTGACGTTTGAAAATGCGTAGGCGTTGTAATCTGAGCCATACCATTCTATTTCCGTAGTTATCTCAATCACGTTTACGAACGTGTATGTTGCCTTTCAGTGTCCCTCTGACATATGTAAGGGGCCGAATAGAGTCTCGCCGCGCGACGGCGCGGCAGCATGGTGTGCAGCCGTATCGATCAAGCGTCGCCGCTAGGCGGCGCGGCGGGTCGATTAGACTAGGTCAGGGCCGAATCTGGCAGCGGCCGCCGCCGGCGGCTGCCGCATGGCCAGGCGGCGCCGCCGGCGGCGGGCGCTGCCTTTGCTTTGCAACCCCGAGCGGTGCGGCGAAAGCAGACGGTTGAGCCCGCTTTCCATGATTGAATGGTCAAATATATGTGTTTATGAGGTAAATTTCTGTTTACCGGTGTACTTACATCAAGTTCACTTCTAGTCATAGGATTTTGGGCTCTTGAAACCTAATTTTTGAAGTTTTAAAGATTTTGACACCAACTCAAGGGCTATTTTTTTTACCAAACTTCGAATTTGAAAATTCCCACGTAACTTTTGAACAACGCCCTTCTAAATTTCCATTTCAGAAACTTATTTTCAGCTGGAAGCAGATCTTCTACGAATAACTAATTTTCGAAAAGTACAGTTGCCTCGATAAGTAATAGTGAGTAAAAGACATAGACATTAGACACTAGGTTTTAAATGAATTAATAATTCGATTACCATGTTTTCATAATTAAAATTTCCGAGTGAGTGAATTTTGTCGAATTTTTGAAAATATTGAATGAATTATTAAATTTGAACTATCGAATTGGGACTCTCGAATATTTTTTGAAAATTTTTGATAATGTATCCTCCATTCGATTCGAATATTCGGAAAGTTGGTCCGTATGTTCGAAATCAAAATAGATTTTTCGAATTATTTCTGAATTGTAAAAGGATATTCCCCACCCATTTTTTCAGTTGCAGAAAGTATTCGAATGCCGTGACCCAAAATTGCGCGAATATTCGGAAAGTTGAATAGTTCAGTTACTCAAATAAAGCGAGTATTCGAAGAACCAGTAAATTTGGAACCCTGAATGAATGGAATATCCGAAAACCTATCAGTGCAGAATTCCGAAAGAATCAATCACTTTATAAAGCAAATAATTAACATCCTGAATGAACCGAAAACCCGAGGAAACTAAAAATCCCAATCCCGAATGAATCAGATTTCAGAAAATACAATTTGAGGTTCCCCAATGAATAGAATATTCCGATAGTTCGAATAATGATCGAATAAGTTGTCCATTGGGTCCCAAATCTGACGAATACGTAAGGTAAAATGTTACAACTATACGACTCTAAAAATGAATGCAAGAAAATGGTTGGGGTGCACGTCGATCACGGAATCCTTTTTCAGGGAAGAATCCTTCACTGAACATGACCCAAGTCGCCGTAAAAGTAAATCCAGCTCCAACTTGGCCAATCTGAATATTACAATAATTTAATTCGAAACTTAGACGTCAGGTGCATAGCTCTGTACGTAGTACGCAAAAGCGCGTCGCCGCTCCAGTTTGCCGCGGCCCGTTCATAGCATTTGGAGATCGGCGGCGATGAGAAATCTTGTGCGGCGCGGCACGCCGCGCCGCTCCATCCTCCGCCGCTCCTTTCAGCGGCGGGACTCTATTCGACCCCTAATGCACAGACGGCATGGATCCTCGTGATGACTTGCGTTCCCCATTGAAGGTTGGCGTAAACTCGGTGCACCTATATTATAGCATATGACATCGAGTTTACGCCAACCTTTAAAAGAGAACGCAAAGCATTACTAGGTGTTCAATACATCACTGTATTGAACATGAGTAGACCTAAAAAATATTGCTAGACTCCTTAAGTACCTCTCCCTGTTCAACAGATCTTAGAGTAGTACATTTCTGTTAACTATGCAAAAGAATGCACCCGATGGATTCAATTCCACGTAATAGGGAGTTCCGATACTTTTGCAGTACATGTTTCTTGTTAGAAATTCGAATTCTTAGAATACTCGACATTCAAAATCGAATATGTTCGAGAAATCGATCGCGAATATTCGAGTGGGAGCCATGTATTTTCATATTAATTTATTTATTGTTAAAGCCATGATAGCACAAATGGATTTACAAGCAAGAAAAAGCGTTTCCAAAAGAAAACATAGCACTCATACGTATAATAATATGTATGTACATATACTCCCTAGTGAATGTCCTGACCCCCTGAGAAAATCACTCCGTAACCCGGCTCGAAGATCTCTTAGCAGCTACGAACCTAGATTAGAAAACTTCTTAAGAAGAAGAAGAAGAAGACCTAATTGGAATATATTTCGTTTTCAAACGGCCTGATCGTGCAGTATTTATTCCTTTGTAAAGCCACGTGGTGGAACAGATCCTTGTTCGAAGCGAAGTGTTTGTTCCGAATGATGGGATTCATCCTCCGCCGGATGTAATGCAACGGCTCGGGATTGGATTGGCCCTGTTTTGGAATAATTTAGCGCCAGTGTTGTGTTGTGTTTAGCTCGTGGTGATGCATCGATTGCAGAAGCGATGAGGGGCAGGACTGAGGCTGTTGGCATCGATCGCACGACGTCTTCTGCAGGAGCAGCAGCAGCTGCTGGTGGTGGTGGTGGTGGCTGGATGCTGGACTCCAGCCAGGGAACAGGTCGTTTCCGATTCTCTGGCTTCGGAAAGTTCGCCTCTGGTGCCCTCGGAAAGGTCTGTTCCTTCTTCTTTTCGCTTCACACGCTTCGTCTCTTCGCAGTCCAATCAGTTGCCGCGCTTCCGCCGTTTTCCGGTTCCTGGGAACGTTCGCCGCCTCCCTCAAAGCCCATGTGATAGTAATGCTCAAAGGGTTATATGTTCTGATTGTCTATTCGATTTGAGCTAAAAGTTTTCGATCATTTCCTGTAGCGCAGCTTACTAGAGGTGTTATTAATGGTTTCATTTTACTCTTCTGTAATTCTCCGTTTTTCGTGTTTTTAACCAAATGTGTTCAAAATTTTTAGTTTAGAAGTTCAAAGAAAATGATACCAGAATTCGATATTCGAGAAAACTTTCAATTTGTGGTGAAACTCTCAAAGTTGCTTCATGCTCTTAAATTTAGATTGCTTTCTCTTCTCCAATTATTCTCGAAGTTATGACCTTTTTTATATTCCAGCCTTTCCACTTCGCTTCTAATCAGCTATGAAACTAGTTTTCTAGCACTGCCTAGCATTGTTTTCATATCTCAATTTATTATTTGCTGACTATCAGTTAGATGAACTTTGAGTTTTCTTTTTTTCTGTCCTTTTCTCGAAAAAAGGCTTAGCTGCTTTATTTCACTGTGAATATGTCCACTTAGAACAATTAAAATTAAGTAAACGGAAAATCAAAGTTCAGGATCGAAATTGAAATCAAAATCGTCAAAATGAAAGCGGTTTTTATTGTCTTCAAGGTAACTGCTGTTAGATGTGCCTCACAGAGAAATTCGTACTGATTGTGAGATGAGAACTCAAATGAATAGTCAAACACCATGTGTGAATGATTATGAGGAAACTGCGAATGTTGATGATGGCATTAATGTATTGGAGAGGAAATTATGAAATCAACACTCGGACATCTCGTTTTGGTTTTTGAAATTGAATCCCAAATTTTCACTCTAGCGGCTGTTTTTTGTCATTCTTATCTTCTCCTCAGATAACCATAATTCTGTTCAACGAGAAGACATAACTTGAAGTCACTCGAACAAAGGCCGGCTGCTTCCTGACCGATTCAATATACAGAAATGAAACCGTCAAATAAAACTTTTTTTTCTGAGCGAAACATCGTGATGTTTCTGCAATGTAATGGAAGAGCAACGTAAGGATATCCGTTCGAATTGTTTTTTATTGATTCCATGCACTCGCATGAAGTTAATTGGAGCCGTATATCTGATTGTTGGTTCTAGGTTATTCCAACCAAAATAGTTTGTTAGAATGAGGAGTCTGCGTTTGCTTTTGAGGCAAACTATACTCTTGGTGGCGGTGTCGTACCCACGTGGAACCGCGAAATTGAGTCCTCTGAGAACGGCGAGTATGCAGCTAAAACGTAAGGCCACTAAGTATTTTATAAAAAAAAACTGTGAGGCAGAGAAGAAACGTTAGAGCTCATCAAAATGTTTCAAGAAAGCCGAGCATGGAGGTTGTTGACCTACACACTAAATATTTTCCCACTAGATGGATGATCAAATCACCGTGTTCATGTTCATTCACTGAGCTAGAAGGAGGGACGGAGAGAAATAAAAGAGGCTAGCATAGAACTCACATACTAAATGTAGTCTGTGAATAGGCGGGGCTGCGACGGTAGATCGCCGAGCGCGATCGAAACCCCGTTGGCCGGTGATGTCGCCAGCACCCCACGGCCAGCCGCCTCTGGTCCATGCGTCATACTACCGTATTTCCTTTACTAGAAGCACACCTCTATTTGAAGTACATCAAAAAAAGAGGGCTGAGTAATAAAAGTACATCTCCTTTTTGTACACCTCTATTGGTTGTACACTTCTAAATAAGATAAGGAATGAAAATTTAGATGCTAAAAAGGGTTACGGCTTAGAAAAGGACGATTATATTAACGAGTGTGCACGAGATGACTCATTCGGACTTGAATAGCTTACTTTTCATGGTTATTGATCGCGAAAATCATGGTTTTGTTATTAAAATTCCAACTGTGAGAATTCCTAGAAACGAGGCTGAAAAATAGAAGCACAACCTCTATTTGAAGTACACCTCCATTACAATCTCACATAAAAAAGACGCCTGAGAAATAAATGTATAGGTACTTCTAAAAGAGAAAATGGTAAATATAATACAGTAACCGTCGTTTTAATATTAAATGGCTTGCTGTAGCTGGTCAACCGAGATAGTACAGATTTATTCGGCTAACGTTTCGGCCTTATCGCCTTCTTCGGAGCCTTAGACTGTCACAGAAACCATCAGTGTCCATGCCCAAAAAGTCTTTGACCAGTAGCATAAATTACTCACCGTATATCCTGTAATTGAACACCTGGGTGCTTTCTGTTCGATCTCGTCTGAAAAAGGGCTCATTATTGAGAAGGAGGGGCTCTAATTTTCAAAGCTAAAATTGGGGCGAACACAGTGTAATGCGCAAGCAATAGTCATCACTCGGCCCATACCAGATTTTTTTCCACATGTATCCTGATAGTGTTTTCCAAATCCTCCGCAAGGCGATGTCTTCAATAATTTCTGCCAGATCTGTCGGTGGAGTGTCAGTGTCTATATGTAGCATCGAGTGAGCCATCCAAGCTTGGGAGGGAGAGGGATTAATACGTCAGGAATGAATCAGTGAACGGATTTCTTGGTTAGAGACTGGGTTGGTGTGTGGGTATGTCCAGGAATACTGTAGAACGTAAAGGACAGTTCGAAGCAGAATCTCTTGAAAGTCTCTGGAAGCCTCGCCAATAAACTCTGTCAAAATGGTCAAACCCGGATAGGTTTAGGAGAAGGTTTTGGATATGCTCGAAGTTTAAGCAGTTTTCAAAGAATTTGTGAAATTTTCCTTTTCATGTGGATTAAATGTTGAGAGAGGGACAATAAGTGGTCAACACTTCCCCTTCTAAAATAATATTTCGGAAGTGAGGTGGGGCTGCTAACGAGGGATTGCTTTATTTTTCAACTCCCTGTAAAAGTGGATCATTCTTGGTCACAGAGAGGGGCTCCATTCAAAAGAGGTGATCAGTTACAGGAAATACAGTACCGCTCGTAGAAATTGACTAGAACGCGCGAAGGGACGAGTTTTCGAGTCTTCAGCGTCCTTTTTGATAACTCCCTTCGAATCAACCCGTTTAGATTCTGAAAAACTATCAACTTATGTCAGGTAAGATAGGCATCATTCCGCAAGCCTAACCCTCTGAGGCAAGATTCATTATTGAGCCAACCCTGGCCTTGTCGATTTAGGTTGTATTCAGCATTACCACAACCGCGTGAATCCTCGCGCTAAACCCAAACTAAAAAAAAACCAAACCTCTCCAGCCGCTTCGCGGCTGGAGCGATTGACGTACCCAGGGTTTGCGCGCTGATGAGTCTCACCACTGAACTGATTTTAGTATCAGCCCAATCCCTTCGAAAATGTGTAAATCCCTGAGAACAACGCTAGTCCTCGAGCGCACTAATTTGTAATTCCCCACTGCACGATTTCTGCTCTTATTACTAAATGACCTAATGGGATTTTCAGGCAAAACAAGCTGCTGCCGAAATCGCCCAGAATGTGCCTTCCACCAGCAAATTCACGGTGAGCTGCCCTCTGGCATTTCTACATCTCTACTACAATTTTCCTTTTCATTTTCCTCGTATTCATTCGGATTTTTGGCGATTTTGTTCCACATTCATGCTTCGATTCAGTCGAGCGTGAACGAGAACTTCGAAAAGCTCCTACTTCTGTGTTGCTACACCTTCTTGCTCTCATTCCGTAGCCTTTATTTCATGAAATTATCCACCTCGTTCAAATTTCCGAAATTTATTCTCATTCATATCTTTTGGATTCGGAAAGCGAATTCTTCTTTTTCTATCCCATTTTGTTTTATTGTTGGGTTGCTCATTCACACACATTACTACGAATTTTGTTCATGCTGGAAATTCCTGTCTTCTATTAATTTTCGAATTCCACTTTGTCTTTGTGGTGTTGCTCAATCTGGATAGAAGCCAGGTGTCCTGCTCTCAACTCGGTAACAACTGTCATTCGATAACTCTAAGGATGTCTATAAATTATTGTGACAAGACTTCCTTATCTTGTCGCTTCGACATTTGTGATTTCCTAAACCCCTCGCATAGTCTCTTCTTCTCGTACGCTCTCCCTACCAAAATGTACCAAATTTCAGAGTATGAAATTCTTTTTGAAATAGTGGCGAGCCGAATTCTGAGAAGTTCCAGATATTCACGACAGAATTTGCCGCGCAGTTGATTTGGACAACCGTGTCTTCTTGGATACCTGCTTCTGTAGTCTTTGAAAAGCAGAGATAGTCTCCTTGAAGACATATTACCACTGAAATACTAGAAATCTATTGAAGGATCGCGGGATCTAATTGTAGGTACAAAAATCCGCGTTCGACGAGTGTTCGGTTCAGAGCAGGCTAAGGCTTTCCGCTCTGAACAATTGTTGTTTGGTGGGAAGCCTACGACTCAACCCTTCCCTGGCGCCTAGGGCTGCGGCCCCCATCTATGATCGTCACATGGTCAACGTAACTGTGGTTTGGAATAGCTACTTCCGTGCCATTTGTTTCGTCTCCATGGCGTCAAAACTCTAGCTTCTGATGATTACTACCTGCAGAAATCAATATCGATTTTCTCTAAAATGTTGAAAGATGAGAAAGTTCATGGAGAATCCTCTATTGCTTCTGAGCACAAATTTTGCTGCACACTATACATTGGATCCGGATTCGGATAATTTGGGATATCCGTCCGAATGATTCGAAATTTTGACGATTCGGTATTTGAATCACCGAAAAGACGCGAAATCCGAACCGAATCGAAATCCGATTCACCGAAAAAAGGCCAAATTCGAATCGAACCGAAAACCGAATCACCGAAAAAAATGGCAAATCCGAATCGTACCAAAATCCGAATCATCGAATTACTCCAAGATTCGATTCATGATTCGGATTCCGATTATCCGAAATGCGTCCCAATTCGGTTTAGTCCTGCTACTTCATAGTATCCAACAGTGATACGAAGCTCGACAGCGGCGCAAACGCGACATCTCGAAAGTTTTCTGAAGGTTTTGTTACAGTCGGCATGGACCTCAGTGATACTTTTGCGTTTCCTATTGAAGGCTGGTCTAAACCCGGTATCATATGCTATAGCATAGGTGCACCGAGTTTGCGCCAACCTTCAATGGGGAACGCAAAATGTAATTAGGATTCATGCCGACTGTACATGTTTGCACTCAAAAAAGTCGAAATCGCGACTTTTCGTCATAACATGTCACAAATAGACCCGTTCGGAGAGCAGGGGGTATATTTGGAATAAGCATCGAGAGCTCTTCATTGTGAGCACACACATTTCTTAACCTGATCCCGTTTGAAACGAGATTGGACTTGGCACATGTGAAAGGGGAAGAAAAATCGACTTCTCTGGATGGAGCTGCCGCAGTGCTTATTTGAAAGAGGATCAGAAAGTAAAGTTGTGGGCCAAGTCCCAGGTCGATTGGTCCCGTTCAAACTGAGAACGGAACGTTGCTGGTGTTTTTGTTCACTCGACTTTTCTGATAACCCTAGATGCCTTGCTTGGAGGTAAAGAAATGGGTGTGCTCAAAATAAAGAGCTCTCGACGCTGATTCTGAATATGCCCCTAGCGTCCTGAACGGGTCACTTCGAGCCGTGTTCTGACAAAAAGTCGCAAAAGTCGCGACTTTGCGGCTTTTTTGAGAAAATTAATGCGGGTGTTGTAGGACGAAATCAGTAATGTCATTCATTTCATACCTTACTTCATGCGAATATCGGTTGGGTTGGCCACACCGGGTGTTTTTTTTTTCACCCACCCTCATTCATGTCTTTCATGATTATCGACCGGGCTGGCTAGGCAGATCGGCCAACTATCATCGAGGCGTAAATTAAAATTGCGAAGGTTGGTGAACAGAAGTCAATGAACGGTCTAGATGTGAAGTAACTGAAGAGGGGGGAAGTGGGTGAGAGAGCGGGCGGAGAAGAGACAGGAGGTACTGCAAACTTCCCTCGAAACACAGAAATACAATTAGGGTCCTGTTTTCTCTCCCAAGACGCCACGTACAGCTATCATGATTTTCTCTGAGTTCCTGATGCCCAATTTTCTCCCCATAATGTCCAAAATACTCTTACTGTGGTCCTCTACATAATCCATGACGTCCTGCGCACTCCTACTGTGGGCTAGCACATATTATAATAAACTACGCCCTGAACACCCAAAGTGGGGTCTCGCATATATTCTGAACTCTCTATCAGGGGCCCACACTCACTTTCCGCACTGCTACTGGGGTCCTGACTACATCCTGTACCCTCTACACCCGGATGACTCGCAGGGCGTGGCTCTTGTATAGAAGCGACGCGTGTCTGCGTTGCGTTACGAAGAACTCTTTGCGAGTAGGGTGGCCATTTGTGGGTGATGCTCCGGCCAGCAGCCTAGGTGGCCCGTCGTTGATCAATATCAGAAATGACGGCCGCGATCTTCTGATTACCCCTACTGAAAAAGAATTTGCGTCCCATTCCTTTATTTTACTCAGGCTCACTGTTCTAAATTCGATATTTCCTGTTCTATTATTTAACCTCTGCTTGCATTTTAGGTAAGCTTTTCTGTTTTCACTGGTTTTGCGAAGAGTATTCATCTGTCAATTATTTTTCATATTTGTTTGTTTAATCCAGTTAAAATACAAAAACTTACCTGAAATGCAAGCAGAGGTTAAATAGTAAAATACAAAAATACCGAAATGAGAACAGTACGACACAGTAAAATGAAGGAATTTGACGAAAATCCTTTCAGTAGGGGTAATCAGGTGATCGCGTCGGCCATTTCTGATATCGATCAACGACGGGCCACCTTGGCTGCTGGCCGGAAAATCACCCACAAATGGCCATCCTACTCGCTAAGAGTTCTTCGTAACGCAACGCAGGCCCGCGTCGCTTCCAAGAAACAGCCACGTCCTGCGAGTCATCCGAGTGTAGAGGGTACACTCCCGCTCGGGTCCTACACACATCCCACAACATCCTGCGTACTCTTCAGCAAAAGTAAGTGCAGTGAATACGCGTCATCGCATGCTATCAGTGTTTACGGGGCAGTGTTTACGATAATCTTCGATTTTGAGATTATTCGCTAAATCGATTGTTTGCCCCTCCTCAGTAGAACTAAAATGACAGAAGAAAACCGAGGAAAACGCACCAGAATGGCGCGAGATCCCTTACTCTCACCCCACCTCTTACTCTCAAAGGAACTGTTTGTTGTGACAATGAATTTTTTTGTGGACCCTTCTTTTGCAATTCTCAACTTTCTACTGCTCCGTTCTTTATTTCGGATCGTGACTAATACTGCTTTGCCTGAAATATTCTCCCATTTGCGATTATACCCATTTTTCATCGGCGACAACCACCTTGAACATGTTTCATCAAACCGGACAACTAGTCCAGGCCAGAGCATAATGTCACTGAACTAAGATGTTTTAGTGCGTTTTTGGCCGTTTCTTCGTAATTTTGGTAACACTTGGTGGCCAACGCATTCTTTCAAGTGGAAAACTCGTGAACGAAAATCATCGTGAACACTGCCTTTAAAATCGCGCAGAACGGCAACTCAACGCGAGCTGCCAGAGAACCTGGAAATAGTGTACAAATAAGAAAAAGTTGGGTAGTTCCCGAGAAAGTCTTGACGAGGACTTTTTTGGGAGCTATCAATCTTTTTCTTCATTCATACACTATGTCCATATTCTCAGTCAGCTCGTTTCAAGTTGCAGTTTTGCCCGACTTTAATGCGAGCTGAAAAAAGTGCTGAAGTCCTCAGAATTTCTTTCCAATTCACTTTTTTTTTGAAAAAAAAAAGATTGCAGGAGTTTATTTCCCGGATTTTTTTACACTACACAAAGCGCATTCTGTGGCTCATACGGTGGTGTGTGTATGTTTAATTTTGGCTATTTCTGGCTTCCTGCTCAAAAATCGTCGAATGAAAAGCTCGCGTTAAATTGCAGTTTACCTGCAAATTTATTGCGACTTCATTCGCGTTTTCAAACCCATTTGCTTCCACCCCTGCATGTATTCTCAACCCAACTTTCTTAGCCTTTATCCAGTAAGGAAATCATATTCCCTATTCGTCTTCCCTACGACGTGCATATCGCTCAGTCATGATGATATTCACCATCTTTTTACGAAATCTTCCGCGATTTCGGGTAGCTTTAAACGCAAGGCGGGTGAAACTCAAACGTATGTGTGAAGGCATAATGGGTCTGTAAGGGCGCGAAAAAAAGAGTCCTCATTCTAGAGCGAATGTTGCACAACTGTGGGATGATCCTTTCCAATATGTAGTTTTTCTCTGTTTTAACCGGCTCATTATCCGAATCGAGTATTCGGGTCCGAATCACCGAAAAAAGGGCAAATCCGAATTTGAACCGAAACCCGAATCACCGAAAAAGCCCAAATCCGAATCGAACCAAACCCGAATCACCGAAAGCCAAATCCGAATCGAACCGAAATCCGAATCACCGAAAAAGCCAAATCCGAATCGAACCGATATCCGATTCACCGAAAAAGGCCAAATCCGGATCAGCCCGAAATCCGATTATCCGAGAATTTGGGCCTAGGATCCAATGTATACTGCAAAGTCATCCGGTGGGATCGCCAAAAACAGCGAAATTTTGGGCACTCGGATATTCATCAATCTGCCTTTATGTCACGGCAAATTGGTCTCGTTTTCTTACAGTGGTGGTTTTAAGAAGTCTCCAAAGACTATAGGCGTCAAACAGAGAATTCCTGCTCCGGAATGACCTTATCATAGTATGTACGTTCACATGCGTCAAGGAGGAGCCACTACCGAAGTCGACTATAGGCCAACTTTTATTTCAAAATTTTGGAACGCTCGTGAATTTTGAACGAGCAGTTTCTCAAAATGAATAGACTAGGAACAGGGGTTTGGAGCGCGCACATGTCGGCGCGATAAAATTCGAAACTTTGTCACCATATTTAAAGCTCTCCCTATACATTAAGTCATCATGCCTGGACTTTCCATCTGCGCAGTCCTGCACTCTTTCTCTCACGAGTATTCGATGGCTCAAGACCCACCTCCCTCCGCTTCCCTTCTTTGAATGTCCATCCTTGTATTTATAGTAGATCTCGAATTACTTTGCAGTTATTTCCGAGTTTATTCATTATTTTATTTTTTCGATGAAAAAGAGGTCTTCCTGATTTCGAATTTTTAATATTTTCACGGAATACGTCGTTCTCACTATTTTCCTTGGAAAGCTATCTTGTTTTCATTTTGAAGTTCCTGATCCAAGTTGCTTTTTGGAAAGGTCTTGAATACTCGTGAACTTTCATTTTATTTATTTCTGACTGCGTTCCTGGTACAAACACATAATATTCATCGCCATAATTGTAAAAATCCGAGCTTTTCAATGCAGTCAAATCAGCTCTGCTATGGTGTTCATCAGGTATGTATTTCTGTATTATATAATTTGTGTTTACTATTTTCCTTGATGACATGTTCATATTCACACACCCGCTTGTCTCATTCAAATACTTTCTTTGTGTGACTGTTTGATTAGTGTTTTGCAGAATTTTTTCGAAAAAAAAATTCGTTTCTTCACTCTTTGATTTCCTGCAAAGCCCGCAACCTTTCTGAGTTGTTTATTTCCGTCTGTTTTCTATCGCTCCAACTACAGATTACTTGCATTCATGCGTTTCCGCGTCCAGTACCAGCCAGAAATGTGTATCTGCGTTTCCTGCTTAAATCCTATTTTTCTTCTTACAGAACGGGACGGAATTGTTAAGAGTAGTTAGCGCAAGCTCCCTGACTTCTGATTACATCTCAATCCCGAGTAATCCATAAAGTGACATTTTAATCATATCAGCTATGCAAAAACTGTTTGTCTCAAAATCCCTTTCTAGGACTCGATGAGACGATTATTTTAGAGAGAAGTTTTGTGTTAACCCATTCACGACCACGCTTAATTTGGGGTGACTGCACGTTCGACCGCGTGCAATATTGCGTTATCGTATACGGTGTCCCACTTCGAATAGCACGCTACCGAAAATCGATTTTGTTTTTCATGTTCATAGTGAAGCTATCAATGAAGCACACATTGTAACATAATTTCTGCTCATAGCACTCTTTCTTTCAAAAGAAGCAACTGCCTAAATCCACGGCAGGGTCAAGCGGGAATATTATTTTGCCACCACTGCTCCGGTGATCATCACGTAAAGAAGTTTCTTTGAATGTGATCCAGAAGCCTGTTCTCTTTTTGCAAGTTTTGTATCGCTTAGGTTTGGTCATGGTGGGCAAAAAAATTAAATTAAAGAAAATTTATGCTTCGGGGTCATGATCATGTAGGTGTAGTCATGATATTGGTGCGTTTCAAGTCAACGGAACGTGATTCTAACTAAGGCTCCCTGCTTATAAAGCTAAGAAATGGCAGTTGAAGACAAAAGAATCCATTACTGTGCTTCTCTGGGCCAAATTCCAGTCCGCAATTGCGTCTCAGCACGCTTTGCGGCCGCACGCGCTCAAGTCAATCGAGTTTCCAGCGTTAAAGCCGACTCGATATGTTTTTTCTTAGTTTTCTACAATTTTGTTTAGTTTACAGTTTCTAAAACCCACCTAGAGTCAACAGATCGGCGGCTGCGGCGGTGAAAACTTTTCCGACTCGAAAGCGCACGGTCGCAAAGTGTGTCGAGACGCAATTGCGGACCGGAATTTATCCCAGAGAAGCATTGTTTCCGCAAAGATTTTTTATTGAAGCCCAGCTATTTTTACAAAGGTTTGAATGTTGTGCTATAGTGGAGCTGCCGACGGACCACTACTTCCATAGTCGAGCGTAGGAATAGTAAATACATTGGACATGGAAAAGTTTGGAAATTTGTCCTTGTGACTGAGAAATCGATTTTCGAAAAGCGTGTCCCACCGGTAGGTCACGCTGTCCGGAGTGAATCAACGCGTGTCCCACCGGTGGGACACGTTATTGTGAATGGGTTAAATTGAGATTGAAAGTATTGTTGAAGAATCATAATTTTTAAAAGCAGTGTACTAGAAGAAAAAGTTGCCCGTTTTCAGCAGAAACTTAAGCTTTGGGTCCTTCTAAGAGGAGTAAGAACGGAAGTGCGACGAAAAACGTTCGGGAAGTGGGTGAAAATCTCGTAGGCCAGCCTACCCATTGGGCCACCCCGCCCACGTCCTATAACAGTTGTCGTGGTCAGTGTCGGAACAGTTGTTGTTCGTCTAACCAAAGGAACGGTCACCGACTTTTGAATACTCTTGATCCCCATGAATTCTAATATCCAAGCATGTGCATTAATCCCTCTTATTTCTGAATAGTTTTTAGGGTACACGAAACAGAAAATAAAGTCACTTACCCAAGAATTTTGAAGCGCAAAAGGATTCTCGACGTATGGTTCGGTGTTTTGTCCTGTGTGAGCAATACAGGCGAACAGGCGTAACTAAATATCCGGGAGCTTTTCTTTACAGTTTTTCTAAAATGTTTGAGGAGTTTATGGGGCCTTTCCCTTTGATACTCTACTTCAAAGGCAGTGTCCACGATAAATCTCGTTCTGTAAGGTTCCAGTGTGAAACACTAGGTTGAAAGATGCTGGAGGAGATAGAGTCG
The DNA here is from genome assembly GCA_029168955.1 of Aplectana chamaeleonis. Lineage (NCBI taxonomy): Eukaryota > Metazoa > Nematoda > Chromadorea > Rhabditida > Cosmocercidae > Aplectana > Aplectana chamaeleonis. The sequence goes on from JAPDOI010000302.1 coordinate 499,287, forward strand.
AAGAAAGCAGCGAAAATGGGTTAGAAATCGATAAAAATGAATTTGAAAGTTATCCCAGTGTGCTTACCTATCCCGGAACCCCCCCCCTTTCAGACGAGATTGTGGCGCCGCACACGTTTCGATGGCAATTTGCCAAACAACTCTGTCGCGTCCAGCCTGATCGATTCGCGCAAATTTTGCGATTGGCGCGCGCTTGCGGAAATCAGCAGGGCCCTTGATTCTCGTCCACGCCCTGAACGTTAGAAACCGTTATTTAAGCTTATTCTGAACGTGTTTCTTCGCTGTTTCTTAACTATTCGTAACCTCACGACGAAACAATCCCATTTCGGGTCGAACTCGAGTGCGATATTCATCGTAAACACTTCCTTTAAGAACATGCATTGTCAAAAAACTTCGAAAACTAGAATACGGTTTTTTATCGTGAACACTGCCTTTAAGCTACGAGAATGAATTTTTACATAACTATGTGCAAAATCTTCGAGAGAAACTCAAAAATCTTCTCAAATAGGATTTTTGAAGCGATTCAAAGAGTGCTGTCGCTTTGCACCCAAAAAATTTGCTAGGTTCGTATTTTTAACAAGCTCCGAGCGATACTATACATATCTAAGTACTTCAGAATGTAAACCGCTCTTTCATCTTTTTCCTGCACCTCAATGTGCATGTCATTTTTCGGAACCTTAATTTCATTCTATAAATTCTCGCTTCTTGAAAATCTGAGTACGGAATTGAGAATTATTTTTCTCATCTACAGAAAAGCTTTGGCCCAATATGGGTCTCATCACTGAAAGGCGTGACAGTACTAAATCAAGGAGGATAAAAGCACACATTCACTGGTTGCCCTCCCAGTACGCACTCACAGCAGGGCAGCCACGCCGCTGTGAGTGCGTACTATAAGCAAGAACAGGGCCAGGCTTGAGGGGTTTCCATGCTGGTCAGATCTCCTCTTCCAGAAAGATCTCTTGCAGGTCCCCTTCTCTCAACTAATTTAGGTGTGGTGACCGGGAATGAGGGGAGGGGTCGGAGGTTCTTTGAAAAATTAGAAAGTTTTGAAAACTTTCCAGACCGCTCAAGTCGCTTTGGTGATTTAATTTAGGCGTTTGTGTGTATCGACCGGTATCGCATCGCACGTCAATCTGTACTTACCACTCTAAATTAGTGTTCACGATAAAAAGCCGTATTATAGTTTTCGATGGTTTTGGGTAGGTATGTCCACTAAGAAGAGGGTAATAGGGAAAAGTCCCCACAGAACACCCAAATGGAGAAAAACTGTTTGAAGAAATCTCTAAAACAATAAATATGCCTGTTTGTGTGTTTCGGGAGACAGCGTTCAACGCATCGAACCTGGCGTCGGGGAAATGGTCCTAAAAATTCTCTGCTAAGTGATTTTGTTTTCTGTTTCCTGTACTAGAAATTCTTTAAAAGTAAGAGGGGGCAATGTACATGCTGGGATGGTAGAACCTTTCGCCATGAAGAATATTCAAAAATTCGGTGCCTGTTCCTACGGTGAAACGAACACAGGACAACTATTATAGGACGTGGGCGGGGTGGCTCAATGGGTGATATTTTCACCCAATTCCCGACCGTTTTCCTTGGCGCTTGCACTCTTTTCATCACTATTCTTAGAAGGACCCAAAGCTTGCGTTTTGGCCAAAAAACGGGCAATTTTTCTATCGTGAACCCTGCATTTAATAGACCGCGTGTCTACACTGCTCACCCACGCCATGGACACTGGATTCCTCCGTTCCTTTCACAAATATAAGATTTCTCTTGACTGTAGGTGGGAGACCCAAACTAAATAGCACTCAGATTATTTGTGTGCAGACATGTTCTACCTTGAAATTCTTTCGTACGGGTTCATTCAGAACGAAATTCGAAATTCAATCGGATATTCGATTTCAATCGAGAAAAAAATCTTCTGCATATTTTGCGAATGCTCGGCTATCTTCAGAGGACGTGATTGAAATAGTGTGGACACGTTTTCTGGTGTAGCCCAAAACTCACACGAAGTTACGTAGCCCTCCAGTTATCGCCTGGATGTAAGCGACAGAGGGGTAGCAGCTATCTCTGACATTTAGAAAAGTCAAGAGGATGTGCGGAGGTATGATGGGAAAAAGGGAGCATTCAAAATATGTATGTATCGAGAATCATGACGCCAATCGCCTGCTTAGGGTTGGAAATTCTTCCCGAACAGTTCATGCAGATAAGCCTTCTTCTTGCTCAAAAAGATCAGACCATTGATCGGTTGAAGCAGGAGAATGCTATGCTTCGCACCACAATCGCTGAACTTGAAAAAAAAGTTAATGATGCCCACGTTAAAGGTATCGTACGCGCAAAAAACCGTATCTCATTTTTTTTTATGTTTTTGCACAGGCAATTCTCTGACATACAGAATAAGAGTGGAAAGGCTCCACAAAACCATCGACTTTTGCGAAAAAACTCATTTTCAAATGTCTCGAATTATTCACTTACCACCCCTCCGTCGATTTCGATGTGTCTGGTGCAATACGTCGGAAGCTTTTTTCGCAAACGTCGGATGTGTTTCTTGCTTCAGACTTATTAGGTTGGTGAATTCCTGTTGCCTCTTGTTCACTGGAACTTATTCTGAAAAATAAAGTATTCATTGGGCAAGTTTGGATGTTAGAATTTCCCGAATTAAAAATTTCAAATGCTGAATCATCTGCACCTGTGATGGCGCTTCTGTTCCTTGTGCTAGATGGTTGGTGAAAATTGGTTGCAGATCGTCATTTTGAACCACTCCAACTTCAGAACCTTATGTTTTTGACGCGAAAAACTTCACCAACGTGGTCCGCCGGGCCCAATCTTGAAATTGAGCCTGAAAAATGGAAATTGGTTTTCAGCGCGAACGATGCCTTTAATGATGTGTCACCAGAAAATGATCGGGAATCTGACCCTTATCATGAGGTTGAGCGCCGAAGATCTGTAGTGATGATTGGTGTACCAGAGAGCGATGCTATTAATTGTTGTGATCATGTCAACCATGAGTATACCTATGTGAGTAGTATACTGAACTTCCTTGAGGTAGAATGTCAGCCAACTATGGTTTATCGTATGGGAACAAGAGTTGCGGGTAAGAACCGTTTATTGAAAGTGGTTCTACCTGCTCGCTCTTTTCAGTGGAAAGCTCTAAGATCTGCTCCGAATCTACGATTTTTCTCCCAAGCACGCGTATTCCTCAGGGAATCGCTGACTAAGGTGGAGTTAAATCGGAGACGCGAGGTTTGGCAAAACCGTCGATCAACGTTGCGCGCAAGTTCTCTTGTGCTCGTCACACAATCTTCCGGTGGGGAGACAGTAGAGAACGAGCACCGAAACATTGATTCAACGGAAGTGTCATCACCTACTTTAAACTAGAAAGCAGTTCTCCGGTGAACGGGAATAGTGTATCGTGTCTTTATTGCAATATTCGGCTCTCCCGAGGAATGCGATTTATGTCGACTTGGTGTTAAAGAAATCTTTCGATTTATACCTGTTTACAGAAACATGGTTGAAACCCAATCATTGCGTATCATTGTTACTGTGTTCTCTATGTAAAGAGTACCAGACCATACGTTGTGATAGACTGTCAAAGATGGGTGGAGGTGTATTGATCCTGCTTCGGAATAATGTTGGCTTTCTAGAAATCTTTTCTAAATCCGTCCCTGACGATCGAAGTTATTCACGCGAATCAGAAATTGCTCTGACATTCGCTTGGGAGTTGCCTCGATGAAAAGTAAGAGTTGCCTCGTGACATCGAGGCAACTCCCGCCAAATCGACTGCGGCGTAGCCTCATTACGGTGAAATTTTAGCCCCAGCTGGGAAAAATGTGAGGCGACTCTAGTGACAGCCCAATGAGATGCCGTCTCGCCTCACTCTCGCCCCACTCTCGCCTCACATTCTTCTCACATTACGAACTCTGTGGTAAAATTGTCGCCTCACATTCTTCTCACATTGCGAATTTTGTCTTGAAATCGTAGATTTTTCCTTTATCATATGCGCATATCGCTTCGCATTCCTCTCACCGTGGAAAATTCATTATAGATCATTGTTTATTGATCAAAACCATCACTACAATTAGCACAGCAGCGAGGAAGTCGCTACGAGAGCAACAAGTGATATCAAAACAGCCTAAAAAACTATAACAATTCTTTATCTTAAACAAAATGATAAGAGAATAGTAGATTCTTACCCTCTGGTTCCGAGCCAAATATACTCTGTTTCCTTGCGCGCTTGTACGGAGCGAGGGTAGAGACAACGAGAAAGTGTGGGGAAACGGAGACGCAGCTAACGCGCGCAGACGCACGCGATGAAAGGAAATAAATTTCACTCGGAAACAGAGGATACAACCCCTTTGGAGCAAAAATGACCACATTCAAGATCAAAACAGGGAAAGAAGTCACACAGCTATGGGGTGCAGGATTATGGCGGATAACAGCTAATTCGCTGGAAACAAAAGAGGTAGCAACTCCTCGAATAACCATAATATTAACAGAAAAGGAACTAGATGCAAAGACATTTACACCGTTATTATGAGGATTTCATAGCCAAAAAACCGGTGTAGAGAAAACCGTTTGGGATTATGCAACCATAATAAGGAAAACTAACAACTAAAACCGGATATCCTATGTATTTGCAACCTGGTACAAAAAAAATCTTTTTTTTTGATAAATTCCGCACATCCCATCTTTTTTTCAAAATTTTCGCATGTGGGTGGCAATCAGACTACGGTGTACGCCGGTAGAATTTTATAATGCTTATACATAACAGCCAAAACAAAGAAATTGGAATGCAAAAACATAAAAACAACATATGCGCACCAAATTTAACAAAAAAACGAGGCTGCTAACTTATATACTAGGCGAAACTCTCGGCTCTTCAATGCTTTCCTTTGAAGACATCGCTCGCGCTGGAAACCAGTTCCCATTTTTGAGGCTCAATCTCATCAATGAGCCCGGTTGACCACACCGGTAAACTTTGGAGCGTCAAAAACTTAGGGTTATGAGGTTGGAAGGAGTCGAAGAGGGGAATCCGTCACCAATTCTCACCAGTCATCTGCCACTTTTTCATAGAATTTCGATGCGGCCGTCAAACAACATGGAAAACAGATACGGCACCAACTCCACATGCAGAAAAACTTTTAAAAAATACAGTGAAGAGGTCTACAAATGCAAAAAAAAACTTCAAAAACGATCTTTGCATGGGATATAATTTCGAATTTACAGTGTGTTCATACTGACTTTCCTCTACAGTTGAAGGTTGCTTATGGGCCCTTTCGAAATTTTTCTCCACTATAGAGGACAAGAACGTTCTCGAACGCTAGGTTACGTTTTTCCGTCATTCCTCGGACCGAGTTTTCGTGGGCGTGAGCGAACAACTCGCCTGCTCGAATAAGTTAGGCCTGCTTTGAGAGCATTTGCCGAGTCAGTGCCGGGAAAGTACCGCGACCCTCGACTGTGCCGCGATAGTTCCCAGCGGGTCCGTGATCAAGCACTTCTTTTGCCGTGTCTAGAGCCTCGACATCGCCGCGAAAGTACCGCAGCGACTCCGCGTTAGAACCGCGCCGGCTCCGCGAGAATGCAGCAGCGAACCCGCGTGGAGTACGATATACTGTCCAATGTGGTAATACGAAATTATCGCCAGTTAAATGACCCAAGTTTAAGATACATTTCGTATTCCCTTGGGCGCAAAATCGGCTGTAACCTCTGTCCCTATCAGACAGAGGACGTTACGACAGCATGTGCGTATTTTTGTCCTTAGGCCCCCCTAGTTGTATTATAATTCTTGAATAACTTCATATCAGATACTCTCCCGGGGCCGCTGCGGCACTATCGCGGAGCCGAAGTGGCTGCCGCATCGCCGCTACGGCTCCGCGGTAGTTCCGCCGCGACTCAGCGGTAGTGCCACCGCGGCTCCGCGATAGTGCCGCTTCGGTGCCTGTAGGCGCCGAAGCGGCACTATCGCGGAGCCGCAACGGGAATTTCTCTCGGAGTGGGACCGGGAAATATGAAGTTTTTCTCGCTCACATGAGTCCAAACGGAGCAAGCAAAGGAACGATCGTTCATGGCAAAATATAACACTGATGAGGAGGCTTTGACATGATAGGCCCGAGAAGCATAACTTCGAATTGCTTGAATTAAAGAAGAAAGACCATACATGCTCGAGACTTAAGTACATATCGAACACGTGTGGAATATTCATTCTCTGACTGAGCGTTTCAAATAAGGTGTTGAGTCTCGTTCCGAAAAAATCCAAAATTTCGAAGGAGTTTTGAAATTAATCCTAAACTTTGAACGAAATTTGGAAAAAAAATCCGAAATTTTGAACGAGTCTCGAGAAAATCAGAATTTCCATTAGTTTCAAAATTCGTTCCTTTGACCGAAATTTTTCCTAACAATTTTTTCACTTTTCGTTCGTTCAAAATTTCGTCGAACGATTTTTTTTTCGAATTTCGTTCGATCGATTGTTGTTTCGAACGAAAAATTTTCAAAATTCGTTTGTTCGACATTGTTTTTTTTTTGAGATTGTACAACTACATATAACACCCACATATCAACCACAGTTATAACGAAAATTGTCAGACGATATCCAGAAGAGAAAAGAGAACGAAAATGAGAAAAAGAGAAATTAGAACAGAGAAAGAGGAACTGGTTGACGGCTGGTGATGGAAGAATTAGCTATGAGCCATATCGATCGTTTTTCATCGGGAGTGGCGTTGGAAAAAAAAGGCGCGAGCTGGGGGAACTTTGTCCTGGAAGTTGCCTCACATTTTCACCACTTTTTTCCCACTTTTTTCGGCAATGCCTTCGGCGCGACGTGAGAGAATTGTAGAGCAGCCGAAAAAAGTGAGCGAAACTGGCCCCGCCCTACGAGGCGGCTCCCAAGCGAATGTCAGAGTGCGTCTCATCTTAGTATATCGTACCCCATCATGTAGGACAATTTTTGGGGATCAATTGAATAAAGCCATGAGCGACCTGCTCACCTGCGAGCACCCATCAATAATCGTAGGTGATATGAATTATCCTGATATCGATTCTGATGACTTGAGTAAACCTGTTTCAGCTGATAAGGCCTCCTTTGTGAATTTTGTATTAAGTCATAATTTGGATCAACATGTGAAAACTCCGACAAGAGGAAATCAAGTGCTAGACTTAGTGATGTCTAATCAAGATGGCATGATAACAAATACCAGAGTTCTATCAGCTTTAGGCACGAGCGACCACTGTAGTGTGACATTTGCACTTAGTTGCACACTTCCACCACCTAACCTTACATTTTGTCGGCAGTTCTCAAGATGTGATTACAACGAAGTGTCGAATTGGCTTCATTCCATAGCTTGGAGAAAAACCCTTGATAGCGTTCCAACCGTGAATGATAAATATGAATTATTCTTAAGCATTTTATGGAAGGCAGTTGACAACTTCGTACCTCTGGTTCCATATGACAGTAATCAAAAACAACTACCTCCATATTTGCAAAACATGTTGGAACATCGAACGTGTCTTTTCGAACTTGCACAGAAATCAAAATCGGAAAACGACTGGACTAAATATTTTGAATTCTCGAAGAAATTTAATGCGAAATTGGTGAAGTATAATAGTAGCATTGAGAAAAGGATAGTTGAAGGTCAAAGGAATGGTTTATATACGTACATTAATAAGAAGCTCAAAAGTCGAACAAACATAGGAACTATTATATATAACGACACGATCGCTGTTAGCGATGAGAAGAAAGCAAACCTTTTCGCGAACAGGTTTTGTGAGGTTTTTCAAAAGGATGAAAGGATTTGTCCTGAATTTATGCCTACAGTTAAGAAAGCTGGAAGCGCCTTTCCATGGTTCGATGAAGTATCTCTATATGGCTTACTTACTAAGTGGCCTTCGTCTGGGGCAGCCACCCCTGATTTTATTTCATCAACTTTTGTCAAGAACATTGCTCATGTGTTGGCGCGGCCCCTCTCTTACATTTTCAATCTGTCTATGATGTACTCGGAGATTCCTCTGCGGTGGAAACATTCTCTTGTCACACCGATACTAAAAAAGGGTCCTTCATACGATGCAAAAAACTATCGGCCTGTAAGTATAACATCACTATTCTGTCGCATGTTCGAAAAGGTACTAAAAGAACATATGACAAATCATCTAGAGGAAAACAAAATCGTTCCTGATTGTCAACATGTTGTCTTGAAGGGAAAATCTGTAGAGACAAATCTTTTAGAGTCCACTGATGACTGGACCAAATCCATGTAAGAAAGGAAAGCCTGTGACGTGATTTACTTTGACTTTTCGAAAGCTTTTGAGAAGGTTGAGCATAGCAAACTTTTGCATAAGGTTGAGAAACTGAAATTCCACCCCAATATTTTCGCCTGGATTTCTAACTATCTAAAACAAAGAACATTTCAAGTAAAAGTTGGTTCGTCATTTTCTTCCATCAGAGTAGTAAAAAGCGGCGTACCTCAAGGCGGGGTATTATCGCCAATACTATTCAACATTTATACCGCCGATTTACCAGATCTTGTCCAGAACTCTGTAGTAAAAGTTCAACAGCTCGCAGATGATATAAAACTATACGGTGAAATCGGTGAACCAGGGCAAAGGGAGGCGATACAGAGTGCAATAGACAAAGTTGCAGAATGGTCAGGCCGGTGGGGTTTACCCATAGCACCCGAAAAATCGGCGCATATGAGATCAGGAGTGTCGAACCTCTCGAACACCTACACAGTAGGGAATATTGAAATTCCCACAGTGTCTCGGGTGAGAGATCTTGGTTTCTGTTATGATGACAAACTAGATTTCAAAGAACATTATATAATCTTACAAAGGAAGGCTTTTCTACAGACGTATCGGATTTTCAAAGGTCTATCCACGAAAAACAGAAATGTTCTAATGAAGGCATACAGAACATATGTCAGACCCATAGTTGAAAGTGGCGTTACCGTCTTGAACCCATCAAAAAAGGGGGATAATTATGTTTTAGAAAGGGTGCAAAACAACTACACTAGGAAACTCTTGATTCGGACAGAAGGATTTGATTATTCATTGATACCCTGTGCTAAGATGAGAAACACGATTCTCAATCTGAACTCGTTGGAATCTCGTCGAAAGCTAAGAGACGCGTGTATGGTGTTCAAACTGCTATCGGGCCAGCTTAGTGTTAGGGCGTCCTGATTCTATAGTTTGATACAATCGAGAACCAGGGGAGGACAGATCAAGATATCTTTTTCAATGCCTAAGACCAACTTGAGGAGGTATATGTTTTCATGCAGGCCAGGCTTAAACTTTTAAGCCTAAAGTTCACCGCCTCACCAAACATATTTACATACGATTCGTTCAAGCGTATGGCTGGTGCAAAATTATTGGCTTTTTAGATGTGTTTTTGTTCTAGTTTTACATCATTATTGTAGTTTTTTTATCACACGCTTTTCTTTTGCAGCGTAATAAATGAAATGAAATGAAATGAAAACTACAGTTCCCTTTTATAGGTGTGGCCCTGTATTCCCTTTCGCGGGGTTGGAGTGAGCGTTACTTTTTGACTGAGGGACACTTTCGGTATTTTTGCGACACCTTTCTCTGGGTTTAGGTAGTTCTTATTTTACAGCATTCGCTTCATTGAATGGAATTGTCTATCCTCTTTCTCGGCTTGCCAAGCCTTTCCCTTCGACGACTACAAGATTTCATCGATTTTGGTACAGAGTAGAGTGAAAGTGCTTGTGGGGTAGTACGTCAAGGGTTGTAGTAATTGGGGTGTTAAACGCGAATTAACAGGCGTTATGTTCCCGTTAAATGCGAGTTCAACCACACCAGAATCTGAGTAGGACTCCTTATAGTTAGAAGAGAATTTGCTCTAGTTTCACCCTAACATCGCTCAGTGGTAGGCATTTCATACACTTTCAATGAAAACGCCTAGAAAAAGCGATATTTGTAGTCTTTGTTACGAAAAATAGCGATTTCAGAACGTTTTCAGAGCTGTTTTTTCTCAAAAATTCCGACATATGACATCCTCGCGGTAAGTTCGCGTTTAACATCCTCTCGCAGAGAGCACGGAAATAGTGCTGAAATGCGAGAGGAGCTCGCGGCTAACGAAAAACTCCTCCCAAGGAGTTTTTTCTCGCGGCTAGCGAGACACAGTAGAAACAGTTTTGAACATCTGTACTGAGGGCAAGTGCGAGTTCAATTAATGCAGAGGGTTAAGGAAGTTTGATAGCACTGTAAGCCATTTTGATTCAGGACGTCAGCCTATCTTTAATACTGAAAGGTGTTTCAGGGGATAGTCTTGTAACGGCTTCCGCCAGGGAAACGGGCGATGAGGGATCAAAAACAAAACAGGGATCATTGCTGAAACACGTTGGCCGTCTTCTATGGTGGCACTAATCAATCCCTCCCAATCAGCTGTTAATTTTCCGGCGAGCGCCGGCACTTTTCTCCTTTTTCTTATTTCGCTTCTGAAATACCTCCGCTTTGCTATTTTCAGGTTTTTCTCCTCTTCTTAATTCATTGCTTATCCTAGGCTATAATGGGTGTGTAGTATACTTAGTATCCGAATCACTCCTTTTCGGATATCCGACCGGATAACCGAGATTCGGATAATCCGATATCCGAAAATTTGAAAAAAACGCATTATCTGAATCGAACCAGTATCCGGGAAATTTAAAATCAGCATTATCTGAATCGAGCCATTATCCGAAGGGTCGAAAATTCGGATAAAATCGGATAAAATTCGGGCAAAATTTCGGATAAAATCGGATAAATTCTGGTTAAAGTCGGATAAAATTGCACTAGGCCACGTCCATTTTCGTACCGCCTTCAGTTTAAAGCACCAACCCGGGATTTTCCTTCTCTTTCCGAAATCGGAAGAGTCGTTGCGGCGCGGAAAAAAGGCCACTTCGTCAAGTGAGATGACCAAGTGGCTAGTTGTTCAGTGTAGATTTTTTTGTATAGTCGCTTGGCATACTTTTTTTCTAGTTATCCTGAAAAATCTGTGTATGGATAATACTGTGCCTCCCAATGGCGATAGAGTAATTGAACATTTGTTTTCATATTTTTATTCCTGAAAGTTTAGGTTCCTGGCAAAAGTAAAGATTTGGCATGGTCACAAAAATATACTCAGTTAAAAAGGGAAGATAAAGAAAAATGAAAAAAAGGTTTTGAAATATTCCTGAGAACGATTTGGCGTAGAATAATTTGTTTAGCGGAAAATGAAGTGAGGTAGTTGAAAGTATGATTTGGCAGTCGAGTTTGAACCAACTATTGATAAGAGTTGTTGATAAGAGTTGTGCAGAACGAGAGATCGCCTTGTCTGTGCTTATCCGTAGAACATATCAAAGCGAAATCACGCGTGTTGATTTTGCTTCACCTAATACGTGAAGACCGCCGCATTACAGCTCCCGAAAAAGTTTCGATGCTTCCCATTTCACGCGTGATTTCGCTTTGATATGTCCTACGGATTAGCACAGACAAGTCGATTTCTCGTTCTGCACAACTCTTATCAATAATTGGTTCAAACTCGACTGCCAAATCATACTTTCAGCTATTTCACTTCATTTCCCGAAAAACAAATTATTCTACGCCAAATCGTTCTTAGGAATATTTCAAACCCTTTTATCTTCCCTTTTTAACTGAGTATATTTTTGTGACCATGCCAAATCTTTACTTTTGCCAGGGACCTAAACTTTCAGGAATTTCATTTATTTTTCCTAAAGGTTTCCTTTCTAACATGATTTATGCCTGGTGGTGTTAGATAAAAGTAAACCCACTGATGTCCTGCCCCGTCCCCTTCTATGACGTCCTGCGCACTCCAACTGATAGCCTGCGCACTTTCTATGACGTCCTGCACACGCCCACTGATGTCCTGCACCCTTCCACTGATGTCCTACGCACTTTCTATAAGGTGCTGCACACTCCCACTATAGTCCTGCACACTCTCACTGATGTCCTGCACACTTTCTATGACATCCTGCACACTCCCACTAATGTCCTGCGCACATTCTGTTACATCTTGCACACTCCCACTGATGTCCTGCACACTTTCTACGGCGTTCTGCGCACACCCATTTGGGTACGGCACTTTCTACGGCGTCCGGCGCACTTTCATTTGGGTCCCACACACTTTCTAGGGCGTTCTGCGCACACCCATTTGGGTCCCGCACACTCTCTACGGCGTCCGGCGCACTCCCACTTGGGTCCCGCACACTTTCTACGGCGTTCTGCGCCCACCCATTTGGGTCCCGCACACTTTCTACGGCGTTCTTCGCACACCCATTTGGGTCCCGCACACTTTCTACGGCGTCCGGCGCACTCCCACTTGGGTCCCGCACACTTTCTACGGCGTTCTGCGCACTCTCGTTTGGGTCCCGCACACTTTCTACGGCTTCCGGCTCACTCTCATTTGGGTCCCGCACACTCTCTACGGCGTCCGGCGCACTTCCACTTGGGTCCCGCACATTTTCTACGGCGTTCTGCGCCCACCCATTTGGGTCCCGCACACTTTCTACGGCGTCCGGCTCACTCTCATTTGGGTCCCACACACTTTCTAGGGCGTTCTGCGCACACCCATTTGGGTCCCGCACACTTTCTACGGCGTTCTGCGCACACCCATTTGGGTCCCGCACACTCTCTACGGCGTCCGGCGCTCCCAAGTGGGTCCGCACACTTTCTACGGCGTTTTGCGCACACCCATTTGGGTCCCACACATTTACTACGGCGTTCTGCGCACACCCATTTGAGTCCGCACACTTTCTACGGCGTCCGGCGCACTCCCACTTGGGTCCCGCACACTTTCTACGGCGTTCTGCGCCCACCCATTTGGGTCCCGCACACTTTCTACGGCGTTCTGCGCACACCCATTTGGGTCCCGCACACTTTCTACGGCGTCCGGCTCACTCTCATTTGGGTCCCACACACTTTCTAGGGCGTTCTGCGCACACCCATTTGGGTCCCGCACACTTTCTACGACGTTCTGCGCACACTTATTTGGGTCCCCCACACTCTCTACGGCGTCCGGCGCACTCCCAAGTGGGTCCCGCACACTTTCTACGGCGTTCTGCGCACACCCATTTGGGTCCCACACATTTACTACGGCGTTCTGCGCACACCCATTTGAGTCCCGCACACTTTCTACGGCGTCCGGCGTTCCCACGTGGGTCCCGCACACTTTCTACGGCGTCCGGCGCACTCTCAGTGGGTCCTGCACACTTTCTACGGCGTCCGGCCCACTCTCATTTGGGTCCTACACACTTTCTAGGGCGTTCTGCCCACACCCATTTGGGTCCCGCACACTTTCTACGGCGTTCTGCGCACACCCATTTGGGTCCACACATTTACTACGGCGTTCTGCGCACACCCTTTTGAGTCCGCACACTTTCTACGGCGTCCGGCGCATTCCACGTGGGTCCCGCACAGTTTCTACGGCGTCCGGCGCACTCTCATTTGGGTCCCGCACACTTTCTACGGCGTTCTGCGCACACCCATTTGGGTCCCGCATACTTTCTACGGCGTTCTGCGCACACCCATTTGGGTCCCACACATTTACTACGGCGTTCTGCGCACACCCATTTGAGTCCCGCACGCTTTCTACGGCGTCCGGCGCATTCCCACGTGGGTCCCGCACAGTTTCTACGGCGTCCGGCGCACTCTCATTTGGGTCCCACACACTTTCTAGGGCGTTCTGCGCACACCCATTTGGGTCCCGCACACTTTCTACGGCGTTCTGCGCACACCCATTTGGGTCCCGCACACTCTCTACGGCGTCCGGCGCACTCCCAAGTGGGTCCCGCACACTTTCTACGGCGTTTTGCGCACACCCATTTGGGTCCCACACATTTACTACGGCGTTCTGCGCACACCCATTTGAGTCCCGCACACTTTCTACGGCGTCCGGCGCATTCCCACTTGGGTCCCGCACACTTTCTACGGCGTTCTGCGCCCACCCATTTGGGTCCCGCACACTTTCTACGGCGTTCTGCGCCCACCCATTTGGGTCCCGCACACTTTCTACGGCGTCCGGCTCACTCTCATTTGGGTCCCACACACTTTCTAGGGCGTTCTGCGCACACCCATTTGGGTCCCGCACACTTTCTACGGCGTTCTGCGCACACCCATTTGGGTCCCGCACACTCTCTACGGCGTCCGGCGCACTCCCAAGTGGGTCCCGCACACTTTCTACGGCGTTCTGCGCACACCCATTTGGGTCCCACACATTTACTACGGCGTTCTGCGCACACCCATTTGAGTCCCGCACACTTTCTACGGCGTCCGGCGCATTCCCACGTGGGTCCCGCACACTTTCTACGGCGTCCGGCGCACTCTCAATTGGGTCCTGCACACTTTCTACGGCGTCCGGCGCACTCTCGTTTGGGTCCTACACACTTTCTAGGGCGTTCTGCGCACACCCATTTAGGTCCCGCATACTTTCTACGGCGTTCTGCGCACACCCATTTGGGTCCCACACATTTACTACGGCGTTCTGCGCACACCCTTTTGAGTCCCGCACACTTTCTACGGCGTCCGGCGCATTCCCACGTGGGTCCCGCACAGTTTCTACAGCGTCCGGCGCACTCTCATTTGGGTCCCGCACACTTTCTACGGCGTTCTGCGCACACCCATTTGGGTCCCGCATACTTTCTACGGCGTTCTGCGCACACCCATTTGGGTCCCACACATTTACTACGGCGTTCTGCGCACACCCATTTGAGTCCCGCACGCTTTCTACGGCGTCCGGCGCATTCCCACGTGGGTCCCGCACAGTTTCTACGGCGTCCGGCGCACTCTCATTTGGGTCCCGCATACTTTCTACGGCGTTCTGCGCACACCCATTTGGGTCCCACACATTTACTACGGCGTTCTGCGCACACCCATTTGAGTCCCGCACACTTTCTACGGCGTCCGGCGCATTCCCACGTGGGTCCCGCACAGTTTCTACTGCGTCCGGCGCACTCTCATTTGGGTCCCACACACTTTCTAGGGCGTTCTGCGCACACCCATTTGGGTCCCGCACATTTTCTACGGCGTCCGGCGCACTCCCACTTGGGTCCCGCACACTTTCTACGG
Organism: Aplectana chamaeleonis; assembly: GCA_029168955.1. Lineage (NCBI taxonomy): Eukaryota > Metazoa > Nematoda > Chromadorea > Rhabditida > Cosmocercidae > Aplectana > Aplectana chamaeleonis. The sequence goes on from JAPDOI010000302.1 coordinate 514,326, forward strand.
CGTCCGGCGCACTCCTACTTTGGTCACACACATGTTCTACGACGTCTTTCGCACTCCTGCTGGGGTCCCGCACAGTATCTACGGCGTTCTGTGGCGCACTTCTGAGTCACACCGTGCGGCGTTTCAAAAAGTACTTCCGAGATCCCGCCGTATTGATTGAAGCGTTGCCCCGTCAAATCCTGAGCAAAAGCCTATCAGTAACGGTGTTTATTTCACTAGTTCATTTTTACGAATAAGCAAACGTCGGTTGGTTTTTGATAACATGTACGTGTTTTTGTCTTTCTTTATCCTCAATTTTGAGGTTCCGCAAAAATTGAGCTACCAACTTCAAAATTTGACAGGAGCTAGGTGCAAACAAAACCAGCTTCCTGGCCAAAAATGAGCTCTCTAGCTCAACGATAAGTGTTCCAACAAGATTGTGAACGCCAACTGAAAAAAGAAAAGGAGATGAACATTTTTTCGACCTAAATGGCGTGGTTTTGACACTTTTTCTCGAATCTCAGGTAACCATTCCGGACCATTTTTTGAACAGTTATTCACCTTTCTGAAGTGTATTAAATGCGAAAAGAACGGTCTTCCTACGTTTACTCTGGACCCTGATACTGAGATCAGGGGGTTGCGCGATGGCGAATCAAAGCCAAATCTGGTGAGCGCTTCGCGCTCACCACAATTAATATGCATATATGAAGATTGAAGTTTGTATGTGAACATGCTGCGAATGCGATGAAGGCCTCTGTTTGCTCAATTATGGATGTTTTCAAAGGCTTACCTTGAGTGTCCGGTTTATTTTTCACCGTTTTGCCTCAACGTTGTTCCGAAAATATCCGAAGCTATCCGAAATCATCCGACCGGATATCTGTATCCAAATCTTCAGAAAAATGGCATTATCTGAATCAATCCAATATCCGTAAATTTGAAAAAACGCATTATCTGAAACAAACCAATATTTTCGGAAAGCCTAAAATCGGCAGTATCCGAATCGATCCATTATCCGAAAATTTATCTTCGGATAACAAGTATAGTGTGTAGAGAATTAATTGTGGTGAGCGCGAAGCGCTCACCAGGATTTGGCTTTGATCTCTTCCCGCGCGGATGCCCTACAATGAGATCACCTATTCATACCGTCAACAGAGGTATGAGCTGTACACTATTCGACGCGCTGCAAGAAATTACATATGTGTGCAACTTTTCATCCTAACTGGTCCCCGCTTTCTAAAGTTATGACCTCTCAAAGTACGCAAAAACGTTCTCCACCACCGCCTCCGCCTCCGCCTCCGCCACCGCCTCCGCCTCCACCTCCGTCCGTCGAAAACCATTTTTTTGGAAGGCGTGGACCAAATCGCTCGAAAATTTGTGACTAGAGGTAATCGGCCACGGGAATGACGAAAATAATTGTCAGAACTCACCATAATGACTTCTGGGCCCCTAACGTGCGTTTGAAACTCGGAAACCGGCCTCTCAAGAATAGTTTATGAAAATGGTGGGGTTTTCGTTATCAGTCATTGTTTTCTTAGACTCCATATAAACACCTTGCTCTCCAGGGTGGTGTACTTTGAACGTCCGGCTCGGAAGAGGACGCTGTGCGGGTTGATGTACTTGACCGCGGCGCGTATTCGTTCAAAGCGCACCATCGATAAGAAGGCGTCGCGGGATGTGCTGAAGTGTCGGTTGATTATGTGAGACCTCAGTAGGGGTGTGCAGGACGTCGTAGAATGTGGGCAGGGCCTCAGTAGGAGTATGCAGGACATCATCGAACGTGTGCAAGACCTTAGTAGGAGTGTGCAGGACATCATGGAACCTGTGCAGGACCCCAGTAGGGGTGTGCAGGACGTCGTAGAATGTGTGCAGGACCTCAGTAGGAGTGTGCAGGACATCATCGAACGTGTGCAGGACCTTAGTAGGAGTGTGCAGGACATCATGGAACGTGTGCAGGACCCCAGTAGGGGTGTGCAGGACGTCGTAGAATGTGTGCAGGACCTCAGTAGGAGTGGGCAGGACATCATGGAACGTGTGCAAGACCTCAGTAGGAGTGTGCAGGACATGGAACGTGTGCAAGACCTTAGTAGGAGTGTGCAGGACATCATGGGACCTGTGCAGGACCTCAGTAGGAGTGTGCAGGACGTCGTAGAATGTGTGCAGGACCTCAGTAGGAGTGTGCAGGACATCATGGAACGTGTGCAAGACCTTAGTAGGAGTGTGCAGGACATCATGGCACCTGTGCAGGACCTCAGTAGGAGTGTGCAGGACATCATGGAACGTGTGCAGGACCGTAGTAGGAGTGGGCAGGACATCATGGGACGTGTGCAGGACCCCAGTAGGTGTGTGCAGGACGTCGTGGAATGTGTGCAGGACCTCAGTAGGAGTGTGCAGGACATTATGGAACGTGTGCAAGACCTTAGTAGGAGTGTGCAGGACATCATGGGACCTGTGCAGGGCCTCGGTAGGAGTGTGCAGGACATCATGGAACGTGTGCAAGACCTTAGTAGGAGTGTGCAGGACATCATGGGACCTGTGCAGGACCTCAGTAGGAGTGTGCAGGACATCATTGTACGTGTGCAGGACCGTAGTAGAAGTGGGCAGGACATCATGGGACGTGTGCAGGACCCAAGTAGGGGTGTGCAGGATGTGGTAGAATGTGTGCAGGACCTCAGTAGGAGTGTGCAGGACATTATGGGACCTGTGCAGCATCCCAGTAGGGGTGTGCAGGACGTCGTATAATGTGTGCAGGACCTCAGTAGGACTGTTCACGACATTATGGGACCTGTGCAGGACCCGAGAAGGGGTGTGCAGGACGTCGTAGATTGTGTGCAGGATCTCAGTAGGAGAGTGCAGGACATCATGGGACCTGTGCAGGACCTCAGTAGGAGGGTGCAGGACATCAAAGGACGTGCGCACGACCTCCGTTTAATGTCCAGGACACCGTATGCAAGTCATGCCCCCGAATCAACAAGAGCGATAGGAAAGTGCGCCAGAACAAGGCTATCGTAATCTCACTCGAGTTGGCTCTAAAATTTTCTAAGTTCTGACTCCGAATTCGCTACATCTTCACCACCGGTGGTGTTGTTTTTCTGCTTTGTAGTCCAGGCAGATCCTCAACTGCTGACCTCTGGAGAAGGACGGTGTGTGAATGAAGACACACCGCTCTTCACTTCTTTTATCTTTATCATTGATCAATTGGGTATCATCAAATTTGTTTAAGAGAGCCGAATAACATCATTCCTAAGATTACGGTGGTCCTCTTCTGGCGCACTTAACTATCGTTCGCGCTGGAAATCATTTTCCATTTTTCAGGCTCAATTTTATGATTGAGCCCGGTAGACCACACTGGTAAACTTTGGCGCGTCAAAAACGTTGGACGATGAGGTTGGAAGGCGTCAAAGATTAATATCCGCCACCAATTCTCACCAGTCATCTAGCACTTTTTCCTAGAATGTTGGTGCGACCGTAAGACAACAGGAAAAATAGCTACGGCACGAACTCCACATGCAGAAAAACTCCGAAAATGATTTTGGCGCGAAATTCAAATTCGTATTTACAATGTGTTCCGATTGACTTTTCTTTAATGAAGAAGGGAGTTGAGAGAAGAATGAAGGTTTTTCATGGGCCCCTTCAACATTTTCGTTCACTAGAGAGGCCAAGCTACCCAAAAACATGAAAAAATAATATACGGTTTTCTGCGCGTACGATCTCTTCAACTCTCGTTCTTGTTCCGAATCAGACATATGGGCCGGCGCAGACGAGCCACGTCAGCAAGAACCGGTGAAGTTTGGCTAGAGCGACTGACCCTGGGTCTATCTTAGACGGGGTGAGGCCACCCAAGATTCACTCATAGAAATGATGAAAAATTCTGATAAAAGATGTCTGATACTGCTATCAATCAGTTTTCATAGAAAATACTCCGACTGGTTGCCTTACCAATCGGTGGTTCATTTCACTTCTGTCTTGAATGGTGGGTGCCCCCCTCTCCCCCGTCTAGGATTGTGCCCCAACCCTGTACAATTGGGTCATTTCGAAACTCATTTCTTCATTTTCTCGACTTTTAAATTCAAAAAGTATATGCCTTGTATCTTGTCTGTAGGAAGCCGCGTTGCAACTATTATCTTGCAATCCTAGCAGCTGTTTCTTCATTTCTACCACTATGTCTTGAAGAAAAACAACTTGCCTTTTAGAGCTTGACGATATTGTAGAAGGCAAACTCTTGGAAAAAGTTGTGTAATTTCTGAAAGTTGGGCTCCGCAGAAAAGGTCAAGGATTAGGCATTGCTCCTAAATGTTGTGAAATTGTTTTATTGGATTTGGCTCTCAACTTGATTTTTTAAATGTAGTGAAATTGTCGAATTGATTTGGCTGTGATGATACTATATGCAGATAACATAATCATTAAATGTAGTGAAATTGTTGCAAACGGATTTGGCAGGAGCTCTATCAATTATCACAGTCAAATCACGCGTCAGAAGGTCCTCTGGCGAGCGAATGAAGACAAAAAGAAAAAAATAATAATCCTCAGTCAACAATGCTGAACGAAACGTGGCCTTATGGGCTAGAATTAAGGTTTCCGAATGCTATTCTGCCTTTTCAGTGTAGCTCCCACTAACAATAAGGTACCAGACCTTCCCTCACCGATGAGATAAAAATCATGAAAACGAAATCTAACGCAATTTACTCGCTACTGACTCTATGTCTTCGTGTCCTCAACGCTTTCACGGTTCGCATTGTATAGAAACGTTTTGCTGCTAGGTTTATTCCTGTTCTCATTCGATTCAATATGCGCTCCAAGGAAAACCCCTTCTGACGCGTGATTTGACTGTGATAATTGATAGAGCTCCTGCCAAATCCGTTTGCAACAATTTCACTACATTTAATGATTATGTTATCTGCATATAGTATCATCACAGCCAAATCAATTCGACAATTTCACTACATTTGAAAAATCAAGTTGAGAGCCAAATCCAATAAAACAATTTCACAACATTTAGGAGCAATGCCAAATCCTTGACCTTTTCTGCGGAGCCCAACTTTCAGAAATTGCTTGCTTGCTTTTCGAAATGAAAATTTCCAAAGCGACTGATTGGCAAGTGATTTGCTGCTTTAGTGAAGTTTCTGCATTTTATCTGTATATTGGTGCTCTAGTAATGTTTCTGTATTAGTCGGTTCGTATCGGGCGAGTTTTGTGGCAAACCAATGTGAATTTGTTTTCAAGGCCAACTATTTGTGTTCTTCTTTCACCGCAAGATTGGAAAACTCCCTAATCATTGCCAGGTCAGCGGGCCATCGTTGGTTCCTTATTTTTATTGAGAATCCGCGACGCACTTGCTTTGGTGTATTGACGGTACCACTCGAAGTGTTTCAATTCTTACCTTGCATTACTTACGAAATCTCTTACGGAATCTCTACCTTGCATGAAGCACTTATGAGCATATAAGTCTTTTCTTTATATTTTCAACATCAACCGGGGGCTGGTGATGAGTTTCAATTTGAGAAGACTGCAAACACTTCATTTCTTCAATTTCACCATTGACCGAAACCGCTCAATCGCCACAATCTCGAACGTAAGACTTCAGTTGCACGTTTCCAAAAAAAACATTCGAAATCTTTCCAAAGACGAAAATTTACTAATTACTCAATCATTCTCATAGGTTTTTGATTATCCATTTCAGTTGAATGTGGGACACCCTATCTACTCATTACTCGACAATTTTTGAAAGGTATTTGTCACACCTAGTGTTACCTTCCCAGGTGCGCCTTTTGATTAATTGATCCAGGGGTTTTGAAATTTTTGTTCGCTCGAATTTCTGTTTAGAAAGGGTATTTGTTCAGGTACCGTTCAAGAAAAGTTACTGCAAATGTGAGATCTTGTAAGATCACACACATCTGATGATTTAAGCTATTAATTAACCTGCATGTGTTTCCGAGAATAGTTCTAAAAATTGACAAAGCTTATAAAAACTACGAGAGTTCGGATCGCCAAGCGTAGGTAAATTCAAAAAAAACCGGTCTTATATTGTTTCGAACAACAGAAATTTCAAGAAGTTATCTTTGAAGGCTCTTCCTCATGACTTAATGTGGTGAGTACTGCCGAAATGTAACTTTCGACCCTTTTCAATATGTGGTGCAATGCATTTTGAAAGAGTGCTGAACCTCCGGTTATAAAACTTCGCAACTTACTATCTGCTCTACCCCTTGCTACACTTTAAGTCTGGAACCTACTGTATTTTTACCATCCGGAAAGCGTCTAATTCATCTTCTAACGTGAGGCAGGTCGCGTAAACCTGACGGCTCGTGTGAATGTGACATCTCTTACGTGGAGCAGCTCGCGTTAATCTGGAGACTCTGTGGCATCTATGTCGCGGTATGTTGGCGGCTTGGAGGTGGCGGTTTGTTCGCGTTTAACACCCCATTTACTACCACCCCAAATTTCGTGGCGAAATTCGCACAAGAAAAGAATCGGTTTCGTACATTGAGCTACACCTATGTACATATAGATTTTGATCTTATTCTTTCAATTTTTTCATTTCTGGATTTGATTTATATTCGGAGCCATGTGGTTTCCATAAAAGAAATTTTCATCCGCCCCCAACTCGCCGCCAGTTGCATTTTTCAGATACAACCAACTTCTACCCCATATTTTCATGACGCTTTTGAGACTTGAAATGCATTCTTTCGAATAATCTCTAGTCGGTCTGGCTTCCTTCAGAAGCCACAAAAAGCATGCCCTTCGGTGAGACACGATGCCCTTTTTCCTGTCGTTTAGCGTCCGTCAGCCATCACAGAACGCTACCTGAGAAGCCTGAAGGCCATAAATGTGGCAAGTGCACCTTTCTGCTCCCTCACATATTTGATTTCTTCAATGCGAACTCTCTCATGAAATGGCTCTCCGCATTTACCAACAGCTCTGCCATTCAACGCTTTCTCACCTCAGACGGCATATTTTCATCGCTTCGCTTCTCGTACAATACCCGCGCTAAGTTTTGTAAAAACGGGGAACATTTGGCAGACTTGGCAAAAAAGCGTCCGATGCTTGATACTTTTTTGAATGAAGATTTTTTTGAATTTTTGAAAACGCTATTATATTCTTAGATCAAATAGCTACCTAACTATGTGACTCGTGGGTCGAAGTTCCATGAAATCGCTTTGTTTTTGACGGAAATAGTTTTTGCAATCGTTTTTCAAAACGTGGCGCGCGACGAAGTGCGGCGAAGCTTTGAGCAGTATTTGTACAAGTAATGGAAGAGCAATCTATATTCTTTCTTCATGAAATAGGTGCAGGTGAGAGAATCTCTCGGGTTATTTTGGTTGAATTTTTGAAATCCTTCATTAAACACGCTTGAGAACTATCTGAAAAGTCGGAGTTTTGTTGCGAAAACCCCGGACTCTTAAAGGCAGTGTTCACGATAAAAATCGTTTTTCTGTTTCCCTGCCTGTCTTGGGAACGGTCCCACGCTGATTCCAATGATGTCTCTGAAATCGTACAAGACCTTCTGGGAATGGAGTTATGGTCTCTCAAAAACTGAGCTATGGAAACATGGTGGACGAGTTGTCCGAGGCTTGTAACTTCCGTCTTTTGCAGCCGATCTATGCGAGCTGACCTGAGTAAAGAGAGAAGCTGAGAATGAAGGGAAGAACGGGGCTAATGGTTGAAAATCATCGCTCATCTCACGATCTCGAGCATTCATTTGTCTACGTCGGTGGGCGTGTCATGCGCTTTTGGGGTTTTCAATGCGCTCGAAGTTGCAACATCGGGCTCTTTTGGGGCTCTTCCTGACTCGTTTTCATGCGTTCTTTCGACGTTAACGTTACAGAGTGTCCCTCCACTACCCAATCCTAGTGAAATTTCAAAAACATTTTTCATCGTGAACGCTGTCTTTAAATGAAGGCTTCTCGAAATGAACGATTGTAAAACTATTTCCGTCAAAAACAAAGCGATTTTAGGGAGCTTTGGCTCAAAAGTCACATAATTAGGTAGCAATTTTATCTGTGAATATGATAGCGTTTTCAGGATTCGAAAAAATCGTCATTCAAAAAAGTAACAAGCATCGGACGCTTTTTTGCCAAATCTGCCAGATTCTCCCGGTTTTTACAACACTTAGCGCGGGTGTTGTATTTTTTCATGATCATGTTCTCTTCTGTGAAGGTGAGGAACAAGTCTCAAAAACTCGTCAAATGACGTGCATTTTGCAGTAGGGCACGTAAGTGTTTCTCATACATTAAAGGCAGTGTTCACGATAATCTTCAATTCTGAGATTATTCGTTATACTGATTAATTGGCCCCGGGTAGAACTAAAATGACGTAGAAAATGAGAAAAACGCATCAGAAGTACACGAAATCCTTAAGTATCACCCTGCCTCTTAAGTATCACAGGAAGTGTTTGTTGTGACAATGAAATCTTCTGTGAACCCGTCCTTTGCAATTCTCTTCTCTTTATTGCTCCGTTCTTTCCTTAGAGCCCTAACCAATCCGGCTTTGCATAAAATATTCTTCTATTTTCGATTGACCCATTTTTTACCGGCGACAACCACCATGAACATGTTCATCCAAACGGACAACTAGTCCATGTTATAGAATAATGTCACCAAAATGCGACGTTTTAATGCGTTCCTCGCCGTTTCTTCGTAATTTTGGTAACACTTGGGGGCCAACGCATTGTTTTGAGTTGAAAACTCGGGAACGAAAATCATCGTGAACACTGCCTTCAAAGGCAGCATGCACGCTCGTAAACCTGGTTGGGATAACAACGTAAATAGAACCGTTCGGCTTACAACATAATGCCTACGCATTTTGAAGCTTCAAAAACGACCCAAAATGCCGCTACATTTGTTGGAAGTGGGCCCAGCCCTGTATTTTCACGCCCCTTGTATTTGCCATTTTCCTCCAACGAAGGGTTGCTGGACCATCTTCGCCGTCAGTGACATGTGTTGTTCACTTGTCAGGCAATCCACCAATTGTACCGAAGGTGAATATGACCGAGCAACCTTGCGTTTCAGGAAAAGGGCAAATACAGGGGGCTTGAAAATACAGGGCGGGGTCAACTTCTAACTCATGTAGCGGCATTGTGGGTCGTTTTTGACGCTTCGAAATGCGTAGGCGTTGTAATCTGAACCATAACATTCTATTCACGTAGTTATCTCAATCACGTTTACGAGCGTGTATGCTGCCTTTAACATGTTTGAAGTAATTTCTTGCACCGATATTCTCGCCCTTTTTCCAATCAGAAATATGGATTTTCCACTAAATAAAGCATAATTTCTCCCTACGCTTTCCTGTACTTATCAAACTTCTGTGGCTTTTTCACCTAACCCTCCCTTAGAACCCAATTTTCCCGATTTCTTAGAAATGCCAGCGTGTTTCTGTGATTTCCGTGTTTTATAAAGTGAAAGGATAGATGAGTGCATTGAAGTTGTTCCTTTTCCTCCCTGAATCTTGAAATTATTTTCATAAAAGACAAATTTTGTTTCTTTGAAATACTTGACAGAATCTGCAGCAGAGACTCCATGAAATCGGAATGCAGTGGTCTTCATTAACACTTTTTAGTTTCTATAATGGGGTTTCATGTAGTGATTCGCCCGCCTCTGGTCTTCCCCCTTATCCCTGCATGTTCGCGAGCGATCCTTCACAGTCTTCTTCTACTTTTGGATCCTTTAAGAAAGCTGGCTGCTAATCTTTGCCCTTCGAGAATCGCCTTTTCTATTCGAGTTAGTTTTCCGCTTCATTTACGTATTCAGAAGAGTTGACCCAGTTTTCGAGTCGTTTTTTCACAAAATAGGCCATGTCTCGCGACGAAGACGATTTACCATATTTGTACTTCCATTGGCAGATCTATGCACCATTTCGAAACAAATATAATTGCCAAAGAATCACGGAACACCGAGCTATGGGGGACAACGGTTGGCTAATAGCGGCAAGATCTCAATCGGTGCATAACCTTAAAGGCAGTGGTCACGGTGAAAAACGTTATCGAAAAAGCTACAAAAATCAGCTTAGATATAAAACAGCTCAAAAACAGTCCCGTGCCAAGCAGTCGAAAATCATCGACACTCAGAAGAAGAAGTAAAAGCAAATTTACCTAATAAAATAGTTGAACAATGAAAGCAAGCACTTCAACCAATGTTTTTGACTAGATGTGTACATAAATCCGAAAGTTCATTGATTGAAATTCAAGTTCAAGCCAGCTGATGTTCTTGATATTAGAGATCATCGATGCCGATGATGTGGGGTGGACTCGTCCACCATCAAAAGACAAGGAAGTTCAGGCTTCAAATTTGTTCTAGAACAGCGGTTTTTTCGCGATTTTTTCTCATTGGTCCTACTACTCTATTCCCAGAAAAGGGTTTAGAGAGGAAAAGAAGACGAGCATATTTGAGCGCGACCACTGCCTTTAAGACGTTCTCATATGCACTATTTAGAAGAGGTTACCTAGTTGGCTTCACAGGCCACTAATTGCGTTCCTCGGTATTCGTAGCATATCCAACAGGTCCTAAATTAATATCGTTTACGCTCTGCTTGCTAATTCCTCGTGCTTCCTTTTTCGTGACCATTACTTTCTTTTAGGGGAAAGTTGATATCTGTCACTTTTCCTTCCGCCTTCCTGCCATTCTAACCATTGCATTTTCTGCTAACATTCCGATAATATTTTTTCACGTCGATTCACACGATGTTTCCGAACAGTTTCCGATATTTTGAACTTACTTGAGTAACATTTCTCGTTGCTCTCTCTCTAATTTCTTGCCAATGCCATCACTTCAAAGGCGGTATACAGGCTATAAAACGGCGAAATTCGCATGGTTCCTACGCGTGCTGGTGTGGACGGAGGTTAGAGACAGTGAGAGAGCGGAGGACAGACGGAGGCCCAGGCGTCGCGCGCGCCGCTCGCGCCTAGAGTGATGTGAATTACACCGTTTTATAGAGGGTACACGCTCAAAAATGGTATCGATTTCATGCCATAAGTCGAATGTTTGGAGCTGGTATCACTTGAAGGTGACGAAAAACCGACGACAAACTGTATGCAAATTGAGAATTAACGGGTTATTCTTGCTATGGAGTGGAAATAGACGAGTTGCAGCACAGCAAAAACAAACAAAAGTTACCGTATCGGGGCATTCAATTTGGACAAGTTTGAGTTGAGGGGCAGAAAGTATGAAGAAAGTGGGCGGATCCTGCATGATTTCCTGGCTCAACAAGACTCGAATACGGTCCTTTTCGCTGTTTATGCATCGAACGAAGTGAGCGTTCCATTCGGATATCCGTTCCTTTTCCTCACTAACAAGCATGACTTTGTGAGACCAATCGCCATTGTTATGTCACGTTTTTTGTGAACTGTTTCTAAAACTTTTATTCGGTTCTGATAACATTTGTCCATATTTCCTGCATCCGATCCTGGGCCGTTTTCTACGTCTCCGTTTCTTGATGGTTCGCCTAGTTTCGCTGCCACAATGTTTTTGATCCACTCCAGCGCTGCCCAGATTTCGCGCATTTCTGAATGCGCCTTTCTCTCAATTTAACAACATTTTCTTTTGCATAAAGCGTAATTTACGTCCGTTTTCATAGTCGGCCCGCTTCCCATAAAGCTTCCCCGTTTTCGTATTTCTGGCCTCATCGGAATCTTCCGTTCCGATTCCGTTGTTTTGATCCCGGAAACGGAAAACATCAGTTCTATTTGGTACTCTTTCTGGAACCCATGTGACTTTGTGGAGGGTGACCGCATGCAGCGAAATTAAAGGCAGTGTTCACGATGAAAAATGTGTTTCAGTGTCCACCTGGAATGGGTAGTAGAGGGGCACCCTGTAACGTTAACATCTAAAGAACGCATGAAAACGAGCCTGGAAGAGCCCCAAAAGAGCCCGATGTTGTCACTTTGAGCGCAACGCAAACCCCGAAAGGGCAACGCACGCCCACCGACGTGAACAAATGAATGCTCGAGATCGTAAGATGAGCGATGATTTCCAATCATTAGCCCCGTTCCTCCCTTCATTCTCAATTTCTCTCTTTAATCAGGTCAGCTCGCATACATCGGCTGCAAAAGACGGAATTCATAAGCCTCGGACAACTCGTCCACGATGCTTCCCTAGCTTTTTTTGGGGGGCGGGCCTTAACTTCGTTCCCAGAAGGTCTTGTACGATTCCAGAGACATCATTGGAATCAGCTTGGGACCGTTTTCAAGATGGGCGGTAAAACAGAAAAAGAATTTTTCTCGTGAACTCTGTCTTTAAATGTGAAGCTGTGGGCTGAAACTTCAATTTCCCGATTAAGCACGGTGCTGATGTGGCAAATATGTAACTGTATTTTTAATAAAAAAATTAGTTGATTTAAAGACTGAAGGCTATATAATAGCTAAGCAGAAATTTTTCAATTGATCGAATCTTGAACTTTCAGCGATTTTCGAAATCTTTGAAAGTTTCTCATTTCTGTTTTTCGGAAAAGAAAATCGATATCCTAAATTTCAAGCTAATTTCTTGATCGTTTTCTTGTTCAAGAATTTGTTCAGTTACGAAATTTTCCTGGATTGCCTTAGATGGCATAAAATCTTTTCTGTTTGAAATCAGCTTTGTTGTTTTACAGCAATTCTTCTTACGCATTCATCTTTATTATTCCAGAGTTAAATGATCTTCCTTTTTGATCTTTTGCTATTTTTTGCTCCATTTCTGTCTCCGTCTCTAAATTTTCGTTTCCGGCGGTTTTTAGTCATTTTACTGCCGTTTGCGTGTCCGAAAATCATTAAAAAAATATTTCCGCTCAGCCCTGATCGTCATAATATATGCAGTACTCTAGGAATAGGTCAAGAGGTTGAGAGAAAGGCGTTCCTGTGCTCTTAGCGTCCTTTTTAATAACTCCCTTCGAATTGATTTTTTGAAAATCATTCAAGACCCTGTTGAGAATGGCTACCCAACGACATTTATTTATTGATTGCTACGGCTCAAGATTGAACAAACGAAATTTTCAGCGCTACTTGTAGTGTCAAACGATCTGAAAATCTTATTCGGAACTTTTCCGGTGAGACTTTAAAGGCACAGAACACCCTGAAAACTATATTTCAGACTTCATACTAATCTTGGAGTGGATTACACTCTGATCACAATGGCATCCCTGAAATCACGGAATGTCCACTACGAAACGGAGTTGTGGCCCCTTGAATATGCCCGTATTTTGAGGGCGAAAAATTGGTGGACGAGTTGTCACAGGCCTGTATGTCTCTTGAATCGCTGTCGCTGCACGAAATCGAGCCACGATTAGGAGATGGACCGGCAGTGAGCTGAAGAACGTAGACGCGGTTGGAATTTATCCATCCATCAAGCGAGTATTGAGTTCGAAAATCAAGGAGGGGGTGTGGCCCGTGGTGGTGAGCGAAGGGGGTCGGGCCTGTGGTGGTCGCTTATATCTCGCTTATCAGAAGAAATGGAGATGTCGCACTTGACACGTGTTATACAGGAGAGGTCTACTACACAAATGAAAGTCACAAAGTTAATGTCTGAGGATGTACACTACCTTTATCCACTATGTCGTTGGATAGCTCATCTCATCTAGGTCGTAAGTACAGAGCGTCCGAACGAGACTATCCGCCCAAGCGGTGGGCGCGCGTGCGAACGCCGTAAAGGCATTTTACGGGCGAACCTTTCCACGGCTGCAAATAGCCGACTAGTATATTATCCTTTACTCGCCTTATGTCCCTGCTAATCGAATCACAGTGTCGAAAGATTTGGCGGCGGCAGATGTACAAGCACGCCGACCGCGTGGGCGGACAGTCTCATTCGGACAGTCTTTAACTTTTCAGATCTGAAATTGAATTGAATTCGAAGGTAGAGTGCGCGCAATAATTCTAGTCTGATGAATGGACGAGGCTGCGGCGGTAGATCATCCCGCGCGAATCGAAACCGCATTTCCCATTGAGGCCGCCAATCCCGCACGGCCAGCCGCCTGGTCCATGCGTCAGACTAGATTGAAAACGGAAACCATATATATAATTTATCTCCCTCGTTTTCAGCCGATCGAAGTAAGGCTTATCGATCTTACAATCTCAAACTCTCCTTATCGCTGTAATCTATTGCCATGACCGACCGCTCTGCTGCTTGCTCCGCTCGGACTTATCCGAGCGAGCTAGGCTTTAGAGCCGTGAGAACGCGTTCTCGCGCGCCTTCCGAGCAACTCTTACGAGCAGTCTTGAGCGGTACAGCGGACAAACCTTGCCGAAAGCGTTTTGTGATGGTTTGCTGTTAAAAATTTTGAGTATTGGTTGGAAAATACTACATTTTTTTTGCGTGATGCTCCTGGCAATCACAGCCTTGCCTGCCCTGAGCTCACGGCGCTGAGATGTGCAATTGCGGTGAGCGCCGGAAAAATGTTTCTGGTACTAAAATGAAAATTGAATTCTAGCTCTTTTCTCGCCTCTCGCGCTGATCCGATCCGATTAGCCGAGAAGCCTAAATATGAGAAAAGTTTAGCTTTGTTTAAAAAAAAACTATCCTCTTGTCACTGAAGAATTATTTTTTTCTTGGATGATTTGTTCCTGCTTTTAGGTTTTTAAGAACTATTCGCGCTCTCATGCCACGACCGACACCATATATCCTGTGTAAGAATTCGGAATTTTCATCACTCAATGCGCTGCGTGTGCGGGCGATGCTGCTCTCTCCATACGCCAAAAGCTGTCCCGCCTGTCTCTGACATCCGCTCCGCGCCCGCACGCCAAAGAATTACGAAAATTTAGCGTTTTTACAGCCTCTATTACAGTTTCGCGGTACCGTCTAATAATCATAAATTCATAAATCGTTTTTCTAACAACAGTGCTCGAAAATGGTCTACGGAAAAAAAAACGAAAGGAACAGCGCCACAGCTTGCTTTCTGAGCATTTTTCGAGCGTGGAATTGTAGGAGCTACATTTGGCCAGACTGGCAAAAGATATATTTATGTGAAACACTGTCGGGTTTCACAAGTCCGTTTGCTGTGGTTTCACCTACTGTCTTTATCGAAACGAAATTCCGCTTCGTATTTGCGGACAACAGTTGTAACGACACGCAGTGCAATCAAAATCGTGCTGGGACCACGAGGTTTCGGCACGATCATCTTCGAGCTGTCTGCTACAACAGTTTTGTCTGCAACTGCGGGTCGAATATTCTTTTTGATGAAGAGATTAATTTTTTGATTTCGTTTTGTTAAATTCAGTTGACAAAACGTGATGAACCACAATTTTTCCGTGATAGACCAGGCCAAATCGAGAGGAATTAGTGATCATTCCTCTCGATTTGGCCTGGCATATCACGGATATAACCTGAAGTCTGAGACGATTTT
Organism: Aplectana chamaeleonis; assembly: GCA_029168955.1. NCBI lineage: Eukaryota > Metazoa > Nematoda > Chromadorea > Rhabditida > Cosmocercidae > Aplectana > Aplectana chamaeleonis. The sequence continues at coordinate 529,599 of JAPDOI010000302.1, forward strand.
GCGGGTTCACATCCATCCTGCGCAACTTAACCTCTGGTTCCGGGCCTGATTTAGTGTGTGCGATTGCGGACTTGCGTCGTGGGGGCTCGACGCATCGCTTCGTACGAGCTTCCGCGCCCGCCCCCCATCAGCTGATCATGCTGGATTTTCCTTGATTTTCCTTGCTTTTTTTCTTGATTCTCACTTCTTTCTCAGCTCGTACAAAAGCGATGCGTCGCGCCCCACTACGCAAGTCTGCAATTGCACACACTAAATCAGGCCCGGAACCAGAGGGTATCATAGTTTCGCACACTTCTTTTGCGCGTTTCAACCCAGATGAGGTTCAGCCTATTCAAAAGCAGTGTTCACGGTAATTTCTAGGTTATGGATTATTCACTAGATCGGTTACTTGATCCAGCGGTGAAGCTGAACATATGAAAAAATTGAGAAAAACGCACCAGAAGTGCATGAAATTTCGGGTTCTCACTCTCAGTGGAACTGTTGTTTGGGACTACGGAACCCTTTGTCGACCCGTCCTTTGAAACTCCCAACTCTCCGTTTCTCTATTATTCCCTTTGGAACATATGTAAGACCGTTTTGCATAATATTTACCTCAATCTCCATTTGGGTCCATCATTCACCGGTCGCGACTGCCAAGAAACGCATTTTGAAGCGTCGAAAACGACCCACAATGTCGCTACACGAGTAAGAATTTGGCCCGCCCCTGTAATTCTCCGCCCCCTGTATTTGCCGTTCTCCTCCAAAGCAGGGGTGCTGGGCCATTTCCACCGTCGCCGATGTAAGAGGCTTACTTATTGTACATATTGAACCACCTACATACATCGGCGACGGTGGAAATGGTCCCGGACCCCTGTTCTGTAGGAGACGGCAAATACATGGGGCGGGCAGATACAGGGGCAGGCCAATTTCTTACTCGTGTAGCGACATTGTGGGTCGTTTATGACGCTTCGAAGTGCGTAGGCGTTGTGATCTGTGTCATACCTTTCTATTTCCGTAGTTGTCTCAAACATGTTTACGTGTATGCTGCCTTTGGGGAAAGCCTTCCAACAGCCTCAAGCGGAACTGAAATGTGGGCCGCTGGAAATCGTGAAAGCCAAAATTCTAAATTCATTCAGTAGTCCGTAGTCCGTCATCCACTTCACGAGCTGGTCATGTACGTTAGCATTATTCATATACACGCAATCGCACATGTGAAGCTCTCCTATTGTCCGACTTCTCAGGCTCTCAATCAATTTTGTATACCCTATATGCCTTGTTTGGGAGTAAGGCAGGTGTAGATCAGAAAAGAAAGAGCTTTTAATGCTGAACTCAACTGTGCAACATATCTCCAAATAAGAAAGCCTTTGCAAATAAGAAAGCCAAATGAGGCTACTCGATATTTCCAATATCGGTTCCAATTGAAGCCTCTCAGTTGATTAGCTATCATGTATACTGTGTCTTAGCATCGCTTTTATGGAGCTAGATCCATCTTGACTTGCTTGCCTTTGGCTCATCATTGTGTATACAGAGACCTGGATTTTGAATACATTTCTCGCTTTCCTCCAAGATCTCGGCAAGGTTGTTTTTGTATCCTGTTTTCCTTCTTTAGTACCATCTTTATTGATTTATGCTTTGAACTTTTCGATTCCATACAGATTCCTGATCGTATCGGAGACCTGAAGAGGAAAAGTAGGTGTAAAAAAATCCAAACAATATGTAGTGTGAAGTATGTACATCAATAGTACTCAAATCTTCTGATCTAAGAGTGAACGAAATTTGTTTGTGGAAAACTGGTGCGCACCTCAAATTTGATAAGTCGGAAAGTAGAAGCAGAGTCGAGCGGTTCTTGTCGTGCGGGACGGCGAGAAGGATGTAAGAAGTTTCGAGAATAGGGAAATTAGGCCTGACGGAAGGTGGAGAGCTTAAAAATTTGGTACCAAAAATGGCGTCTTGAGTTGGAAAAATTTAACGTTTTTTTTTCTAAAAACTGAAATCCCGAAATTGTCGAAAAAAATTCCACATTTTCGAAAATTCTCATGACTAAGAGAAGGGCTTGTCTCCTTTTCGAGGGGGAAAGCGGTCTGCTTAACACTGTGATTATAAGTCTAGTCCAAGGCAAAGTGTTTAACACGGCACTTCCAACTCATTCTCTCATTTCGGGACTTTTTCTGAATTTCGAAATCGGGTGGCCAAACCCATTTCTAGCCGAGGTACCGGAAAGCGGAATTCTGCTTCCCTTTTTTCTGACATATGCTTTTTTTGAAGATCGTGACTCTGCATTTGCGAGATTATACCGTTACGTATAATGCCGCAGCGCTGCGACGTTAATCAGCAGTTACGGCAAAAAGCATCCAAAAATCAAGTAAGACCATTACGTATGACAAACAGATCTTCGCATTGCCGAAATTCGTCCCAGAGTGTCCAAATTAGGTATCTGAAAACGTTTTTAAGATTCACATTATAGAGTGAGCTAATTGGTTTGTAGTCATTTATCCGAAAAAAAAGCAGTTATGTACTCATCTTGAAGATTCGTGCGAGAAAAATTTTCCATTTTCTATTGGCCTCGTTACTTCTCTGGACTCCTTCCAGTTTTTCTTTCCAAATTTGTTTCCAATAATCATAAAAAGAGGCTTGAGTGAATCTCCGTTCTCTCAAAAAGTTATCATATTTGTTCAGTCTCAGCCTGCTCAAATCGTACCGGGTATGGAAGACCTGTCGGAAGAGGAGCGGTTGAAGATCCAAGCGGTTCTGGCCTGTGCCGAGCTGGATGCCGCTGCCAGTGCTGGGCCATCGACTGCCGTCACACCTCTCTCGTTCGTTCTCATCTGTTTTTGATTTGAAATTACGTAAAATCGTTTTTTTTTCTTTTCCTTGTAGTCTATGCAAGTTGTCCGTTCACCTTTTGCTGGAACATCACCGGTAAAATTGTCGATGAACCTTTCTGTAAGCAGAATGCTGTCATCAGGCCTTTTGCCTATGAAACTCTTCCTGTCCTTCCCTATCTGGGCTTTAGGCAGCAGTAATGTCGAAAAAATGGCTAAAAAGAGCCCCGAATAGCCTCACACGGCCCTGAACTTCTGTATAGAGCGCAGTCTCCGCCCACTACCTTCAACGACCACTGATCGAAACAAACAACTGTAAAATCGACTTCGAAAAGAAAGCAGTATTCAAATGGGGTGAATCTGTTCAATCCGCACATATTGGGGAATAGTTTGATCATTTGATCATTTTATGTTTTGTTGAAGTCAATGGTTCCGTTGTTTGTTTTGATCAATAGCCGCTGAGAGTAGTGGGCGAGAATTGCGCTTACAGAAGTCCAGGGCCGTGTAGGGCTATTTGCAGCTCTTTTTTAGCCGTTTTTCGACACTGCTGTTGCCATAGGCCCCGAACTTTTCGAAATTCGGTGAGAAATCAGAAACAGTTTTTTATCGTGGAGACTGCCTTTGAACATTTCCGACATTGGGAACAAAGCAGCATAGCCCTCTTTGTGAGCATTCTCTTCGAGCCTTCATTTCAGCGATACCTCTGGAGGGATGGAGTCATTCTCGAGGACTACCAGGGGACCAGCACAAGGTCTTCGGTTCAAACAGGAGCCACAGCAGCAGCCATTTGCTGCTCGAGCCGACTTCACCCCATCTCGCTCTCAGTCGAGCTTGTCCATTAGAAGGTGCGTTTTGTGGATTTGGCTTTGAGTAACCCTTGACCAGACAGAGTATGAAGGATTTCAGTGATGTCTCTCTGCCACCAATGGACGGCTTATCTGAGGAGGAACGGGCTCACATCGAGGCAGTCATGGCTAGTGCTGAACGCGAATCGAAAATGTCCATGGTGATGGAGCCACAAGCGACAAGGTTCGGATTCTTCCTAAATTTTAACTCCACTTGACGTTCATAGATATTGTGGAAATGTTTCGGAGGAATCGTTCCCCCTGGAGCCTAATTTTCAAAAACATTTCTTGTATACCCCTTATCGAACATATGCCACAACCTGATGGCCACAGTACGGCCCTGCCCTGCAAGAGTTGTCATTTCTGTTCACTTAGCAGCCAATCCACTTTTGTCGATTCAGACCTTAACGGAGCACAGGTTACCGGAGCCCTGGAGACGCGTTTGAGCTGCTGGTTTCTGTTTCTTGAGTGGACCTCCCCCATTCCACTCCTCCTCTGGGAAATCATCAGAAACTACCTCGGAGTTCTCACAAGATGCGGAGTCAAGGAGTGGAACTGCGGTAGCATTGTATCATCAAATTCTTGGGGTGGGGAGGAGAGTTCGCTTAAAGCGGCAACAGAGAAGAGCATGTAGAGAGATGGTCGGCCGTGTCCATTGATGCACTACTAGTTATCGCCTGCACCCAAGCCTGAAGCTTGGGGTTTCCCGTTACCACACTGCTCCTTCAAGGAAAATTTGGGGGTGGTACACCGATACCTCGTATGACAACTGGATTGCCAAATCCGTAGAAAGAAAGTCGTGGTGGGTGCGGCCTGAGGTGATCTGCAGTTCCAAAAAGAGAGCTAATTTATAGCATGGCAACGGCACTTCGTCGATAAAGAACTGACCTTGATACCCATTTTTTTATCAGAACAATTCATCGCATTACCCGGTCCCCTTACCTATCAAATGTGAAGCGGTCTGCGCCTTCACATTTACTGATAGTGCGGAATTGTAGAGTTACCTTCTCAGATTCTCTTCAGTGTAAGTAGTGGACTGATCCGCCTGTTTCTCGAGGGGCCAGGCAATGACAGGTATTTTCGGCGTGAATTCACGATGCTGTCATCACTGTCCCGCCCATTTCTCACGTAAAAATCGGGGCTAGACTTTGAGATAAAGCTTGAGACCGTCTCGTCTTCTTCTCCGCATCTGCGGGTGGAGCTAAGGGGCAGCTGCAATTAGCAGCTCAAGAGTTCGTTATGAACGGCCATGGATAAGGAGGCGTTCCGGCGTAGCAAGCCGCTGAAATAGCCGCTGCGGACGGACAGTGGCCGGGCGCGATGGACTGTCGGACGCCGCGTTGGAAATAGGGAAAGTCAGGGGACCCACGATCCGTTGAAGAAAAAGAGGAAAGGAAAGAAGCCTGGGTAAGCAGAGAAAAGGACTGTAGTAATATGAGAGTCATGTCTATAAGGTGAGATGATCCGCTATATACATTGATGTATTCATGTGGAATGTAACAAACCGAAATAAATTTTTAGTAAGCACAGTATTAGACCCCCTGTCCGCTGAAAGGAACAAAGTTGAGACAGTGATGCTCTCTCGAAACTTATTAGCCCAGCTGAACCTTGGCTGTAGATCCCTTCGTGTCCACCTTGACCATTTTTCTTGTTTACAGCAGATATGCCCTGTGTCGATACTTACTGATGACATTGAAGAATGTCTGAGCTGTCGCTATAATCATTTGCCTACGAGAGATTCCGTTTTCGCCGAAACGCAACTTACATTCATAGAATCAATTATAGTCAAGCTTCTACCTTCAGCGACATTGTGATCCCTCCTGGTCTGGAAGATCTTTCCGAAGATGAACGACGACAGATTATGGCTGTGATGGCGGCTGCAGGAGCTGACGCCTTACAACCACCTCCACAGCAAATTCGACGGAGTGGTAGTGCTACCGTGATGAGGCCATCGACATCAACCTCATCCCTTCGGGACCAACAACAGAAACGACCACACTCCTCCATGGCAGCGCCTCCAAGGTGAGTTCAAAAGTTTTTCTCTGCTTTTGAGCGTGAAACCTCATAAGGGAAGTATACAAAGCGTAGGTCGGATCTGTCAAAACGACTAGTGTCGTTAGTATCTCTTGTGGCTCAATAGTAAAACTACGCAGTATTCCGCTCCGAGCTGCAGGTTCCAAGAAGTTACAAGCTTATAAAGTCGTTTTTTTGTGCTTGTTGTACCTCCCAAAATGCGCATTAGTTTTCGGAAAACCCTGAAACGGACCTCATAAATGTGTTCAGTGCCCAAAACTACCCCCTAAGTAAAGTTTGGGTGAAGGCACATTTTCCATACTTTGCAGCGTTTCGGTTGGGCGTTTTTTCATACCGATTACAGGGCTTTGGAAGCGTTTTAGAAAAATGTTTCAGATTTGACTTAAAATTCTCCCAAGGAGGTTTTTTGGGGCGCTGATCACGAATCTGTGATTTATTAGTCGATTTTCCAAAGTTTTCAACTAAACTCGTTTAAAGCTTCCCAACCGGGGAAAATTTCGAGGGAAAAACGCCACTTTCGAGATTTCTTCTATAGATATGTCTCAAAATCATTTCCTGAAGGTTATTTGGGGTGCTGAACACGAATCTGGAGTCCGTTTATCGATTTTTCTCGCAGATTACGGTGGGTAAACGGTAGTTTGGTCAAAATCTCAGATTTTACTTAAAATTTGTATACGGGGTTATTCAGGGTGGAGAATACGAATTCAACGTCCGTTTGTGGATTTCAAAATACAAAGGTGGGTTTTGACCCCTAAATGACATGTTACTTACCGTAACCTACACCTCGAAATTTCGACAAATGGACTCCAGATTCGTGTTCACCACCCTAGATTACCTCTAAATACAGCTTTTGAGCTAAATCCGACAAAATTTTTTGAAACTCCAAAGAAAAACGCGTGATGGGTACTATTGCCTTTTCGTGAGGCTTAAAAACTGCTCGTAACTTTTTTGAACCTGGAGCTCGGGGCGGGATGCTGCGCATTTTTACTTTTGAGCCAGAAGAGATACTAACGATGCTAGTCGTTTTGGCAGATCCGGCCTACGCTTTGTGTACTTCCCTTGTGAGGCCGAAGAGTCGCGAAGATCTTAATCTGAATCGGTATCTGGTAATTTTTTTTCGAAGTGATGGTCCCCGTACTGAGTTAACACTTGAGAGACCGCGTGTCCACACTGCGCGCCCACACCATGAAACTTCTAATATTTTTTACATTCCTATGGCGTGGAGTCTTTCTCAATTACGGATAGGTTCTTTATAATGTAACCTATTTACACTCACAGTGGTCAAGCATTTTCAGTGTTCCTAGTAATTTTACAAGCATCTCCGGAAATGGCTTTTTTTCGATTTTTGGATTTTCTTGGCAGGAAAGAAATCGTTTCAAACTTGGCTAAGAAGGGTTATGATTGATGCTTACAACGGAACTGATGTTCTATAGTTGATTGTCGGAATATGTAGTAGTGCCACCTATTTGAGATAACTAGTATGTACATACATAGGTCATCGTTTCGAATTTTGCTCCCTTGACCTCAAGGGTTATTCGAGTTGCTGCACAAGGTTCTGATGTTTACTTTTCGATTTCCAATAGAATTTCCTTCGACTGCGGTATATTAGTCATCGGTCAACTTTGTTTAAAATTTCGCTAAATTTCAAGTGGAGGGTAACTTGGGAGGAAAGCGGTGAAAACCTAGAAATAGTTCAGTGCTTAAGTTTTTATTGAAATTCAACTACGGGGTATATTTGGAGGCGCTGAATAATGATGTGGTGTATATTTCACAGTTTCCTACAGCTTCGCTCGCATCTGCCGTTCGTTATCCGTTTGTAAGCATTTCAGGTTTTGGTGCGACTTCGCTCATGTGGTCATTGGGGAGGAGAGGGTGCTGTTCATGAATCTGATTCCCATTTTGAAATTTCTGATAAAATTTCTGTCGGTCGCATAAGACAACTTGGTAGATCAAAGCATTTGAGTCCTCCGAAAGTTCTACATGAGGTTTATTAGGGCATTACAAAAGGGAACTTCGTTCATTTTTCCAATTTTCAATACTCTGGGTCGGCCTAGCACGGCTCAATCCTGACCAATAGCTGTAACCTGAAAAAAATTCTAGAAGTCGACAAGTAAACGCTTATTCCGTTACCAGCCTTGTGCATGTAAAGCTGAAATAACTTCCAAAAAAAGCAGGTCCGCGAAAAAGCGGTGGATCATTGCTTCACCATGGCCTCACTCCAGATCTCTGTGTAGCGACATACTCTCAGGTGGAGTGGAAACGGAGTACTGGTTGTCTAAGTAAGAAAGCCTGCTCCGATCCAAATGGATCCCCCCGGGGGACCGCGTGCCCACACATGGCACCCACGGAAACGATTAGCAGTGGAGCGCACCGGTCGGCTGTGGAAATTCGCCTTGGAGCAGGCGGTCTCTTAAGTGTTCATAACAAAGGAGACCGTTTTGGCGAACTCCGAGTCCAGCGAAGTCCCATATTTCGCTGGGACGATCATGATATTAGTTGTGAAAACTGTGAGTTTTCCTTGCCTAAGCCTACATCTCAAAAAATTATGAGCCAAAAACGGTGGGTGGTCCACAAAATTCGGAATATTTCTTTCTTGTCCGTATTCTGTCAAGGGGGACACTTGGAGCACTGAACACGAATTTGAACGAATGTGGTAGATTACGGTAGATAATAAAGCAAATTTTTCACAGTAATCTACCGTAGTCTTGGGGAAAATCGAAAGCGAATCTCATGTTCGTGTTCAGCACTCTCTGGGAACTCCTCTGGGTAATTCCTCTGAGCAAAGCTTGTGCTGGAAAGAAAAGTTGTATTTTTGTGAACTGTTCTGAGCTTGTAATTTTCGGAGATGTAGGTTTGGGCATGAAAACTCACAGCTTCTTCTACTAGTAGCATGCTCGCAAGGTACACTATTTTGTTCGATTCGAACTGGTCTTCCTTGTAAGACAATCTACGTATTCACGTTTGTGGTTTCTTACAAAAGTTCTGCACAGAACTCTGCATAAATTTAAAAATGTAGGCTGAGCAGTTTTAGCATTCCCTTGACTTGTGTAGCAGACCTCCGAAATTATATATTTCACTGAGTTTCCATGCCTAAAAAGTAGTCGAGGTGGACGTGAAACGTGCGGCTTCTGACAACGTTCATGAGGTTCGAAGGGAAGTTATGTAGTGAGCAGCAGGGGGTGGATATATGGGAGTAGATCGATGACGTGCGGGGCCAACGGGTATTCTCCATCTGTGGGTGTTGCCGGCCGAAGAGATTCTTCCCCGTGAAGCCAACGAATCCATTTACTTAGTCATGAGGCGATTCGAGTCCACGGGAATGCTATGTATTGGGAGCAGGGAGTTTTCAAGGGCAAAGGCGAAGAAGAATGGACTTCTTGAATTGTCAACAAAAGTAGAAAGTCGAGACTAAAAAATTTGTGAATGTAACGTAGAAATGGATGGCATAATATAACATAGAATAATATAACATAGCCTAGCATAACGAATCATAAAATCGGACGTGAAATAACCTTCATACTTTAAATGACGGCAGTCGGGAAGTCTGTGTGTTTGTCACAGCCGTTCAGCCTCTTTTTTTTTCAATTTCGCTTGCTTATACTCGTCAGATGTAGTCTTCCCTTCATCCATCAGGATGATGTTTCGTCTTCGAGGCATTGGAAAAAGCAAGTTGCAAAGCAACCTTGACAGGTAGTCTTCTCTTTTAATTTTCATAGAAATCACTTTTCTGTTTTTCTTGGGTCAACGCTTTTTACAGCGCCCATGCAAAGATAGTATAGCAAAACCTGAGATTTCGATGTCTCGCATTAATTCCGACCTGGTGATTCAAATTGAATGCCAAACCCCGAGTCAGCCGCTCAAATAATTTCGCTAGTCAGAGAATGGGATGATTGTAGTGGGAGAGAAAGTTTAGTAGTTTTCTTGAAACTGAAGCGCCCTTTTAGATCATGCCAACATTACTGGAAAATGTTTTTAAAAGCTAATTTAGTCCAGAATAACAATATCATGCACGATTGACTAAGATGATTAATCAGTTCGATATAAAATCGCCCGGGGTATGCGATATGGCATAGACGCAACCCATTTCTGAAGTATAGTCTGTCCGAATCAGATTGTCCGCTCACCCGGTCGGCGTGCGTGTCGAACTGCCGTCAGGGAAGCCGTTTTCGTGACAGACGCTCCTACGGCTGTTAATAGCTGACTGGATATTATTGACCATTTGCCTTGCATTCCTGCTAATCCAGTAACAGATCCGAAAAATTTCTTCGCGAAAGTCGCTCGACACGCGCGCCGACCGCGTGGGCGGACAGTCTTGATCGGGAAGACCTTGCATTCTAGTCCGCATCAGCCTATGTAGCAACTATGATCCGAAACGTGCGCGAGACATCTTATCTAACGACCATATTTCCCTCTCAAAATGTCCCAAATTATTTTCATGGAGTTCAAGTGAAGACAGCACATCAACGAGTGCGAAATTTCATCTGAAGACGACCGAATCATTCTGCTCTTGAGAATCTGGAGTAGATTTTGATCTGACCTTATTCTGTTGAAAAGTCCACCCAGATGTGCGGGCTGCTTGAAGGCACTGAGTACCCGAAATCTGAAAATTTCCTGGTGTTCTGCAACTATCATACATACAGTTAGTGACGAATATCAATTCGAGATGGTCGTCAGCTCGACATCAATTGCGATCAGCCCCGAATGTATTGCTTGCTGTCGGGACGCTGTTTGAATAGTTCTTTCCCCACAGAACGAAAATAAATTTTGAAACTCCTAGCGGTAATGGACGTCCCGCCATAATCGATGGCACGTTTGTAATTTTCTGTTGAATTTTGAAGAAGAGACATCGTAAACTTCGAAAACGGCACGCTTTGCCCCCCCCCCCCCGCCCCACACGAACATTTTCGCAATACCTGAAGTCTGCCATGTATATCTTTGCCATGTACCTATAGGCAGGAATAACATGAATGATAGAATTTTTCTCTGTCATTTCCATTTTTTGTAACTTTCATTTTTTGTTGTTATATATTCCTGCGAGTATCTATAATAAAGGCTTAAGGTGTATTGATAATGTGAGTGTGGGGATGGGGGGGGGACTCACCATTTCTCAACGTTTCCGTTTTTTTTTCTTCAAAATTCATAAAAAAAAGAAAAGTTTGAAGGCGATTATGGCACGATATGCGCATCCTACGGTATGCTTAGTGGAAATATGCAACCGCGTAACTGCCTTTTTCCGTTGCCATGGACTGCACCAATGCGTTTGGTCGAGAAAATTCGCAAGATTCGTCTATTCACCGTCTGAGTATGGAACTGTTAGGACGTTTGCGACCATCAGCACCATGCATTATGCAGATCACGTGTAGATTCCCATCAGTCGCTTAGGCGCTCTTGATTGATGCTTCTCCGTCCGGATCATGAATAACACAGTTGTGTTGCCCTTGGGCCCAGCGATCTCGGGCAAGTTGGTATTCATAAGGCGGTCGGTGAGAATTTTCCCAAGGCATGGAAGAGGCACTCATCAGATGGTGGAGTGATTCGAGAAAAGGTGATCCCTCATAGACATTTACCTTCCATTTTCAATCTGGACTGGCGCAGTATACCATTTAAGTTCTTATCTAGTATCTTTTGAAAATATGAGAAGACAATGTTCAGTAGAACTGGATAATATAATTTTGGGTGGTAGTCAATAGAGGGCGAAAACGGGAGTTGTATCGAGTGTAAGAGTGTCTTCGTAATTCTCTATCATAGCAGGTCGCTTCGACTAGTCGCGGCACTGCCAAAAGTTAGAAAACCCATCGCACCAACAGGTATTCTGTCGCGACGGTTTGGAACAGTTTGCAGTTGCAGTCGTGATCGCCGAGCGACTGGGGTATTTCATAGCTGGTCGAAGCGACCTATTTGATATTGTTAGGTCGCTTCGACTAATCGCGTCGCTTCCGTGATGGAAGCGATTCGTCTAGTCGTAGCGACTAGTCCGCAATCTTTCGTCACAACCTTGCGCATGTGACGCAAAATTGCAGACGTCACAGTTCACTCGTTCGCTCGGCATGTGAGGGGGGAAAAACGGGTATTTATCATACATTTACGATGAGAGAGATGAGAAAATGTAATGAGGCAACCGAAAAATAACATTTCGTGCCGGCATCGAGCAACTAGTAACTTTAGCTTTAGTTTTATGTCGCTGTTCAAGCAAATTCCACCCCATCCTCTTTTGGAACCATTTTCTGTTTGAAAACAGTGCAAAATAATCTTATCTAAAAGGTAAGGGCAACAGTGTCAAAAAAAATTAGTAGGAATGCCGAGAAAAAAAGGTTTTTTTCATCCCCGTGGTTTGGTCCGCATTTGTCCGTCTATTTTACGCGAAATTACGTCCCCCCGAGCGTTTTGAAATCGCTGGACGAAACGACTTCAAGTCGCGACAATGAGCGATTTTAGATTGCGACAGTATTGTTGGTTGCTTTGACTTCAAGTCGAAGCGACCAGCTATGAATGAGCCTTTAGCAGCCTTACATGTGGTTCAGTTGCCGTTAATATTTGAATATTGACATCTAGCGATCCCATAAATGCAAACCAAAATACGATTAGTAAGAGATGGAAAAGTTTTCACTCCAAGCCATCCCGAGCTCGATGATTTCATGCACTTTGCCAGAATTGTCTCCATCATTATCGATCTATCAGCGCCTGAAAGGCATCAACATTGAGACCTGATAGTGACATTGGACTGTTTCAGTGACATGATCGAGCTGCCCGATTTGGAAGGATTGTCTGCCAGTGAACGGGAACAGATTCTTGCTGTGATGGAGTCCGCCAGAAAAGATGCTGCAGAATCTCGTCCAGTTACTGCAGAACCACTTCCACCCCCAACATCGACCTATCCCGCTTCAACACCGGATCCCACGGCGGCTATTGGGTAAGTAGCACCTCCAACCATTCCGTTGCTCGTAGACTCCTAATAAAAAAATAATTACAAATTCATTTTACGTATTCAAAAGATTCAAACTGTAACATGAAATATACATTCCACCCAACGGAGTTGGTTTCAGATATCCGGGTCGGTAAATCCAATCGGATAATTATCCGAAATCCGATCCGACGACAAAGTGGCGATTTCGGATTTACTCGAAATCCGGTCAGACTAAAAAACACGACATCCCAAATATCCGATATCCGGAAAAGTGAAAATCGGAGGATACGATCAGAAAACCGGACAGTCGGATAGAAAAACGGATAATCGATTTGATGAAAATCGGATAATTTCGGATAAAAATCTGAATTTCGGATGAAACCGAATAGAATTGCATTCATTTCACTCACTTCATCAACCAGGGTCGGGCTGATCGTTGTCCAGGGCCTCGACAAAGCTACTTCCCCCCTTAGAGATCGAAATTTTCGAAAAAAATTTTCAAAACTACTACGTCCTCCTCAGGTTCTGACGCTGAATACTTGTTCCTTGCTTGCGTTAAGTTTTGTCCTAATCTAGATGGTGTAGTAACCTAACGAAAAGTCAGGAATGCCTCAAAAATGGCGCATTAGGCGAGTTTGAGCTGATAGGAATTTTTTGTAGTGGGGGAAATTATGGTGTGGATGTAGAACGTTTCCTAACTTTTAATGGACTCCAACCTCGGGATGAGAAAAATTCTGGCGTATGCCGAGCACTATTCGGGGACGTTTTGGACCCTCCATAACAGCTCACTAATCACAAGACTTCCCGTCACCTCGGTGCAAACCTACTTGGAGGGGCTCACTCAGAATACGAGGGAAGAATGAATGATACACTATCAAAACCCTAAACATTTTGATGGAGTTTCTGTAAGAACAACTCTGCCAATTCGAGACTTGATGCCCCAGCGAAAATGAGTTGATGCTCATGTACAAGTCGGCATGAAGTCTTAATTTGCCGCGTTAAATTCACTGTATGGGTGAATTTGCCGCTAGGATAGGTGAGAATGGGGTGAATATCCCGTGAAAATGGTGCGAACTGGCGGCGAGAGAGAGTCCAATTCACAGCGAAAATGAGGTGAATTTACCTTAAAAAATGGGTGAGTTCTCCTTGAAAAATTCACGAATTTGAAGGTTCACAGCACATGAAGTCCCGCCTTGTCCGCAACAACTCAGAAAAATCAAAACAAGTTACTTGTAATATAAATGTAACTTACTTGAATGTCTCAAGTAACTTACATTTATATTACATGTAACATACATTTATATTACATGTAACTTAAATTTATATTACATGTAAGTTACACTTATGTTACATGTAACTTACATTTGAATTTTCACGATGGGTGGCCATCACGTGACGCAGACGACACGCGACGCATAGGGCGCGTCCCAGACCACACACCACGCAAAAAATGTTGTGCAGGGCCTTCCGTGCTGGTGTTGGGTCAAGTACCTCAAACTTGGGTAATTGAACCAACAGCAGCGCCAGTCGTAAGCCTGACCCCCCGATTGCGTCGTACATTCCCCTTCTCAGAAAATTCAAAACAAGTTACTTGTAATATAAATGTAACTTACTTGAATGTCTCAAGTAACATACATTTATATTACATGTAACTTAAATTTATATTACATGTAAGTTACACTTATGTTACATGTAACTTACATTCGAATTTTCACTATGGGTGGCCATCACGTGACGCAGACGGCACGCGACCCAGAGGGCGCGTCCCAGACCACACACTACGCAACAAAATGCTGTGCACGGCCTTCCCTGCTGGTGGGGGGTCAAGTACCTCAAACTTGGGTAATTGAACCAACAGGAACGCCAATCTTAGGCCTGAGCCCGCGAGTGCGTCGTACATCCCCCTGGTAAATATCTTCTAGGCCGATTTAAGTTACTTGCGACTTATATTGTGCCATTTAAGTTACATGTAACATATCGAAGGCGCACTTCACGCAGTGTCTTCTCAGAAATCGAAAACAAGTTACTTGTAACATATCTAAGCTGATGTAAATTACTTGCGACTTATCTCAAGTCATTTAAATAACATGTAACATATCGGAGGCGCACCCCACGCAGTATCGCGCCGATATGTTACATGTAATTTAAATGACCTGAGATAAGTCGCAAGTAACTTACATCGGCTCAGATATGTTACAAGTAACTTGTTTTCATTTTTCTGAGTTGGGAATATCTTCTTGGCCAATTTAAGTTACTTGCGACTCATATTGTGTCATTTAAGTTACATGTAACATATCGGAGGCGCACTGCTCGCAGGATCCTCTCAGAAACCGAAAACAAGTTACTTGTAACATATCTAAGCTGATGTAAGTTACTTGCGACTTATCTCAAGTCATTTAAGTTACATGTAACATATCGGAAATGCACCGCACGCAGTATCCCGCCGATATGTTACATGTAACTTAAATGACCTGAGATAAGTCGCAAGTAACTTACATTGGCTCAGATATGTTACAAGTAACTTGTTTTCGGCCTTTTATGTGACAAGTAACTTGTTTTCATTTTTCTGAGAAGGGCGTAATCTTTACCGAGGTCTGCGGTGAGAAGCTACCATCTGCGGCCAACTCGCCCCCCCCCGCCGTGAGGATACCCACTGTATCCTCCCAGCAGCCAAAATTATGCTGGCCTCCGGAGGGTGACCCGAAGTCACCTTTCAGGGCCGGCATCAGAATGCCGAATGAGGACTCTGGTGGGATGAGGCTGCTTTTATACCTGCTGTGCTCGTGGTAAACACATTGAGACGGTATCAATCGTTTTATCATGTTTTTACCGAGATGTTTTCACTTTTTAGAAATTTAGAAAGGCAGCACTGGCGGTTATTTCACCCTTTGCGCTGATCTATATCCAGCCGCTCAACAACTGATATGCATTAACATGTTAGCGCTGGCGGTATTTTCACGCTTTGCGCTAACTGATATCCAACCGCTCAGCAAATTCACCCTTTGCGCGGATAAGCTTTGATGACGGCGCTAATGGTGAATTTGATGCCTAATGATAATAGAGTGTGATAAAGGCCGCTTTCCCCGAAGCATCAAGTCTCGAATTGGCAGAGAATGACTGATTGCACTATCAAATAGCAGATACCGGCAGAAGTCTACATTTTGACGGATAAGAAATCTCTAACTAGGTTTGCACCGAGACCTCCGGGTGGGTGAAACCTTTTTGTGGGCGCGTAAACCTTCACGGGTTCAAAAAAGTTCGTTTCCCAACTAGTATTTTTCAAACAGAAGGGGTGCGAGCGCGGGTGGAGACGGGGTGTCACCGGCGGTGGTTTTGCTGGTACTGTACTGCCCAACAGTGCCCGCAAAACCAGCGCCGATGGCAGACGAGGTTTGGCATTGGAGCGCGGTATTTTCGACGGCTCGCCGCAGCGGTGGATTAAACCGGGTGGTGGCCATCGTGTATCAACACCCCTGAGGAGGCTCAAGAAACGGGGGAGGAGCGAGGTTCCTGATTGGATGCAACAGCCCGGGGCCGGGGCTAGCCCGTGTTGCGTCCAATCAGGAACCTCGCTCCTCCCCCGTTTCTCCCGCCTCCTCAGAGGTGTTGATACACGATGGCCACCACCCGATTAAACCCCTCGCTCCTGAATGCTCTAAACTGAGTTTTTGAGCGACAACGTGGTAGTCAGTAGACGATAGGCCAAGGGAGGAACATTTTACCTTCAGGATTCTAGAGCTGCTTTTTTTTAAAGAAAAATTAGCGTTGTCCAATTTCGGCCAAAGGCACGGTTTCCGACAACGGTTTTGGACAACGATGAAACGTGATTTTGGCGATTTTCTTCGTGATCTTAAGGTGGTGGGAGGAGTGTTGGGTATCAGTTTGCGGGGGATTTCTTGGAGAATCTGGATCTTATTTCAGAATTATGAAAATCCGAAATTTTATGGAGAGGCGCACGTTGTCCAATTTTCGAAGTGAAGATTTTTAACGGTAACAGGCCCGTTTAGTGAACGTAACTCGTCTAAAAATTGTTTTATGTGCTGAAACTTTGAATACTGCCC
Organism: Aplectana chamaeleonis; assembly: GCA_029168955.1. Taxonomy (NCBI): domain Eukaryota; kingdom Metazoa; phylum Nematoda; class Chromadorea; order Rhabditida; family Cosmocercidae; genus Aplectana; species Aplectana chamaeleonis. The sequence continues at coordinate 546,244 of JAPDOI010000302.1, forward strand.
CAAATATGTCTATTGTGTACATCGTTATGTAAAGACACTTTCCTCGCATGTACTGTTGTGGTGCTGTACTAATGTTCTCTTTGATCTTTTTGTTGCTATTACAATATGTGAGACAACCACGTCCGGACCCCTCGTTCCATGACCTGTTTTCTTCACAGAACGTGAAACGCAACTGAAAACACTCTAATTTTTCAAAATTTTGGCGCGAAGTTTTTACGTCCCCACGTCTCAATTTTCAAAAATCTGAATTTTGAAAATTTTTACGTCCCCCCTGTTGTCCAGCCGGACAACGCCCGCCTGACCCTGTCAACAACCACCCTGAAGGTAATTCCTGACCCGCTGCCCACTGTTTGAGCCTTGTTCGAAGTTTGAAATCAATATCCGTCGACGTGCACGACGCAAATGACGATGATGTGCGCCTGTGATTTACGCGCGCATGTGTATACTGACGCATTGTCGGCGCCAAAATTGAAATTTCGAAATCCAGAAGGTTCTTTCATCTACTATTCTCCTTCTCAGCTATGAGAGAGCATCGCAGCAGAGGCGCAGAAAGTTGGCAACCTCACACGGCTTGTACCATAAATCTTGAGCAGACAGGGTTGTTGGTCTGAAAGAACATGTTTTCTCCACTGACCCTGAGGAACACTGTGCTCACCTCGTTGTGAATTGGGAAGACGCTCGTCTGCCTACCGCACGTTTCCCTAAGCTGCTCGGCCTAGTATTGGATCCTTCGTTGAGGTTCCACAAGAATACTGAGCAGAAACAGGCTACAGTGAAAGCAAAGCTCAACGTCCTACGAGCTTTGGGAGGAACGTCGCGGAGAAGGAGCAAGGATACAATTTGGACCACCTACAAGGCAATATTGCAGCCGGCGTTGGAGTACGCTGCACCGGTATGGCAGCACATAATATCGGATTCATCGTGGACAAAGATGCAGCGAGTTCAAAATGCTGCTCTTCTGATTGCCACAGGGTATGCTAAAAGCACTCCAGTGAAACTCTTCATGCTGGAGTCCGAATTCTGCCACTTAAGGAGCACTGCCAACTCCAAGCGCAGCAACTGGTTATTAACATAGTCAAGCAGCCTGACCACCCATTGATAAGAATCATGAATCTCGTAAGGGAGAGACATATCGTAAGGCCTTTTGCGGATGTTCCCGAGAAAGTCAATATACAATGATGGATGGACTCCCAACTGGATCGTCTGCGTCTTTCACGTGCGGAGCACACCAAGTTCGTCAGGTATCACTTGAGTTAGATTACCGTCAATCCCATATTGGGGGTCGTACCACTCGTAGTCAGCAACACCGAGATGGAACTCAGTAGGCGGGCTAGAAGTACTCTTGCCTCGTTACGCTGCGGTCATTCTCCTATGCTGATGTCATACTTGCATAAGATCGAGCGCAGTAAGCCTGACGAGTGCCCGGACTGTGGTAGCCGTGGCCACACAACTCAGCACCTATTTGATTGCCCAAAGAGGCCTGCCACTCTGACAACAATGGATTTGTGGACGAATCCGGTTTCAGTCGCCCGTTTCTTGAACCCTTGACAAAAACATTCCTGCGGCTGCAAAGAAAAAGAAGAAAGAACATGAAAATAGATGCCATGAATCATGTCCAATACGTTGACAATCAGGACATTTATCGGCGTTTGACAGGTCCCCGGTAAATGTCCTGTGCTCGTGGGCCTTGACGTAGGTAGAATGACCGCATCGTAGACCTGCTAGGATGGTTCGGGTACGGCTGGGCAGGTCAGCTTCACTATCATCGACTCGAGGTGGCACACCACCATATATGGGAATGAGCTGAGCAGCAGACAAGTATTCTTTCACGAAACGTGTATGCTCTACCATCTGCAGTCTTCTGCGCGAGAGCTCGGAGGTAGCCCAAAGTTGATGGTCAAAGGCAGACAGGGCAGCATAAGGCGGTGTGGGTATGTTGCGATGTTGGGGGCCGGATGATGGGAGGGAACGGTTGGGACGGGTCGGGTTCCTGACGATGCCAATGAGGAACTGCTGAGACTGCAACGAGCAGTGCTGCTTGACGGGGAGTAGGCCGGTTTCTTGGTGGAGGTGGTGGATAGGCGTCGATTTGTGGCATCCTGTAACTAGCCTGAGCGCAGTACTCTGCGCCCGCTGCAGTCTGCTCCAATACGCTTCAGAGAGATGCCTAGCTCCGAAATCCCAGTCTTCCATTCAGTGGCGGGTGGCGGGGAACCGGAACGTGTCATCCTTCGTCAAGATTCTATGAGCACTCGTACTCGCCGCGATCTTAAGCGGTCCTTTGTCTGTAAAATAATCCCACTTAGAAAACAACTTCGTATAGAATATCACACCTCTAGGTCACCTACTATTCGTTTTCTTGAAATGGGAAGGAAACTCCGGGTGTTGTGAAGTTAACGGAGGGTGAAACACCGAGAAATAACGTCCCCGCGGCCTGGGGGAACCCAGTTCTAGGGCAACCCTTTGTCGCCCTATCATGGTTTATATCTCCGCTTTCTTCCGGACGCGAGCAGTGAAAAAAGCAGCCAAAATAATTCCTGAAGTTTCGCCCATACTTTTCTATGTTTCGTGCTGCGTACTGCATTTTTCTTACGCCTCATTTTGATTACCACGAGAGGTTTCTGGTTTCCGCTGTCGGAATTCCTACACAAGCAGCGGCGTGCCGCGGCCGACCCCGTTGTGAGGAGTGCAGCCCAAATGCTTGATTTTCCAGGATTCGATGTGCTGCATTACTTTCCAAACGTCAGACCTCGAAAACTTCTCTGTACCAGCATTTAGTCGTTGAGAAGTATCGGCGCTGTGAGGTCGAATCCGATTATGATGGAGCTGACTCGGATAAGGACGAATCTACTTTTGGAGAAGAAGATGTGTCGGAAGACGGCACCGAAATAGTAGACTGAACGCGTGTCTTCAAATTCGCTGTACGATTAAAGCCATCATATCAGACGAAGATCTCCAAACATGTCTTGTTTTATGGTCACCACAATAGTTTGCGGTAATTTTTTTGTATCTGAAGGTTTGCTAGTACCGGTCGAACTGCTCAAGTCAACAACTACTGCTTTAAAATTTCCCAAAATTGGGGATTTGCCGGTTTCTACGAAAAATATATGAAAATTATATTCAGTCTTAGAATGGTATTTGCTTGAATACACGAAGTTGAATCCTCGATTCTATTGAAACTCTTTCTTATCCGTGCTCTTATTCGAATTATCCGTTGGATCCGATTTCATCCGATCGGATAACCCATCCGGTCGAACATTCTCGTTTCGGTTTATATCCGTTATCCGGAATTCTCGTTTGGACCAGTATCCGTTTTATCCGATAAGTCGGTTTTGCAGAATCGGCAATATCCGAAAATATGATCTGACGCGATTTTGGTCATCGGATGGAATGTATAATATGAAAGGCATCACAGAAAGTGTTCCACATTTCCGAATCAACTATCAAATTTTTGCGGGATTTGAGCCAGCTGCTGCTTCAGGTGCCGAGGATTTAGTAGCTCATTGCACGTGGAAGGCGTTTGATTCTATAGGAAAATCCTGTCCTTTATAACAACAAAATGTAGTTTTTGGAAAATCGTCCATTATGCGCGTACACAATCCTTCAACAAGATTGTATAAACGTAGTGATTTCCTAGCTCGTATATAAATACCTCATTTACAGTTCATTGTTGCCCAGTGGGATGGAAGACCTATCGGTTGAAGAACAGGAGAAGATCATGGCCGTGATGGCAAGCGCAGCGATGGAGGAACAGTTGCCCACTCCTTCCGTTGTCTCTCCTGCTCCTCCAACACCTAAGCCAAGGGTTTCGCCTTTCCCAACTGCAACGTCGACTTGGCAGCCGTCATCGGTTTCTGAACCTGTGCCTGTAGAACGGCTCGTCCACAGTCCGTCTGCCCATTCGGTGCAAGAGAACGTTCAGAAGGAATCCACCCTCAGCGAAAGGTATGCTAGCCTTCCTAGTGTTTCTATTGTTTTCCGAATTTTATTGATCCAGGAGGAAATCAGCCGAAGCTAGAATTGATTCGGTGATCTCAATGGCTCACGAGGACGAAAACTTGGGTAGGAGTGTTACAACGGATCGAGCGATCGAGTCGTTTGGAACTGTTCGAGAACGGCGGACATCCAAGGATGCTTCAATCAAAACAGGTATACGAGCTGGTGCTGAAGGAGCCCCTGTTCCTCACTGAAAATTCGGTCTTCCAGAGAAACCAGCTGATGAGATCCACCTCGAAGATTCCATGGATGATCTTCCTGGAGTAGATCTTTCGCATCTGTCGCCATCCGAACGGGAACAGATTTTTGCTGTGATGAGAATGGCCCAGATGGACGATCCTGGAAGACGGGAAGGTTTGCGGTTTATCATATTGCTCCACTAAGGGCCTGCGGCGAATCTCCAAAAATCATGTTAGAATTCGGGAGAAGTGTGGCAACCTCTGTCTTTTTTCCCGCAATGTCAGACTTCCTTACAGCTTCACAACGAGCTCAGCACGGTAAGGCCGACGGTGCTGCTAAGTCTGACACGGGTTCTGAGAAGAAACCCCGGCAGACGTCGATGACATCCTCGTCAGAGCTTGGCTCACCAACCCGGGAGTCTGGTTACGGAACCACTTCCACATCGTATGACCACGAACTGGGTGATTTCGCCACGAAGGTTAGTGTTTAGTGATTTACATAGTGAGATCTGTAATAAACCGAACTTGTATTGCAGACTGAAAGAATGTACGACGTTCTGGAGGATGCAAGTGAGGTGAGAGATGGAGCTCATTCGAGAAATGACTCACGAGCTGATGACAGACGAGAGGACTTCGACTTCACCTATTCGGATATCCGATTCTCCGAGATCAGCGATGAGAATTTCGATCAAGACAGGTTGGTTGCTCTCCTCATTTTATGTGGAAATTGGCTGAGCTTACCAATGCTTGATTTGAGGTACAAAGTCAGTCCGCACAACGACTCGGGTGTGAATGTTGACGCTGTCGAGATGAACGAGAATGTTTACAAGCACGAGGTTGGTTCTATTCCTTAAATGAAGAGAGTGGAAAAGAACACACACCAAAACAGGACCGAAGCTGCATTCTAATGGAAATCGCGGTCAATGAGTCAGTCGCTTAGGGACATGGCATACTTCTGCGACACTGGGTCGCTGGCGCTGAACCCAGCGACAGCCTGTCACAAAACTTCAGTCCTTTGAACTTGGCGCTGTCGCACCGTGCTGCACAGCGACTGTGGCATCGACAGGCTTCGTCACATTTGAAGTCACCCCTCTGCGACACATCGCTGCGACGGGCGTGCGGAAACTGTTCCTACGATGGCCAATGCCGTTGCTTCGATGCTGGTCCCATTACTATCTGTGCTAAATGTCGTGACTGTCGCTAATGACAGCGACAAAGTATACCATTGACCTCACACTGCCATCAGATTTTCCACATTCAGTAACATTTTCGTGGATTTTTCTCGACATCCTTCTTTTGCGGCAGTAACCCACCCTTATGGTTCCTGGCAGAAACCCTGAACTGATTCGTTTTTGCGAACGCTACCTTCAAAGATTTTGTGACTGTAGCTCAAGGGGAATGCCGGTCGATTAGATGGGTTGAGCGGTTGCAGACTTCAGTATTGTTAGGTTCTGTCTCATGTGGAGGTGAACGAAAACCAGTAGTAGCAGCTACGCAGGAATCAAAATGGATTTGATCTTCTGACCGGACGAATGGAAGCTCATTGGTATTCCAAACTGACACGCTCCATTATATGTGCATTGAGTCAAGATTGTGGCTATTTTAGGGATCCGATTGGAGCGGAGGAAGAACGCGAATGTGGACAACCGTTTTTGAGGGTGATGAGTCCGAACAGCCCGCTGACGACGTCTTCCTCCAGCACTCTCCTCCTGGTTAGTTGCATTTTTCAAAGGCTGGGTTTGCGATAAAACCGTTTCTTGTGCTATCCTCATTAGAAGGTAGATCTACCTATCTTAGAAGTCAAAATAACTGAAAAGTTGGGGAAAAACGCTCGGGAACAAGTTATTGCTTACTGTGCGCCCGCCCCCAATTATTGAGATTTCTATGAATGTCTGTTTTACCATAATTTATTTTGCTTCTAAAGTAATTTTTGAGCATATTATAGACTGTTGACTATATTAGGAGCGAAATAAAAAGGCGGATAAACAAGCACTAAGAAAAATCTCGTCAATTGGGGAACGTGTGGACACCTGTAATTAGTCGTTCTACCTTCTTTTTGTGCATTTTCCCCTCTAATTATCACTATACCAGACTTGTTCGGAAGGATAGGGGCATTGACCTGAACATCGGCTGGCCTCCTCAAGTCTCTATAAAGACCGAATACACATTTGGAAACCTCTATAATTCTGAATGAAAGTAGAACCCAAGAGATAAGTCTTTGCTATTCGGAGGAGCTGATAACTATCTTCAACTCTATAATTTGTCCCTGTTCGCCATTGCCTTTCTCACATGGATACCTATTCTGTTATGTACTACATGAATGTATTGAAGCTCATTTCTAAAAGGGCATATGCTCTTGAAGCGCGCGTAATGTTCACTATTCTCGCGCTCATTTTCGCTCCCATGAAAAAATGGTCGGTAATGGGAAGGGAAGCGGAAGAGGCTCGTAAAATCGCTGACGTTTGTGGGAAAAGTGTCTTCACAGTACTACATCTGACGGAGCTATGCGATTGTTGGAAAAAGCATGAACGAAAAAACATCTGAGTCTGTGATTTTGATATCCAACGGCCCACACCGTGTCGTCAACAGCGTTTGAAGCGCTGAAAACCATCCAGGATGACAGTATTCGAGGATTTTCGTCTCGGAAGCCTGTATTTTCCCACCCCTTTGAGTAACAGAATGAGAAGTGATATTCGACAAAACATGTGATAATTGAGAGTGATAACATTATCAAAGGAGAGTGCACCAGAGATACAGTTGATTCACTTGAATATAACATGTAAATATACATACCGTTTAACTCTCGTCCACTTCTGAGAATACCGCTCGATTCCGGCTGGCTTTATAAAGGAGGATTTCATCGGTAAAGAGGCATGTTGTTTTCAGGTAAATCGAGCAGTTTTTTTTCTTTTGATGGTGCTATCACTCTGAGTTATCACATTTTTTCTCAAGTTTAACTGTTCATTCAATTACTAGAAGGGGTGGGAAAATGCGGGCGTGCGAGATATGATTGCTCAAAGAATGTCAAATTTTGTCATCCTGGATGGCTTTCAGCGCTCCAAACGTCGTCAAGCGAAGCCATTCAGGATGACAATTAAAGCCAACCAGGATCGTATGGACCATGTGAGCCTCTTAATGTTGTTGTGCCGACCATGTTTGTGAGCGTGTTCTGTGCTTATCTGCGTCAAATCCCGGTCCGCAATCGCGTCACGACACGCTTTGCGGCCGCACGCGCTCGAGTCAGTTGAGTTTCCAGCGCCAAAGCCGACTCGATGTGGCTTTTTTATACAGTTTTCTTCGATTTTGTTCAGTTTCCAGTTTCTAAAACCCACCTAGTGTCAACAGATCGGCGGCTGCGGCGCTGGAAACTCTTCCGATTCAAATGCGCGTGGCCGCAAAGCGTGTCGATACGCAATTGTGGACCGGAATTTGACTCAGATAAGCATAGTTTGCTCGCTTCCTTCAAAAAAATGGGTCACCGAAATTGGACGGTAATTTAGACCATGGACCATGTTTGCTTCTTTTTGTATGCCGCGAAGACATTATGATTTATAAGACTTTCAACGTTTTCAGAGGCCGACGACGAAACTGACTACGCTCTGAAGGAAATCGAATTTGACACCGGGATCGTACCGCCAACGAAGCCTCAAGTGCAACCACCGCGAACCGCCCAGCCAGCATGGGTGAGCGGAGCTTAGCTTTCTCGTTTATTGTGAGATCAATGGCTAACTAATTGATTCTCGGTTCATAGTCACTATCCCCGCAATCGGTTGCAAAAAAAGCAATCGCACGGAGGTACAGCGTAAGGCAACGCACAGCTCCTCTGCAAGGCCACCGAAGAACGCGACAGACAGCTGCACCGAGCTGTTGCACTCACTGCGGCAATGGCTGCCTGTGCCTTTGCAGGATGTACACGGTTGGAAATTGAGCGAATTCCACCAGCTGAACATTCTTTAGGACTAAACTTCTCAAAACAAAAAATGGTATAAACAGCACTGCAGTGAGAGCAGGAATAGAATTATAGAGGTTTTCTTGAATAAGCTTGCGACATAAGAGCAACATATCAGCGGAATGCAATCGAAATGCCGAATAATTTTCTGGCATGCAACATTGCGTCGTAGTACACAAGGCCGCGTGAGCTCAATCTACGCAGCAAGCTTCAGCAACGCCATCGCGAGACGTTTTCATTCCGCTGGTGTATGGGATATGGTATACTTTGTCGCTGTAATGAGCGACAGGCATGCAATCTAGTACAAGTTGTGACGGGGCCCACATCGAAGTAACGGCATCGGCTGTCGTAACAGTTGTCGCGTGCCTGTCGCAGGGTCGTGACGCGGAGGGCTGGCATATTGCAAATGTGCCGAAGCCGGTCGCTGTCGCTGTGCAGCCCACTGCGACAGTGTTCTCGATAAATTTCGTTCTCGAGGTTTTAGTGTGAAACACTAAGTTGGCAGATGCTGGAGAGGCTAGGGTCGAAGAAAGCTGCAACACTAAGTTGGCAGATGCTGGAGAGGCTAGGGTCGAAGAAAGCTGCAAAAACGGGCCAGAAATCGATAAAAAGGGCTTCGAAAGTTATCCCAGTGCGCCTAACTATCCCGGTCCTCCCCCATTCGGACGAGCTTGTGCCCCTGTTTGAACGAGCTTGTGGCGCTGCTTACATTTTGATGGCGAATTGCCAAGCAACTCCGCCGCATCGAGTCTTATCGATTTGCGCAAATTTCGCGATTAGCGCGCGCTTGCGGAAATAAGCATGGCCCATGATTCTCGTCCACGCCCTGAATTTTAGAAACCGTTATTTTAGCTTATTCTGAACGTTTTTCTCTGCTGTTTCTTCACTATGAGTTACCTCACGACCAAGCAAGCCCATTTTCGGGTCGAACTTGAATGCAATATGCATCGTGAACACTGCCTTTAAAGGACGGGAAATCAGCGAAAGGCGGTCACTGTCGCTGTGCACAGCGGCACGACCGTGTGTCGGAGAAGTATGTAATACCCTTATAACTAGGGCCACAATCATATACAGCGGCGTAGCGCGTGGCAGCTATTCTGATTCAGCCGCTCGCTGCTCGTCGCGCATCCACCTTCACATTTTGCGCGGCGTTTTGATGCAGACGCGGGTTCAAGAAATTGAGGCGACGTTGGTTTGAACAGACTCACATCCGCAAGGCTGCGCGGCATCGCCTAGATTTCGCAACTGCTTCTCCATTAGTGTGGTGCCACTTCATGCGTAGATGTTTGCGCCAGAGCTTCTCCGAACCACAACCGTCACAAAATGTGAAACTTAGTTGAATCCTGAATCACAGAACTATCTTCTTAAATCCTTTTTTCTAGACCCCTATGGGAATAGAAAAGCCGTTGGTGAGGTCCACACCGGAAATCACCGTCACTGTGCACGATGAGAAGATGGACAGCGAGGACGAGGAGAGCGGCAGTGAAGACGACGATGAGTACCCAGACAAGGTGTGACTATAAGACTCTGAACTGAGTTTTTAGGAGAATACATTCTCCGGTTTCAGGTTGTGGCAGCACCAGTGGCTCCGACGCCAACCTATGAAGAAGTCGAGCAGGAAAGACAGCGACAGGAGCAGTTCGGCAAAGAGGTTAACAGCATTCTGCTTCATGTATTCATGACGTCGCTATGCCGTAATGGGAGAAATGTGCTTTTTAGATGCTGCAGCAGATCCAGGCATTTGGTGAGGCTGCGGATGACGAGTTCGATGTACAGTGGGCCAAATCGACGCTCAAGAGGAGCCAACTGAAACACGACGTCATCGATGAGTCATCATCTGAAGTGCCTGTTGTTTCCATGGACGAGATTGACACGCTCTCTGCGCAGGTTAATATATTTTTAGGAAGAGCCGGCTTCTTTGATCTATGTCATCACGTCAAATAGTTGCCGGTCACGGACGCTGTCTGAAATTAATCCACTTTTTTTGCCCCCTTTGAGCCTACCAAATGGAAATTGAAAGTGAATTCTCAAACACTACAGGGTGCGGTAAAAGATTGTTTGATTCTTTATTATTTAAAAGTGCTCCCTTGAACCTAAACTATCCTCTTTCGGTTCGAATGCAGGCTGTTAGCTTATTCTAAAACGAACCCATTGTGACGCGTAGGTAGCTACGGGGATGCCTTCCAATAATCTGTTCAAACACCGACAAAAGGACGACAAAGTTGGGAGAAATGAAGCACATGTCTTTGGCTTCATATCGTCCACCACAAGAAGCCCATGGCTTTGGGGTCTGCGCACAGGGCCGCCATTCGGCCGAGGAGATGTGGTCCGAGATATGGATCCCGAACCACTTGTGGGCTGCATCTGCTTTATGGGGTAGCGCGGAGTCCTTGGATCATACTTCCCGCGACCAGCGATTTTCGGTCGATATGGATTTTAAACATTGCATCGCGTCGCTCGTCGCTGAAAGTATCATCCCGGCTTTAATGGTATTATTGATCCAACTGCGATCGGGGTAGGACAAGTAGGGACCCCGGATAACTCAGGGGGGGGGGCGTGGAAGTACTAGCTAAGGGCAAATTTTTGCCCTCGTTTTGAGCGCTTTACTTCTATATTGACTGGGTGGGACTTTGGACTATCGTCCAACTATGAGGGGGACCATAGCCAGTTCTACCCGTTTTGCTTGGTTTTTTCAACTTTTTTTGTGATAGGCTACTCAAGCTCCTATTTCTACCATAAAGTCGAACTCTGTTTTTTCCGACTTTGCAAGAAATTTTTCCTCTGACTTTTTCTCTGTCAGAAACGATGTTCTTCAACGAGTGCTCGTTGAGAGAGCGTGCACCAGCGTGTGGGCCATTTTTTATAAGTTCCATATTTTGAACTTACCAAGGGCTCGGTGTACTCGTAAAATATGTTATTGAAATCCAGCACGGAACTTCTCCATCGTCGTGGGTGCAAATATGTCCACTAGTTTGAAAATCCCATTTCCATGGCAGCATGCGTTGGTCTTAGCTACGGGTCTGTCTAAGATATCCCCTTTGTTATAGAGGGAAGTCAGCGTTATCTTGAGGAGCATAGTAAGTCTTCGTCCATATTCCTCTCATGATATAATGCGCGTGGATTAGTGTTTGAGCGTTCATCTTTTTATAGTCTACATTTTACTATCATATTTGGCGGTTGCGTGAGTAGTAATACAGCGTCGGCTTTTGCAGAAGCATGACACACCACTCGAATTCTCAAAGGACGAGGAACGAAGGAATCCTTTCCTGGAATCGCCTGAGGACGAAGATGTGGTGAGTGCTTGATTGCACACGTGGCCATGTAAAATTCAAAAATTTCTGGCATTTCTAGTCTGTCGACATGGAAGAGGTTGATGTGAGTCGTGCGGCGCAGTTCTACCAGACGCACTCGTTGTTCTGTCATCGTCCTGGACCAGTGTACACAATCCCGGAGGACGCGAACGAATGTGATGGGACGATCGAGAACACCGAGAGCAGATTGATCGGTATATCTCAAGAATCATGGAAGGGTTATACAGGGTGGCCGATAACTATAGGCATTTTTTTTCGATTTTTTCTATTGAAAAAAGTCTTCTGTAGAAAGAGACTACAAATCCTGCTCTCGCTTTTGTGAAATTGCTGGACAACATCGAAAAACGTCAAAAGATCTTTGCGCCGACAAACCGCTTATAGCTTGTTTTCTACACTGTCGAGAGGCTGCAGAGACCATGACGAGGAAGCTTCAAAAATAACTCAGGTCTGTGAGAGGTTCGTCTGTCCACACGAAGAGTACGCAGAAGCTGCGATGCAAAGCGAAAAGCGGTCGACCTCATAATAGCTAAAGGAAGCATATGTACGTGCTCGTAAACGTGGTTGAGATAACAACGTGAATAGGACCGTACGGCTTACAACATAAAACCTATGTACGCATTTTGAAGCGTCAAAAACGAACCATAATGCCGCTACATGAGTAGCAAGTTTGGTCCCGCCCGTATTTTCATGCCCCCTGTATTTGCCCTCCCCCTTCAACCCAATGTTGCTGGGTGATCCTCACAATTGATACTGTCGGTGGACTGCCTAACAAGTAAACCACACACGTCATTGACATCGTGGGTGACCCAGGAACCTTGCTTGAAGGAGGAGAGCAAATACAAGGGGCGTGAAAACACGGGCGGGGCCAAACTTGCTGCTCTAGCCGCATTATGGGTCTTCAAAATGTGTAGGCGTTATGTTGTAAGCCGTACGGTTCGACTAACGCTGTTATCTCGATCACGTTCACGAGCGTGAATGCTACATACCTTTAAACGAAGACGTGAATGGGGACCGTGACGTCTCCAAAACCCCTTTTATCAGTAACCACAGCCTGAGCTTCAACGTGATGGCTGAATATTTCTTCCTAGCCCGATTCGCGTTCAGTCTTTGCTCAAGAACAATCTAGGGCTCCGGAGCTGTAACCTGCTTCATGAACACGCTGTAGCTGTTGCGGCGAAGAACTAGGCAGTGAAGAAAGTTGGTCCAGAATAGACCGCTTGGCCAAGAAGGGTGTCCTCTGTTGGGTTGAGACAATTTTTATAAATAAATGGCTCCGAACTTGTCAGATTGTCGTCAACATCCTTTGTAAAAAGTCGTAATTCTCACGACTCATAGCGCGAGCAGCGCGCGCGATTCTGCTCCCTCCGTCTGTCAAATGCTCTCTCATTGTCTTCAACCTCCGTGAATTTCGCTGTTTTATAGCCTTTATGTGTCTCCGGATCAGAGAAATATCAAAACCACAAAAGTAGCCGCAACGTCACACTATTGCAGAAGTGTCATAGTTTGACGCAGAGTACACCATTGTTCCAAGCTCTCCCGTTTTCATCGATGCAAACGTAAACCTAGGTGCCATGGTCTCTTAGGAACGGGTTCCGGGAAAACTGTAACTGTACTGGAAAATAAGCCATAGCAATATGGTCTCCCAGCGAGATTGAAGGCCTGTGTACTGTGCATAGTCAACAATCTTGGATTTGGACACAAGCTTTCTCGTGTGACTCATAGGAATTCGGATGGTCCGTCAGCAAGCCGAGCTATGACCTGCTGGCTTTCCCGTTCACAAGTACGCAGAGAAGAACATAAGTAACCAAAAATACAACTACGGCAGACTTGCGCGGGTGGCTTGAAAAGAACTGGGACGACTTCAACGTTAACTACCAGCGGCGCGATGTCGATTCCATGACGGTATGGTTTTAGTTCCTTTGAGTGTCAGTGGGGAGCAAGCTGGACCAGCTCCTACACTTTCTCAGATAATAACATCGGCTGAGCGGGCGGAGAAGTAAGCTCGCCGGCTGAGTAGGCAGGCCTATTTTGGGGGCGGAGCGTCTTACCGGCTGATCGCGCAGACATAGCATTACCGGCTGAGGGGCATGGCTTTACGGGGTCAGCGGGCAGACATGCATATCATCGGCCCAATACTGAACAGCTAAGGCAAACCAGGGCCACATACGGCGCGGGCGAAATGGGCATCGTGATGATTCTGATGATGGCATTCGAACGTGTGGTCATCCACACGATTTGGATCATTGACCCCTCACCCCTTACGATTCGTTGTGACCGTAGAGGGCGTGGCAGCGGGTCAGTTGTTGAAGTTCGAAGCGAGGTATGGCTTACCGCTACAGGGTTGAAGCGAGAGGCTTGAACATACGGGGGAATAGGAAGAGCATACTAGGGCCTTTATCTGCTCATTCACTCGGTGAGCTGGTAATACCTGGTGAGTGGACCTTCATTTACCGGCTGAGGAGGCAGTTATTGCGGGGTGAGGGGGCCACCACTTACCGGCTGAGCGCTCCACCGTTTACCGGCCGAGGGGGCAGTGAATACCGGGGCATGCCCGCGTACAATGTTTAGCCAGCCGGTATTGTTTGCCCTCTCAGCCGGCGTTACTACCTGTGTTCCTGGTACTCTCAAATAATCAATAAATAAGAGGGGAAATTACGAATAAGTCTGAGAGTAATCTTAGTAGGCAGGCTTTTTCAGGTGCCTATACTTTTCGACCACCCTGTGATTTTGGATATTTTCAGCTCGGGAGAAAAAGCGGCAGGCGGCGCGATCGGTCGCCAACTCGATCATCGGTATGTACGGTCCGCCACCGAGTACGGCACGATCGACCACAGCCGCGGCAACATCGACGGCAACCTCCACTACCTCTTATGCCATCATCAGTCTTGGTTCTGGGATCCACAGTGAGTTACTGACATACATACTTTCGCGGACACGGTTCGACATTGATAGCAAATAGCTTAGAGCGGTTATCAGGGTTATCAAGGCTTCACGTCGCATATAGGTACAACCAGAATGCCTTCCGTTGCGAATCTCAAATGAATTTTGTATTTCAATTCCTTTATTTTTGTCTACAGCGGATTACGGTGCTTACTCGATTTTTCTCCGTGTTTCGGTGCCTGTAAGGAATAGCCAGCAGGCTCCCCAGTGGATTACACGAGCTGGCTGTACTAATCACCCCAGCTAGGTGCACACTGCAATGAAGATCTCTGAGAAAACTTGCACCGGCGGCAGACCAACCCTGCCTTGAAGGCTCCTAATCGGTGACTGCAGGGTAGTGTGCATCCACAGTCCCTCCACCAGCTATGCCATTGCATCAACCCCGCGTCGCTGTCTCAAAGTGCTTAACCTCCGCCGAGGTCTGCGGTGAGGAACCACCCTCACTGCGGACAGCGGCGAAAACCGCCCCACCCCCCAGCTGTGAGGATCCCCTATCCCCCAGCAGTCAAAAATTAAGCTGGCCTCCGGAGAGGGACTCGAAGCCACCTTCCAGGGCCGGCATCAAAATGCCGAATGAGGACTCGAGTGAGATGAGGCACCTTTTATACCGGCTGTGCATGTGATAAACACATCAGGACGTGATCATTCGCTTTACCATTTTTTTCATGTCTGCCACTGTAGCGGTGGCGTCGCGGTGATATCGGTGATATGCAAATTTTCTCAGAGATGTGACCGCAATCATACCATTAGCGCCCATTGACAACCCGGCGCCATCAACTTGAACTTCTCTGTACCAATCAATACATATCCCTACAGCTTTAAATGGATTTTGAGAAATGTATACGAACTCTTTTGCATCCACGGCAGAACACAGGTAACAGAGATTAGTTCATACAGCAAGTGATAAAGTCTGTCGTATAACTATAGAGACACTTGAATTTTCGCTCTATTTTACGCACCTTCTCGGACAGTCGGGGCTTAGTACGTCGGCAAAATACCGTTAGTGCGCCGGTACAAAGGGATCGGCAGCACCTGTGCTGTAGCTGCTGGTAACAGCAGGATATGTTGGCAACGACCATGAGCTCTTCCTGCTTGTGTTGGTGTACTAACGCTTTGTTTATCGTGGCACGCGTGCTATTGCCAGCCCCTCTCTCCTAGTGTCTGCTGACACTCTCATCCATTGATTTGTCTGATACGATTTAACACTGCAGCATCCTCTTGTACGACGGCGGCGGGTATATAAGGCGGCCAGTCTCGCCTAGGGGGTAGTTGGCCGTTTGGTGCCACCAGTCCGAGGAGGTGACCTTGTGTCACTTTTCGGACGTTAATTTTGAACGCTAAGGGGATCGTCCCCATGCTTTCCGCGAGGAAAGCCCCCTCGTTGTGGACCGTGGCGAAGATGATGCCCTTGTTGCGGACCGCGGCGAGGTTGTCCCGCCTTGCTGCTGGCCGTGAGAAGGATCATACCCAACACCGGTAAAAAGGGTGGCAGTCGAAATTCTGTCGATAATGAGCGTTAGTACGCCAGCATACGTTGGCAGGATATGCTGCCGCAACCAGCAGCTCCTGCACCCAATGAGCATTAGTACGCCAGGTTTGCCATGGCGTACTAACGGTATTGTGCCGACGTACTAAGCCCCGACTCTCTGAGTCTGTAGCTAGACCATTATAGTGTAGACCACTAGATTTCTTGGTAGAAATATGCTCGCAGACCATTTTTCAGCTCGTTTGGTCGTTTTTGTAAAGCCCCATTCATTGCTGCTCGCTTCGACTTGTCGCGGCTCTGCCAACAGTTACAAAACCCGTCGCATCAACAGATCTTGCCCTGAGTCGCGACGAGTTGGAGCAGTTTGCAAGTTTAGTCGCGATCGCCGAGCGACAGGGGTATTTCATAGCAGGTCGAAGCGACCTGCTGGATTTTGTAAGGTCGCTTCGGCTAGTCGCGTCGCTCTATGATGGAAGCGATTCGTCTAGACGAAGCGACTAGGCCGTAATTTTTCGTCGAGACGTAGGGTAGTCGGCGCCCAGTTGCGGACTCCACACTCAATCTCGCGGCGTTGTCCGCAAATCTCCTTCATGTTTCATGCTGAATTGCGTCCCCACGAGGGATCCCAAGTCGCTCGGCGATTTGGAATCGTTGGACGGAGCGATTTCAAATTGCTTAGTGGAGTGATTTCAGATAGCGGCAGTATACTGATAGCTTCGACTTCAAGTCGAAGCGACCAGCTATGAACTGGGCTCAAGATTTTACGCTCGAGTTTGCTCAAAACGTCGCTTTTGACCGTCACATAATTATAGGGCACTGGCATATTCTTTAAAATAGTTACTTCAAACTGAAAAATAACAGCGATAGTAGAACATGTGAATAGTGAGAGATTACCCGACTTTGGAATAGCTCTATAAGTACCATTCGACATAGAAGCAATGACATTGCTGATGGTTGACGGAGGAATGTTGTGCCAGACGTTGAAGACCGTATTTTTTGACTCTTCGACGGTGGAATAATGTTTCCCGTTTGCGTACGCCTGACGCACAAAGATGTCTCGAACGTTTTAAATAGGATTAAGATCGCCGGTTAGCTCATCACATCGATGTTCTCGAATTGGAACCAAGCTATTGACTCGCATGGATAGCTGCATTGAAGAGTGTGGTGCTCGAGTGGGAACCCTCAACGATGAAACCAAAAGGATTTGAAGAAGGTTCGGATAGTCAATAGAATTGGTTTCGGTTGAAATTTACCAGAAGCTCAGAACACCCCCCCCCAACCAAAAGGCTCCCCCTTAAAAAATCCGCTTAAAGGCACAGTACACCCTCAGACATGGATTTTGAGATGTATTTGATTGTTTAGAAAACCTTTCCAATATAACACGTGCCAAGTGCGAGATCTCAATTCCTCCAAATAAGCGAGGTATAAGCGACCACCACAGGCCCGACCCCCTTCCGGATCTTCGACCTCGATATCGGCTGGATGGATGAATGAATTCCAACGAGTCTCCGTTCTTCACCCCATTGCCGGGCTGTCTCCTTATCCTGGCTTGCACTCGCGTAGCGATTACAATTGAAGAGAAATACAGGCCTGAGACAACTCGTCCACCAATTTTTCACCCTTAAAATATAAGCATCTTCAAGGAGCCATAACTCTGTTCATAAGGGGTCTTCGACGATTTCAGAGATACCACTGTGATCAGCGTCTGACTTCCAAGAAAAGCATACAATCTGGAAAATAATTTCTTGTGTGTTCTGTGCCTCTAAAGAAGTAGCGCTCGCCTTTTCGAAAATCCCTCCAGTTATGTACACACCATCGGGACCATCCAAATTCCTCTTGTTCTCATCGTAAAACACGACCCAAACTCGAATTTTAGTCAAAATGAAACAAAGAAAAATAGTCTAGCAAAAACGAAACAAATTCATACCTCGTTCCAATTGCGACCCATGTTGTTCTTCGCGAACTCGAGTCGTATCACCTTGTGAAATTAGGCCATTCTCAGAACAGGCTTCGTCTTCGCTGGGAGCAGGCATCCCGAGATGACGATGATGCGATGGATCGCGTCACGGCCCAGTAGAAAGTACTGAGCGGACTCTGGCGGAGCGTCGCCGTTGAGTTCGAAGTATAGCAAGCCTTATTCCACGCTCGCTCGTCCTTTTGACCTTCTCGGGTGTGACGCTGTTGCGTACGTGTACGGAGACTTGACGAGCTTGCCGATAACATTCATAGTGTCCAGTTTGGCGATAAATCGCTTTGTTCGACAATCCCGAGTCGTGGAGGGCAGAAATGGCGGTTTTTCTCAAAATAGGAGACCATCGTAACCTTTGAGATTGTGGAACCCAGTAAGGAGTGAGAAATGGTAAATGTTCCCCATGAGAATCCTCTAGGAACCTCACAAAATTTTTGAATAAAATCGGGTGTCCCCATAATTATGCGACGGTCAAAAAAGATCGTTTTGAACAAAATCAAGCGTAAATCTCCACGGAGAAAACTAATCGCGCTGAAAATAGGTCTGTGTGTATATTTTTACCGAGGAATCCAATTGTCTACACTATAAGGGTCTATCTTCAAAGCTGCGAAAAGTATAGCAATTGTTTCGCTCTCGTGCATGTGGCCATTAACATTCCGTGAAGAGTGTAGTCCGAGTTTTGGTCGGTACCCGATAACGACTGTGTAATTGTCTGCCTTAAAGGCAGCATACACGCTCGTAAGCATAGTCGAGATAACAGAATAGATCGGTCCGCACGGCCCGTACTATGTCGTCAACGACGTTTGAAGCGCTGAAAACTGTCCAGGATGACAGTATTTGACAATGTTTGAGCAATCTTGCCTTCCACGCCCGTATTTTCACACCCCTTCGAGTAACAGAATGAGAATCGATACTTGTGAAAACGTGTGATAATTGAGAGTGATAGCACTATCAAATGGGAGTGCACGAGAGAAATAGCTTGGTTTACTTGAGTATAACATGTCTACATACTTAATGACTCTGGTCCACTTTCGAGAATGCCGCTCTACTTTGGCTGTCCTCTTGAAATGGAGGATTTTATCTGTGCACAAACATGTTATATTGAGGTAAATCGAGTTTTTTCTCTCGTGCACTCCCATTTGATAGTGTTATCACTCTCAATTATCACACGTTTTCACAAGTATCGATTCTCATTCTGTTACTCGAAGGGGTGTGAAAATACGGGCGTGGAAGGCAAGATTGCTCAAATATTGTCAAATATTGTCATCCTGGACAGTTTTCAGCGCTTCAAACGTCGGTGACGACGTAGTACGGGCCGCGCGGACCGATCTATGCTGTTATCTCGACTATGCTTACGAGCGTGTATGCTGCCTTTAAATCACCTGATTCCTTGCAATTTCAGCACGTTCGGTGACTTCAACTGTGGACAGCCATGTCTACAGTTCACATTCTCATACGCAGCCGCAGCCGTCCAATATCTACACCTCGTCGTATCTCTTCTCATCATCGCCTCTTTCTTTGCCTTCCACATCCGTTTCGAGTATGTTCCTAGCTTACGGTTTTGCTCGTTTTTTCCACACGTTCTTGAACTATTTCTTTCAGCGGCCCCTTCCACTACTACCATCACGCTGATTCCAGATATACCAGCGTCAATCAGCGCCTCAATAGACAAAACAATGGCCGATATTGAGTCACTGGTAAGTTCAGACTTCATTTGATTCTCGATCAGAGTGAGACTTTTAGTAAGCACGGAATCATGTTAATCATACGGTATGAATCTCTAATTCTTACAAAATGATTACAGTCCACCGCCCATAAAAGGTGGGCTACAATTGTTGCCATCACACTAAAAGCCTCTCCAAAGTCGAGCAGCAAGAGTCGCGCTTCTTCAGTGGGGAGTAGAGGGTGGCTACGCAGTTTTGTGCCTACCTTATATTTCTCATCATTGCAGCGCGACTTTTGCGCTAGACTCTGCGTAGGTCTCCAAGATTTCCATTAATAGACCATTCAGATGATGTTTCGGATGAGTTTTCGTTTTTCCTTGTTTTTCTACTACCTGTGAAAATTCCACTAGTGATGGCTAACATCTCCAAATTTTTGCCAACTTCTAAGTAAGATTTTGGAAAAAAAATCAGAATCCGAAATCCGCTCATGCACAAAAAAAGCCCCTACCCGCGGTACTCAACGTGAAAAAAAGAATGTGAGCCGGGAAATTGCCAAAGTGAAAACTTATTCAAATAGTGAGCTGATAGGTTGATGAAAGAAGAAGAACTCGAAATGCGAGACATCGCCGCTCGCCCTCAAACGTTTTAAACGCAAATTCGCCGCCAAATTATTGAAGCCGTAGTATGCCGTATACTTTTTCTTTTTCTCCATTCATGTCTCGGAAGTCATCATCTATCATTGCACCTATTCATCTGGCTAGTATTGTACTCCTATTACTTTTAGTTATGATGTTTACGTGTATATTTATGTGTATATGACGTTTGCCTTAAGTGACGTAATAAACAAAACAAAACAAACTTGGCAAAGCGCCAAGAGTTCACCGTATACATAGTGTGTTGGCTGCGACTGCACCACCGCCTTTTTCCGCAGCGATGGACAACAGGGCGCGTGTTCCTATATAGTGAAATCAGGCAACTCAACAAAATCACCTATAGCAGTGAATGCTGACCTGTGGAAATAAGTGGCAGAGCAGTCGGTCCTAGTAAGATATCCAAAGGCGTTATTCATTCTTCTCCATGCCAGCACGTCACTCGCGGGCGTGGCGTTGGAGTAAGGATATTTTCTACGCGCGTCACGGGGTGGCGCTTGCGGAGACTATGAGTACTCCAGCGGCGTCGCCATGGCGGAGCAGGATAAAGTGGATTTTAAGTTTTCCAAACAGGCTAATTGTGTACACGCGTACACCATCTTGGTAACAGAGGATAATAGTGGAATTAATAACAGTAAGAAACAGGACGAATGTGGTGATGGATTAATGAAGACAAAGATGAAAAAGTCTTCACGCCCGGGAAGCGCGGGCGTGGCGTTAGGCGTCAGGCCATTGATACTGCGACGCCACGCTCGCGTGTCACGCGCTTGCGTTGGGTGTATGAGTAGCGCCTTACTTCGACCAGGATTGATGCGATATTCCCATGGAATGCTGACAGGTACTAATTACGAGAATTGAGTTCGAAATGCTCGCTCCACGGCTATCTTCTGTCTCCGTTGGACCCTGCGCGTAAACCGGAATGTTTACATTGCGTCTCGGGGATTTAGGACAAAAATCTGTGGAAATGGATAGCATCTACGTCTTTAAGACCTAGTAGTTATTCTTCGACGTTTCACTGCCGCTGGATTATGCGGCGCGTCTGCCACTGATGATCCGGAAACCAGTATCTCCCGAAGGCTTCATTCTGGTCGGGTTTGCAATTCCATCCAAACTTTGTCACATGGTTCTTTAACGCCTAGCGGGATCGCTGCGGAACCAGCATGAGCGCAGCGGCCGCACTATGCATATCAAGAAAAGCCGGTTCGCAACCGCCGTAGCGGCGCATCGCTGAGGGCTGACAATTTTTGATTGAAGCAAACCTTGTCATAGAGTCCACGTAATTAATTCAGTCTGGTAAATGGACGGGGCTGTGACAGTAGATCGCCGCGCGCGATCGAATTCCCGTTGGCCGATGAAGCCGACAACATCGCTCGGCTAGACGCCTGGTCCATGCGTCAGACTGAAATATCGTGGTTCATACACACTGCTTTGAATCCGGGTGCATGTTTGCCGCGACATGCGACAACGACAATGCAAATAAGTCACATAGCTCTTCAGTCCATAATGATCTTGATCATTTCTTCGCGTCGCCTTTCACGGAAAGTATGAACTGGTCCTTAGCGTCAGCAGATCTGCTGCGTGCTCACACAGGGTTGTGAAAACATAATCTTTCAAGAAGTTCCTTCCAATCTGCCATTGGATTCAGAGCTGAGCGTGAAAAAAGCATGACAGTTCTAAAACCCGATTCCTGCACGAATTAATTTTCTTTGCATTTTGGTAATCGGGTGTCAAACACCAAAAATGCGCTGAAATGCGATTTCCGAATCGCAAAGCGCGAAAAAGTCTCCAAGTTATTGATAAGCTGGTTCTGCCCCGATCAACCCAAAAAGCGTTTTGAAGCACTTTTCGCGGTTCTCGAAAGGCGGCATGGCCAAAACTCCGCAAACAGCGGGTTTTGAAACGCGGGATCCCTCTCAACCCTGGTTGATTTCCCTCAAATACACCGAGTGCCGCGGAAGTATGCCATAAGACGATGATGACGAAGCGCACGAAGGATTGAGAGAATTGCGACGCAGCTGCGAAGAATCCCTTGCTGTGATCTTCAAAGTGGAGTCTGAGCCAAACTTCTGATTTTGTGCTGCACAAAAACAGCTGGTCCCTTCTCCTAAGCATACGATGCCCTAAACTCTGATTCAGTTAAAGGCAGGTTTTACGATAAAAACTGTTTCCGTGCTCAAAATTGTCGGGGAAAAAAGCACAAAATCAAGGTAGATCTGCTAATTACAGGTGTCCGCACGCCCCCCAATAAAGAAGATCTCTATGAATGCCAATTTATCCGTCTTTTATTTGGCTCTTAAAGTGGTCAGTAGTCTCTAGATGTGCTCAGAAATCACTTTAGAAGCAAAATAAAGGATGGCAAAACTGCCTTTAATAAATATCTTTTTAGTTGGGGGCGGGCGAACACCAAACAAAAACTTGCTCTTGAGCGATTTCTCCATCTTTTCACCCATTTTCACTTTTGTGATAGCCAGATCCATCTTCACCCTGCCTTTAAAGGCACAGTCCAACCTCAGAGGTAATTTTTGATATTATGGTCCGGTCGCCGCCTATAGCAACCCTGCCAAGCGCGAAATCTCAATTTGCTCAAGTAAGCGAGAAAAAGCTAGGAAAAAGTCGGCCACGCCCCCTTGGAAGAAAAAATGGGTAACGCCCACAGCCAGGTTTCCGACCTCAATAGCGAAGAAACGCGCGAATGATTCTATTCAAAACCTATGTTCTTCAATTTGTTTTCGGTCTGGTTTAATATTGTGGCCTGCTACAGAACGATGGCTGCTAATAACGACAAAACACAGGCTCGAGACAACTCGTCCGAGAACTCTTAGCCATTCAAAATCGAATTTTTTGAGGAGCCGTAACTCCGTTCGTAGTGAGTTCTCAGCGATTCTAGAGACACCATTGTGATCAGCAAGAAATTTTCTCCGAGATAGGGAGAAAAGCGAAAAATCGATTCTGAGGTTGGACTGTGGCTTTAAAGGCAGTGTTGACGATAGCAACGGTCCTTGAGTTTCACCAAAAATCGAATGTACCGGGGTCCTAGAAACAATAATGGCAAAAGAACGACTGAAAACAAGCCAAGGGTAGCCGTATACGGCTCTCAAATTTGTTGCGCTGTACCCGCGCCGCCCACTCCCCCCAACGACACAAGAAAATGGGGAGGGGGGAGGTAGGGCACAGCGGCTTCAAATTTGACGACCATTTTGGGTTATCTGTGGCTCATTTTTAGGCGTTCTTTTGCCATTATTGTTGCATTGGATTCCGGTTCATTTCATTTCCCCCGCACTTAGTGTGAATTATGAGATTTTATTCCAACAATTCCTCTCTGTTTCAGTTGGATTCCGTGTACACCCCGGAGAAATCGCAGCCGAATCTGCTCTACTACGATCAGAAGCCGTTCATGCAGACAATTTCAGCAGGTGAGTGTTCCATCATGATTCAGCTGCTCACCAACTGTTCACGGCAAATCTGGTTCTCGAGGTTCCAGTGTGAAGCACTAAGTTGGCAGATGCTGGAGGAGATAGGATCGAAGAAAGCTGTGAAAAAGGGCCAACAATCGATGAAAACGGCTTTGAAAGTTATCCCAGTGCGCTTGCCTATCCCGGTCCGCCCCCCCTCCCATTCGGACGAGATTGTGGCGCCGCACACGTTTCGATGGCAAATTGCCAAGCAACTCCGCCGCTTCCAGCCTGATCGATTCGCGCATATTTCGCGATTAGCGCGCGCTTGCGGAAATCAGCAGGGCCCATGATTCTCTTAAACGCCCTGAACGTTAGAAGCCTTTAGTTTAGCTTATTCTGAAGGTTTTTCTTCGCTGTTTCTTCACTATTGGTTACCTCACTACCAAACAATCCCATTTTTGGATCGAACTCGAGTGCGATATTCATCGTGAACACTACCTTTAATGCAGCATCTGCTTCAGAATCTCCTATTCCTGTTCCACTTTTCCCAGCTTTTATCATCCCGCTTTTCGCTGGCTCGCTCATTCGTCCTAAGTCAATGTGCGACGTAGAGGCATCAATAGCCCGCCTGGGGAATTCTGATGCTACACGATTTGCCTCCAACTCTCTGGATGTTTCTGAATTTATTCTTAGTAGATTGCAAGAGACCACGTACTGGAGTGGGGTAGCAACTGGTTTATCCTTGGTGGCTCAGAAGAAAAGTAGCCCTTCCATCCTTGCAAAAATCAGTTCATAACTGAGAAGCTTTATGTAATTCAGGCCCTTTTTTCTCCATATATCCTGTTCTTTTCGAAGATGAGAGAAAGTCCGCGGCCATGGGTTCTTGTTTCCCTCGTGGGAGCTTATTTCTTCTCCCATATATCTTAAACGCTGATTTTTTCCTGCACTTTTCCCCAATTTTTTTCTCAATGGACTGTGATCGATAGGCCTCCTTCTCAACGTCCTTTAGCCTCCGGCAGCCGAAACCTGGCATTTCATCGCCTGAAGCTCAATCTTGTACGCTTTCATTACCCTGTCTGGAGACAATTAAATAGGTTCGCTCAAAGCTCCTTTTCCTCGAAATTTTGCCATGAATATCTTGGTTCCTCGATTCATTTCTGATTTTTTTCGCAATAATGCAATAATAGTTCATAAAAGCATCGTTATACAAAAAGATTCATCAATTCTCGTCATGTCGCACACTCTTTTCTCACTACTTTTTTTCTAAATTCTGAGTTCATGAAAGTAGAAAGGTTTGGATTATATGTTCGAAGTGCTACATTTTTCTCGGGTATTTTTTGTCAGGCAAGTATTTTAAAATCAACTATTTAGTTTACTATTTTTTAAATGTTTTCTGTCTTTTTTGATGTAGACTCGGCTTGGTCATTGCCCCATTTAATCTTTAGACATCGATGCTGTGGAAGTACCCTCCTGGGTGCCAACTTTCAGAATGTTATCAGGGATTCAGAAAAACATTTCTACTTATAAATGTCTGATATGTTTCCTTCCTTTCTATGATTCTCTTGGTGAAATGATTTCATTAAGAACGAATCCAAGAACTTTTATCACACCTCACCTCTTGGCTCATGCATATTAATTTACATTTGGGAAGATCGTAGTTTGGGAATCTGGCACGCGTTGTCCAGTGACCCTTTTTCTTTGGATTCCATGTACACGTCCTTGGAAAGATACAATGACATCGAAGTAAAGTCTGTCCGAATGAGACTGTCCGCCCGTGCGGTCGGCGGGCGTGTTCATCGTCCACCGCGAAGGTACTTTTCGGGTGTGAATCGATTAGTAAGAATATCGGACGAATAGCGGACGAATAGAAAACAATATCCCGGCTAGCTGTATCTCAGTCGTGGGTAGGCTCGTCCGAAAAAATGCATTCATGACGGTCGTTCGACACGCACGCCAACCGCGTCGGGTGGACATTTTCATTTGGACAGAGTATAGCCAATCCTTTCTGTGACAAACAGCTTGCACCGGAGTTGCAGTAGAAACAGCTTGTTTTGCCTTCAGTTTCTGCCACTTGTGTAAGAAGCACCTAGGAGTATCCAGTCCAGACATTGCAGAATTTCCAAGTGAAAACACCGTTTTCGGAACAGGTTGAGCACCCCTCCTCACTGGGTAATATTCCGAGTGCTGAATGGAGATTTGAAAATGGTTTTTTTTTTAATTATCATGGTGTGAATTTTCAAAAAAAAATGTTGGAAATTCTCAAAATTCTCTACATGCGCCTGGGAAGATGGAAAGCGTCAGAGTTCAATCGCGAATGTCAGAAGTTGAGAATTTTCAGGCCTAATCTCTCGCCCTATAAAGGCAGGGTTCGCGATAAAAAAACTCTTGTTGTGCTATCCTCATGAGAAGGTAGATCTGTTCATCACAAAAGTGAAAATGGGTGAAAAGTTGGAGAAAAACGCTCAAGAACAAGTTATTGCTTAGTGTCCGCCCGCCTTCAATTATCGAGATTTCTATGAATGACTGTTTTGCCATCATTTATTTTGCTTTTAAAGTAATTTCTGAGCATTTATAGAGATTGCTGACTACTTTAAAGGCACAGTACACCCTCAGACATGAATTCGTGATTTCTGTTTGATTGTGTAATAGACCCCTCACACAGTGCGTTGCAAAATTATACGACATACCCCTATTTCCGCGGTTCCAAACTTCGCGTCAATTAAGGAGACAAACGGTAAACCCCAATCGATGCAGCACCCTAGAAAACCCCTGGGTACAAATCTTCATGAAATTACAGCCACTAACAGGAAACTGGCAACGGAAATCGTCAAAAATGGCCGTTGCAAAGTTATACGACATAGCTGACGTTCTCGCAGAAATTTCTATTCTACACCATCTTTATCAGTTCGTTCATGGTAAGAACCACTAGAAACATCGAGTTATTAGTCTTCAGAAATGTCTTGGCGCTGAACCACTTCGAAAACTCTGTTTGTTATGATTCAACCCACCTTTTTGTGAACGCCCCTTTCAATCTGCGCCAATTCACTTATAACGGCTAGTTTCAGCGGAGCCACACGCTCGAATTGTCTGTTCTGGATGTAGATTAAACGCTCAAGAATACATCACACATTTCCAAAGGGTTGAGGTCCTGCAAACCGGCCGGCCATTCTAGCAAGTTGGCAGGATCGGCCTGAAACCCGGCCTGCGTTGTCTTACTGACAAGATGTGAAGGCGGAAACGGACTAAAAAGAACTGGGAATGATTTTCCGGCGCATTCTGATAATCTGTGGAGTTCATAGGTTATGTCGTAAAAAGCTGGTGCAGCTTAAAACCCTACCTGAATCCGCGTCAATGCACTATTCTTCCTCCTCCAAAGTTCCTACTCAAGTTTAAGTTTGGGTCCTTGTGTGGATTCTTCGAAATCCTTTTTCATCGGTCGAAAGCAAGTGCAATCCGAACGAGCTCGATCAATTCTATTACATTTATTTATTTTTGACTAAGCATTCCAAGAATTGGAGAGATCTACAAAAGGATCCGAATATATCCTTAAGTAGGAATTTCGGAGGAGAAAGAGGAATGCATTGACCCGGATCGAGGTGGGGTTTCAAGCTGGACAAGGTAATAGCGACATGACCTCTGAGCTCCACAGATCATCAGAATGTTCCGGAAAATCATTTCCAGTTCATTCTAGTCCGTTCCCGCCTTCACTTCTTGTCAGTAGGACAACGCAGGCCTGGTTTAATGCCGATCCTGCCAAATTGCTCGAATGGCCGGCCGGTTTGCAGGACCTCAACCCTTTGGAAAACGTTTGAGGTATGCTTGAGCGTTGAATCTACATCCAGAACAGACAATACGAGCGTGTGGCTCCGCTGAAACTAGCCGTTATAAGCGAATGGGCGCAGATTGAAAGGGGCGTTCACAAAAAGCTGGTTTGAAACATTCCAAAGAGAGTTTTCGAAGTGGTTCAGCGCCAAGACATTTCTGAAGACTAATAACTCGATGTTTCTAGTGGTTCTTACCATGAACGAACTCATACAGATGGCGTAGAATAGAAATTCCTGCGAGAACGTCAGCTATGTCGTATAATTTTGCAACGGCTATTTTTGACAATTTCCGTTGCCAGTTTCCTGCTAGTGGCTCTAATTTCATGAAGATTCGCACCCATGAGTTTTCGACGGTGCTGCATCGATTGGCGTTTACCGTTTCTCCCCTCAATTGACGCGAAGTTTGGAACCGCGGAAATTGGGGTATGACGTATAATTTTGCAACGCACTGTATATGACACGTGCCAAGTGCGAGATCTTAATTCCTCCAGGTAAGCGAGATATAAGCGACCACCACAGGCCCGACCTCCTTCGCTCACCACCGCGGGCCACACCCCCTACCAAATTTCCGAACTCGATAGCGCCTAGATGGATGGATGAATTCCAACAAGTCATCGTTCTTCAGTCAACTGCCGTGCTGTCTCCTTACCCTGGCTCGCTCTCGCGTAACGATCGCAACTGAAGAGAGATACAGGCCTGTGACAACTCGTCCACTAATTTTTCACCCTGAAAATATAGGCATATTTAAGGAGTCATAACTCTGTTCATAGGGGGTCCTGGACGATTCCAGAGATACCATTGTAATCAGTGTGTGACTTTCTCCAAGATAAGCATAAAAACTGAAAAATAATTTCCTGGGTGTTCTGTGCCTTCTAGAGCAAAATAAAAGACGGATAGACAAGCATTCATAAGAATCTCGCTTACTGGGGGGGGGGGAGCGTACGAAACCCCGTAATAAGCCTTTCTACTTTGCTTTTGTGCGTTTTTTCCGCAAATTTTCATTTTTTTTTCACTTAATTTTACTTTTTTTGATGACCAAATTTACTTTTTCATGAAGAGGGCTCAAAATCTTTCCTATCGCGAACCCTGCCCTTTAGGTTAATTGGGGCACTGAGAACGAATATGAAGTCCATTTCTAGTTTTTCTGAAGACTACATGTAAGTGACTGACAAGGGAAGTGTTTTAGTGGTAAACGCAACTGCGAAAACGACTAGTATTGTTAGTTTCCCTTGTTCCTCAATAGTAAAACTGTGCAGTATCCCGTCCCGAGCTGCAAGTTCCAAGAAGGTATCAGCGTTTTTAAAACTTCGCGAAAAGGCTAGAACTCCTACCTAGCGTTTTTTCGTGTGTGTTTGAAGAATTTTCTCGGATTTCGCTCAAACTTCGTTTGTGGGGTTTAATTATAATTAGGGTGCTGAAAACGAATTTGAGGTCCTGTTTCCAAGAATCTTCGGTGTATTGTAGGTTGCGATTGGTATAATGTCATTTAGGAACCAAAACCTACCTCAGCATTTCAAAATTTGACAAATGGGCATTAAATTCGTTTTCATCACCCGAATGAACTCCGCATAGAACTTTTGAGTAAATTCTGGGACATTGATCAAATTACCGTACACCCACCGTAATCTACTGTGAGCTGTCGGAAATCGATAAACGGACTACAGATTCGTGTTTGGCACTCCAAATACTCCCTAAAGAAACATTTTGAGCCATTCCTATCGTAGCTTTCCAGAAATCGTCGAAAGTCACATTTTATCCCCGAATGTAGGCTTTGAACTCATTTAGTCGAAAACTTTGGGAAATCGACAGATGAACCACAGATTCGTGATCACCGCCCCAGATAACACACCTAGAACGATTTGAAGTCAAATCTGGAATATTTTTCTTAACGCTTCGAGAGCCCTCAATTGGTATAAATAAACGACCACTCGGAAATCCGTACAAGTCCACAACGCTATCAGTCTGTACAAAGTTTGGAAAATGTGCCTTCACCCAAACTTTTTTCAGAGAGAGGTAGTTGGGCGCTGAACACATTTATAAAGTCCGTTTCCGGATTTTCCGAAGACTTATGCGTGTTTTGGAATGTACAAAAAACACAAAAATTCACAGTTTGAAGCTTGTAACTTCTTTTACCCTGCGGCTCGGAGCGGTATACTGAGCAGTTTTGCCAGGGAGGCCTGAGAGATATTTAATATTAACAATAGAAGTCGTTTTCGCGGATGCGTTTACCGCCATAAGCACTCCCCTTGTAAGTGGAATTTCACCTGCCGCAACCTCCCGATAAACTGAAAACGGACCTCATTTTCTTGTCGATCGCCCAAAGTATGCCCGATACGTTTTTTTTTTATTTCCGTAATTTTAAAAAGAATTTTTAAATTTTTTTCATGTTTGCGAAGGTGTACTTTTTGTTCCATGTTGACAGAACCCCGTGCGTTAAAGGAAGTTCTAAAACTTACAATTGTTCTTTTTTTATTTCTCGGCAATCCACAAGTGACCGTTTTCCTTACACCACTTTGTTTTTTGGACCATCCCTAGTCAAGGTCAAACTGAGCGCTGTCTAAAAACCGAATAATGCATTTTCGATGGTTTTTTTCGGACTTCATTCGTGCGATTTGCCACCGTTTGTAAATTTGGTGGGTGGAAAGGTTTGATGTTGAAAATAGTTGAAAATTGCCCTATTCCTGTCAGTGGAATGTATTCGGAGCAAAGTTACCAAAAGACGAATGAATTTTGTTGAATCGGGTATTAGCGATTCCGGTGAGGAAATGAAGGTCTCCTTTTTTGAATCTCTTCCTTCAGTGGCAACTTCCACGGTTGCGCCGTCGGTAACGACGGTGGCTGGAGAGGCTGTGACCACGTCCACAACGACATCAAAATCCTCTCCTCTGCTTCTGCCGCTGTCGAGGCCACTCGGAAGCACGCTTGAGTCTGTCATGGCACAGGAAATCGACGAAGATGACTCCTCACCTAGGTATGTGCTTTGTTGGCTGCACTTAATCGTGACAGAAAATTAGTATGTTGAAACGTTAACCCATATGTCGAGCTCCTGTTTTTGATAAAAAAATCTTCCAGAGGTCTGAAACGCTCTCCTGGTATGATGATTCCTTCTGATGTGTTCAGTGGAGCGAAAATTCACAAAGTCGAGCCGACTCCTCCAAAGACCTCTATCGCCTCTACAACCCGCCCATCAGAGGTGCCAGCTGTGGAGTCGCTCAGTTCGGAACTGCCGGACACATTCGACGAATTGAAATCGTCCTACAAGTGGTTGAGGGAGATCTCAGAGGTAAGTGGCGCTCCATAGTGCCAAACATGTTTCAGTACAACCCGACACACAATTTTCTCGTTCCATTGCCTTCTGGCAAGTTTATCTCGAAGTCGTAAACTATCATTCCGATGAGATAAACTAACGGTAATATGGTACAGTTGGTATTTGGGTAATGGTTTCTTCAATGCGCTACCTTGCGATTTCGCTGGAAAAATTTGCCGTGAATCTCCGGCGAATATGACTGCTCCTATAGCGCCGCCAAACCCGGGTTATTGGGGGAGCGACAAGTGCATCAGCAGTGCCAGACTCGAGCATCGTATACAACGCAGACTCTTCATGTCGTTTAAAGGAAGTGTTCACGATGAAAATCGTCGTTCGGTTTTCCGCCCAACTTGAAAACGGTCCGACGCTAAGTCCAATTATGCCTTCGGTACCGTAAAAGACCTTCTGAGAACGGAGTTATGGTCTCTCAAAAATTGAGCTAGGGAAGCATGGTGGACGAGTTGTCCGAGGCTTGTAACTTCTGTTTTTGTAACCGATGTATGCCAGCTGACCTGAATGGATAGATAGGCTGAGAATGAAGGGAAGAACAGGGATATTGATAGAAATTCATCGCTTATCTCACGATCTCGAGTTTCCATTTGTTCACTTCAATGGGCGGGCATTGCGCTTTTTGGGTTTACCTTGCGCTCAAAGTGGCAACTTCGGGCTTTTCTTGGGGCTCTTTCTGGCTCGTTTTCACGCGTTTTTTCGACGTCAATTTAACAGAGTGCCCCTTCACTACTAAATCTAGTGGAAACTGAAACAGATTTTGTATCGTGAACACTGCCTTTAAGGCGCTAAACACGTTTAGCTGATTCGCGGCAGGGTTTACGCTCGGGGAGCTTCGGAATTGAAGATTGTGGAGCCGATGTGTCAGCGACAGGTTTTCGGCAGTTTCGCGGCAGGCACAAGTTTCGTGGTATGTTTGCAATTCGATCGCGGCAATATTCATCGGAATCGAGGCTGCTCATGATCTACTTTATCTTTCTACATGATGAAGAAAGAGGGCATCAGAGCTTACCAAAGATTTGAACAGACACTCGCTCGTGATTTGTGACGCGTAATGCACATAAGGGGGTGTGTATACAAGTCTTTTGGTACCTGCTCGTTGGTGCCTCTGCTTCTACTGAACCCAGCAGACGTTTGAGTGTACACAGGGAACGTTCTTGCGATATAGCGTGCACAACTATATCGCGAAATATCCATACATTGCATAAAGGTGTCGCCATCCGGCACACTAAGGCCTCTGGTCCATAACACCTTAGGATTCGTACCTAAGGAGTTCATGGAGTCTTTGGCCACAAGCCACAGTTTCGCCACCCTGAATTGTCGATCGCTGTCGAGTGATATCCAAAAAACTGCGCTATCCAGACTTCTGAGCTATTTCCATGCACCGTTTGCTGCTTTGCAGGAAGCCCGCCTCAAGGATAGACCCGTCATCAGCGTCGGAGAGTACACCATCTACTGCGGTAACGCTGACGATAGGAGAGTGGGAGGCTGTGCAATAGCTGTACGGAAGGATTTCAATGGTATGGTCAAGGAGTTCGGCTCAACGTCGTGCCGGAATGCATTCGTACGATTGCGGGATCACAGAGGATTCAATCTGTGGATAGTGAGTGCTCATGCGCCCACTGAAACCGCCGAGGACAATTCGAAGGATGCTTTTTATGAGGAACTCAATACGTTGCTGGCCAGGATACCTTGTCAGCATGCTGTTGCCGTGGGGTTTGACGCAAATGCGAAGATGTGACTTGATCAGGAATCCGAAGTATTCGGTAAATGGTTCTACCCAGTGGAGCAAACATCGGACAATGGCTACCGCCTTGTCGACTTTTGTGAACGCAGTGGTCTGATTATTGCATCGGCATTCAAGAGGAATCATCGCCGCCATCAGCTTACGTGGCAGGGACCAACCCAGCTATCTCCAGAAGAGCATCGGAAGCGGAAGATGACAACTTTGAAACTACAGCTTGACTATGTCCAGACGAGGAATACTCCGGTATCGGACATTCGAAGATCTAGAGCTGTGTGGGATGTCGCATTCGATTCGGATCACCGTCCTGTTCTGTTGAACTTCACTGCGAGGATTCACAAGAGGAAGCGAGGGGCTCAGCCTCTCCAGAGGATTGACATGACAAGTCTCAGAGATGAAGAATGCAGAAGGATTTTTCGACAACGCGTTTCTATTCACATCGGAGTACGGACTGAGAAGAAACTTCGCGACGCGGATTCTTTTGTCAAGTGCATCCAGGACGCTGCGAAAGAGGCACTCCCGGTTGTACAGCCTTAGAAGAAGTTCGCCTACGTCTCAGAAGAAACAACATCTACCTACAACAGAGTATGTGCTCTGCGAACTGCAGGAAACTTCGTGGAAGAGAAGCGTCTGAGGAAGAAGTTGCGTCGGCAGCTTCAAAGTGACCGCGAGCGAGAGTGGACGTGTAGAGCCAAGGAGTTTGAGAAGGCTTGGGAGGAGAAGAATCCGAGGAAAGCCTACACGTTGTTACGACAGTATAGCGGCAAGATGAAGAGATGTTCTGCTGTCTTGAACACTACTAATGGAGTTGCTGTTGGTGATGCGATGCTGCTAATATGGAAGGATTACTTCAGTTCACTACTCAGCGCCATCAGTACCTGAGCTCCCGCATGTTCAGAGAGCACATTACGATGTCAGTGAGGAACCGCCGACTGAGTCTGAAGTTTTGGATTGTGTCCGGAAAATGAAGAATGGAAAGGCTGGTGGAGATGACAACATCACTGCTGAAATGCTGAAAGCTCTTCCTCCGTCTGGGATTCGTGAAATGACCAACACCATACGTGCCATATGGATGAGCGAAAGGATACCCGATTCGTGGAGACATGCGATCATCGTGCCTCTTCACAAGAAGCTATCCGTCACGGATCCTAAGAACTACAGAGGAATCTCTCTACTTCGTGTCATGCACAAGGTTTTAGAACGTATCATTCTCGAGCGACTTATCAAACATCGTGAAGGAACGATCAGAGATGAGCAAGCCGGTTTTCGACCTGGAAGATCGACCATCGACCAAGTGTTCGTCTTGAGAAGAGTAATTGAATCGTGGCAGCGGTATTCGAAGCCATTACAGCTTGCTTTTTTGGACTTTGAAGCCGCGTTCGACTCTCCTCATTATGATCGATTGCTCAATGCTCTGCGAGCAGATGGAGTCCCGGAAAAGTATGTTCGGTTAATCGAGGACATGAACAAAGGAACAACAGCAGCAGTTTGTACACCTGTCGGATTTACGTCAGCTTTCGAGGTGAAAACAGGAGTAAGGCAAGGAGCTGTAGCAGGACCTTTCCTATTCAACTTTGCCGTTGATGACATCATGCGTAGAGTTGCAGAACAGTTTCCTGCGGATGTGATCCTAACACCATCAGGACGCTCCCTTGTCGACCTGGAGTACGCCGACGACATCGTGTTGTTCGCTGAAAACAACGCAAAACTGCAAAGGATTGTGAACCTCGTTTCGATGTATGCCGCAGCCTGTGGACTTCGTCTTCGTCCCGACAAATGCAAGCAGATGTGGGTCTCTCATAGGCCTTCAACGGGAGTTTGTGTGGACGGACAACGTATCGAACTGGTGGACGATTTCTGTTATTTGAGCTGTTTGCTGAAGAACGATGGTAGTTATGCAGCGGATATTCGACAACGATGTGCGAAAGCTACGTCTGCATTTAATTCTCTAACCAAGTGTTTGTGGTCCACCACCATCGCGAAGGAAGTCAAGTTGCGCGTCTAACTATCCGCTATTCGCCCTATCATGATGTACGGATCGGAGACGTGGGCAGCACCGAAGACGCAGATGGAAAGGTTGGATTGCACGGAGAGGAAGCTTTTTAGGCGTTTTCCTGGATATTTCTGGCCGCGTATATGCCATAACGAAGACCTTTACAAGGAAATCGACGCAGTACATCAACGCTTGACACGAGGGAGGTGCCAGCATCTCCTAACGCCATCTCAAGCAGCAATGGAAAGTCGACTTCGACTGCTCGGGCATAAACTAAGAAGAACGCCGAATCGTCTCGTACAACACGCTTTAAAGGCACAGTCCAACCTCGAAATCGGTTTTCTGTTTTTCTGCCTATATTGCGAACGGTCCCACGCTGACTCCAATAATGTCTCTGAAATCGTACAAGACCCTCTAGGAACGAAGTTATGACCCCTCAAAAATTGAGCTACGGAAGCATGGTGGACGAGTTGTCCGTGGCTTGTAACTTCCGTCATTTGCAGCCCATGCATGCGAGCCGACCTGAATGGATAGAGAGGCTGAGCATTAAGGGAAGAACGGGGACATTGATCTGAGACCATCCCTCATCTCGCCAATGTTGAGCTTGAAAGATCGTGAAAGGGGCGTGCCAAAGGGGCTTCCGGATGTGGGAGCCCCAGGGTGGCTTCCTCCTATATCTCGCTTTTTCGGAGGAATTGAGAGCTCGCACTTGGCAGGTGTTATATAGGGTGGGTCTTCTTCACAATTGAGTGGAAATATCAGATTTCGCCCCTGAGCTTGGACTGTGCCTTTAAGAATGCTTCCAAATCCTGACTGGAAACGGCCACCTGGGCGTAGGCGAAAGTTCTGGACGGATGTGGTTAAAGAGGATTTGAAGTCACTCGGCATCGAAAGACAGTTCAGGCGCGATGTTTCGTTTCGCAGGAAATGGAATAGTGACAGCTGGATGGAATGTGTTCAAATTGTGGCTCAAGACCGTGAAAAATGGACACGGCTGACTAATAGGACGGCACACCTCGGTGAAGATGCGGAATGACCGCGTCAGGCGAAAGCCAACCGATTAAGTCAAGTAAGTCAAATGCACATAAAATCGTCGAACTTCGAATGTCCTGCTCAAATCCCATGCTTTATCCGTCCAGTGAAGGACTATTGTTATTTTTTCACCGTCTGCTTGAAATTGATGATATCCAATGACGGCATATTTGGCCTCCCTAGTATGCATTGCTATTCTGAATGAAAACTCGTCATTAACTTTAATACCGCTGACCCCCCCCTCCGTTCTTCAGATTTCCAGTCCCTCAATTTGCGACTTCCCCTCGAGGGCTTTCTAGGATAGCACAGGGAGTGTAAGTGCAAGAAGAGAGCGAGTGATGGATCTGAAGCCAACCAGGCCTTTCTTTACAAAGCCACGCAAGTAGAAGCTGCAAATATACCTTAAAAATCGGTAAAGATCTTTTGGAAAATTTCAACTTGCTCTCTTTGTCAAAAGTTTTTGAGCTCTTTCGTAATGAGGCACCCGTAAAATGCCGTGAGGTTAGGGCACAAAGCGGTGTCTCTTCCTCTCTCACGCTGCAACAATACGAACTCACCTATGCAGCACGAAATCTCATCTTTGAAAAGTAACCATGGCTGGAATTCACGAAACGATAATCTCGTTCTCACCACAGTTAGCGTAATTATTCTTGAACGCAGTGTGTGCAAATCCATTGGCCCCAAACCGTAGCTAAATCGTCGTTATTGTTTTGTGAATTCCAGTACCGGCCCTTACTTTAATTGCCCTGACGTCAGAACGGAGTTTTTTTGGCAGCCGAAACCCCTCTCGGCCTTCCATAGTGCTCTAACCTCAGGATCGAGCCAAAAAACAACTACATTACTGGTCATAATTTTTGCGTTTTAGGCGAAAACAACGACGCAAAAATAACTTTTTTTCGCCCTTTTTAATGAGTCTGCTCAGGACGGTCCATTAGGGAATCCAAAGAGACATTGGGAATCAGCATCGTGTACTTTTTCTACGGGGATGACTTATGGCCCTCTCTTCAGCAAGATACATGAGCAAAATTAGACATGAAACAAGCGACCCGACGAAACTCGCATGAAACGCGATTTCGATTTTGAGGCATTTATGAGCGGATATGTCCATGTTGTCACGCATACATGCTTTGTGAAAAGTATGCCAGATACAATGTTAAAAGAGAGATCCCTCGAACCTGATTCCAAATGTCTCTTTAGATTCCCAAAATTGACCATCATGAACGGAGTTGTGACAAAAGGGCGCAAAAAACGCGCCCTTTTTTCGCCGGAAACGAAAAATTAATACCAGTACTGCAACTGTTTCCTGTTCGACCTGCTTTTACCTCGTGCTACCTTTAGCTGTATTCTAGATTTTTTCTTAGGGTATGCTGGTGAGTTTCGTAGCTTGAAGTTCTGCTGCACGAATACAAGTTCGTCCTTGGTCATAGCATTGTAACACTGTCGAAATCCATGTTGGGAGTTTAGGAATAAACATGGTCGACTCTTCATCTTGCGGTGTTCGCTTCCCGCAATCAAATGCCAAGTCCCTTTCTTTCTGTGCTTCCTCTAGCCGTTTAATCCCAACTTTCACCCTCGCCTAGTGCATTCTCTGGTGCAGCTCTTCCCATCGCGAACTGCGCAGGGGTTAAATCAATTCTCAATGGCTTTGGGGGACACCCGACACTAAAGCGCATTCCAATTGCCGTATCTATGGTTACGAGCAATTTTACACTCAGCCGCATAATCTGGATTTCGAACAACCACGGAAGTCAAATTTGGCTGAGAATCCTCCTTTTTTTCGGGTCCGTTCTAGCCTTTTCAGGTCATACATAATGGCGGTTCTTCGATTGTGCACATTTTTCATCTTAACCGAACGCAGATGAAAATCCGTTTCGAGGAGAATGATTGACAAGGTGTCTTGACAGAGCCGATCTAATGCGTTCTTATGGTCATTACTCTGAAATTCGGAGGGGAAATCACGCTGGCATTTCAATGGAGAGCTTGATTAGGGGACTTGGAAGGAGAGATTTCTTGTGTAGACTACTTACGACTCCTTTCCATTGTATATTTTTTCCTTCTTTTCTTATAGCATTTCTGAAAGGATTACTCGCCCGGCCAATCGATGCGCACATAAGGGCACCCTCTCGCAGCCTGCACTAGCCATTATCAATAAGCTCGAAGTCCAACAACATCTGCAAGTTGCACTTTGAAATGGAGTTCCACCACTGACCACGGGCGGAAATTCATAGTAGAAAGCATGATGCTCCATTGTTCCGGTTTGCATAGTGCAAATTTCGGTTGTAGGTGGTAACCCACTTTGTGAAATGGAGTCTCCTGAGAGTGGAGTCGTTGTGGTGCTAACTCTGATTTTGTCGATTCGGGAGGCATTTAGCCTTAGCACAACTGCGTTAGTGAACCAACCTAGCCCAAATTGACAAACCCAAGGCTATTGCAATGATGAAGTGAATCTGCCTACTGCGTAACACTCGAAGTGAGGAGCTCTTTGAAATAGCTGAAGCGTAATGAGCGGCGATGAGTAGCCGGAAATAGTCGTTCCCGACCATGAACATTTTCCCTGACTCAAGAGTTAATCGTTCCTCTGGAGGACTAACTTGCATTGAGAAATGACGCCCAAGCGATTATCTTTCACTAGTGTTATCCCATTTCAGGAAGGATTGTTTTCCCTTTCGACGGCTGCTCATAAGATTCCCAATCTGGTGGTCGAGCTGATTCATTGGGTGCGCTGCTACGCTTGATTCTACCCAAGATCTGCTCTTTTTTCTGTGTTCCGTTTCTACTTCTGACCGAATAGTGACCTTTTATCCAGACGTTCGGCGGAAAGATCTCCGCTGTTTTCGATTGTAACAGAACTTCAAAAGGGAGTCATTTCATTCGTTTACATTCTCACAAAACTGTCCTTCCATTCGAATTCATTCACTGGCAGTAAAATCATTCGCCCTCT
Source organism: Aplectana chamaeleonis (assembly GCA_029168955.1). NCBI lineage: Eukaryota > Metazoa > Nematoda > Chromadorea > Rhabditida > Cosmocercidae > Aplectana > Aplectana chamaeleonis. Next base: position 584,633 of record JAPDOI010000302.1, read on the forward strand.
CATCTTGTGGTCCTCCCAGCAAGTTCCAAAATGGTCTACTGAAGAGCTGGATTCAGGTAGGCTCTACACTTGATAGCCTCCGACAACATCTGTGAGAAATTTCGTTTCAAGTTTTCTGTGTGAAGAGTCCTTGTCCTTGCTCTAGCCCCAGAATGGAGCAGGAATCGGTTCCGGCCACAATACGCTTCCGAATCGAGTAACCGGTCGAATTGAAAAGTTTTTCTGCAGCAGCACGTGCTGCGCCGATTGGCACATGGTCGATTCGAAGATGACCCGTGGTGCTAATAGGAAAAACTGCTACCGCATTCTCATCGTCAGTACAGCAGCATGTATTCCTATTGCACACGGCCGAGCTCCAGAAGCCATCAAGACTCAGCAGAGACTAGCTACGTAACTAGACAGGAAATCGTTCGACGGGGATCAAATCCCTGACCGTCTGTCTAATAATCTGCAACACGGTCTGGGTATGCAGTGACTTCTCTTATTCGAACACGCTCTTATTTCTTAAAGGCTGTGTCCAAGATAAAGTTAGTCTCCGAGTTCTCACCGGAAATGGTCCGAGTCCAACTTTACCAGTAATGTTGAAAAAACGGCTAGAAGCAAGCACAGAAGAGCCCTAAGCGGCCCTAAACTCGAGAGTTCCGCTCACGCAACGCCCACTCCCTTCAACCGCCTCTGATTTGTAAATATCTGGAAAACCCATCTTGAGGAAACAGCATATATGCAGGGGACTATAGTCCACTCCACTTTACTAAACTTACCCCATTTGATGATCTATTAACTTCTCAAACTGAAATTTTGAGTTGGACAACTTTATCGGTAGTCGTTGAGGGAGTGGGTGTTGCGTGAGCGGAACACTCAAATTACGGCCGTATAGGGCCCGTTCATGCTCGTTATTAGCCGTTTTCTCAATGTTTCTGGTTAAATAGGGCACGATCCTTTCGATTTCCGGTGAAAACTCGGAGATTGATTTTATCGTGGACACTGCCTTTAAAGGCAGTGTTCATGGTGAATATCATATTCGAATTCGACTCAAAAATGGGCCTGTGATTTAACGAGTAGTGAAGAAACAGCCAAGAAAAGCGCTCAAAATAAGCTAAAATAGCGGTTTCTAACGTATGTACAAGTTTTCCGCAAGCACGCGCTAATGGCAAAATGTGCGCGAATCGATTAGTCTGCGCGTGGCGGACTTGCTTGGCAATTCGCCACCGTAAATGTACGCGGCGCCACAAGCTCGTCAAAATGGAGGGCGGAGCTCGCTAAGCAGGCGTACTGTGCTAGCGTAATCTTCACTTCGCGTCCCTTTCTATCCATTTCTGGCCCGTTTTTGCTGCTTTCTTCAACCCCGGTAGCATCTGCCAGCGTAACCCCTGACACTAAAAACTCGAAAACGAGGTTCTTTATGAGCACTGCCTTTAAAGGCACAGTCCAGCCTCGAAATAGTTTCTCTGTTTTTTTACCTGTCTTGAAAACGATCCCACGCTGATTCCAATGATTTCTCTGGAATCGTAAAAGACCCCCTACTAACGGAGTTATGGCCCCTTGCAAATCGAGCGGCTAGAGCATAGTGGACGAGTTGTCCTAGGCTTGTAACTTCGGTCATTTGCAATCGATGTATGCGGGCGGCTTTGAATGGAGAGAGAGGCCGAGAATGAAAAGAAGAACGGGATATTGATCGAAAATCATCGCTCATATCGTCACTGTTGAGCTCGAAAATTTGTAAAAAGGGCGTGCCAGAGTGGCTTCCCGATATGGGCGCCCCAGGGTGGCTTCCTTTTATATCTCGCTTATTCGAAGGAATTAAGGGCTCGTTCTTGGCAAGTGTTATATGGGGTGGGCCTACTTCACAATTATGTGGAAATCTTGGATTTCGTCCCTGAGCTTGGACTGTGCCTTTGAGGAAGAGATTGGTAGGTCACCAGTATATCCTGATATGTTGATGAGACGTATTCGCATAGTTTTTACAGAATTTTCAAACTAATTTGGCTCAATTCCAAACGTCAACTTAGTTTTTCTAACGGATTACGTTCTCGCTTTTTTTTCTACTCATATGCATTTTGCTGATGTCAACTAGATTAAATTTTTACCTTCACACATCCTCACAGCATTCAGTATTTTGTTTGGATTAACGCCAAAAGGTCAGTGGAAACCTTTCTAGTGAAGATGATTTCGAGTGTCCTTGGTTCGAGTCAAACTATGCTATAGTCTACAGCAATGGAAGTAGGACCTTGTGAGGTTGCGGTCTCGTCCTAATATACGGTAATGTGTTAGTTGTATAACTCGTTTTTCTGAAACAGTTGTGATAGATCGGTGAGTCTGTGTTTTCACCGATACGACTACATCTGTGAAAGCAATGAAAACAGGTGAAAATGTGAGAGTGGAAACAAAAACTCACCCACCAACTCAATTATTTTAAAAAAAATGATAGGAAACACAATAAGACTTCAGCATGTTAGGAAGAGTCCGCAACCTCACCAGGTCTTACTTCCATTGCTGTAGACTATATCATTGTTGATGAACTGATAGAAATCTCTCCAATTCCTTATGTAGCAGCTGCCGTTTATTCAACGGCAGTGTTTGAGTAAATTTCGATTAGTTCATATTTTTGGTCTGATGAGTGAACAGATTCTATTTTTCGCCAATTGTGAGGGAATTCCCTCCTACGTAATTTTCCGAACCGAGAGCAGCCAAAACTATTATAGACAAAGAGATCTATTCAAGAAATCGATCTCATTCATTTCATATGCATAATCGAGGCTACATTCAACATTCTCAGAAGATCCACTGAAAAGAAAAGAAGCTTTTGGAGTTCCTCGCCTGTCACATTCAGCAGCCAACAGTGTGCTACCTGCCAATAAATCAACAATCCCTTTTTGTCAGGAGCATTCCCTGTGAGAAACCCTTTTTTGAATTGCGGAATTGTCAGATCAGATGTTCGTCATGAATTGTCTACTACTGGTCGAGGTGGAGCTGCTACCGTTGGGGGACTATGGGGGATTATCAATATGCGAAAGGGTGATGACTCGTTGGAGAGCAGAGTGAGGGCGGAGGGGCGAGTGCACATGTGCGAGTGAGCTCCTCCCACTGCAGGGCAACCTCGGGACTCGCGGTCCTGCTGTTCTTGCTGCTCTGCTGCTGCTCTCTCAGATCTGCTGCTGCTGATCAGCACGCATTCTGAATCCACTTTCTCCTGCTCCTGTTCCACCCGGCATGCGCATCACCGAAAACGGTTGGTACCTTGCTTACCCTTACCTTTACCATTTTCACTTTTTTGTTTTTTTTTCAAGTTTTATTCTTTTACCGGTTTTTCACTATTAAAGTCCTGATTTTAGTATTGGCTGGGCTATGGAACCCTCCTATGTGGATTATCTTGCGGTTCTTAAGTGAGCGGGGGTTCGCATAACTCGGTTAGTAGGCGGTGGTATTGATCTCTCGAGCGAAAGAGAGGGGAAAAGCTCTGTGTGTGTGTGTGTGTGTGTGTGCCTCCTCAATAGCCGAAAGGAGTCTCTGGCGGCAGCCAGCGCGATCTCCCCTTGCAATATTCGCCGCTAGAGAGCTTGATGTGCTCCTAGGACCCGCACTGGCCACAAATCTCCTCGCTAATTACCGACGAGTCTTGATGAGGGATAAAAATCCATCGCAGAGCTGCGTGTGATATCCATAACCCAACCCATCTATTCTAGCCGAGTGAAATTGCCTAGGTAGTAGATTATAGACCAACTTTGCAATGCTTTGGAAATTTCTGGACATTTGATCCCTGATAATCTGGATTGCCTGAAAAAATTTCCCATGATCGTCATGCCAAAGAAGGTTCTTTAGGGCGCACTCCAATGTCTCAGTAAGGATTCAAAACTGGTCGAAGAGGTCTTTCCCAACGAAATTCATATAATGTTATAAGTCTATGCACTACCATTGACGTTTTCAAATCTATGTGTGTAGCTGCTGAAGACTTCTCTGAACCGAGTTATGTGGGGGTTTCCTCAGTTGGGTGAAGGGAAGGGTAAGTTAATTAGGTAAAGTTGTTAGATGAGGGGCTATACCAAACCGTGAATTCTCGGGAGTCGGGCCCGAAGTTCCCGACACTGTCCTCGGTATGGCGAATGCCTATTCATCGGAAGTTAATGCAGATAAGTCTATGGGTTTCGGATAAATCCTTTCCAGCAATTCTCAGGGTGTCCAGGAAAAATTGTTTCGGTTTTGGCTCAAAACTTCCATTTCTGGGATTCACTCAGGGTGCTGAACACAAAATCGAGGTCCATCTATCGATTTTTGGAAAATTTCGACAGGTTTGGTTCGGAGTCTCCCTACGAGGGCAAAGTTCCGGCGGGGCAAAATGCGACTCTCCGTGTTATCCGAAACTCTACGATACATTTCCATCAAGACTTCTCCGTAGAGGTGGTTTGGAGTGCTCAACACGTTTCTGATGTCCGTTTATCGATTTTCGATAGAATACGCAGCAGGGGAGATGGTATTTTGAACAAAGTCTCAGATTAGGTTCAGAACTTTCTTTGCTAACTCACATACCCTTACCTTTTCTCCCGATTGGAACCCCATAATTCGGTTCAAAGCCTTCAGCAGATACAAGATGCGAAAACATGATTGAAAGTACATTGAATTATATCAATTTCGTTGGAAGCGGCCACTCTGATCAGTTAGGATTCTCTAATCAGAATTCTTCGTTGGAAACTTCATATGCGTGACTGGCCATCACTCCAGATTTAATAGCGATCGTTCACATTTGGTCCCAAAACAGTTGAAAATTTTCCACCCGAAATGAACGAATATTTACTCGAGAAAGTCGTCATTCTTAAGAAATTTGAGCTAAACCTCGACGTAATTTTAGACGATTTTCGTTTTTTTTTTGTCTGTCACACATAGTGTTTCCAAATGCAGACCCTCTGGTATGCAAAGGAAATTAGGAGTCCTTTTGCAACCTCTCTAGACTGCATGAACTGCCAAACAAACCTGAATGAGCTTAATTTCAAAACTTTTTCACAACATTCGACTTCTAAACAAAGCGAAAAAAGTGTAATCCCAGAATCTCTAATAATGTTTCTTTGCATTCTCTTCGTTCCTGTGTAACGGCTGAAAATGAAGTGTATGTAGAAACGTGTCCGATACAACTCTTCCGAAAAACATTTTTCGCTGTTCGATGTCACAATTGTTAAGATTTCATAAATCCGTTCGGAGAAGGTTCCAAGCGATTCTATAGACACTGTGATGATCAGCACGAAATTCCTTTCAGAATGAGCAGAAACATTCCGAAAACGATTTTAAGGCTGGACCATGCTTTCAAGAAACGAATAACATTCCGGGTTTTATGATCTGTTCGACTATTTGCATGTGAAAACCTTCCGAGTTTTCGATTCTCGTCTCCGGATTCAATAAGCGCTCCCAACTCATTTTTAAAAGTGAGTCAAGATTCTCAACTGTTCATGATGCCCGCCAATGAATTACCTAAAAACATTCGCGATGCCCTCTTTTGTTCAAAGGCAGTATTCACGAAGAAAATAGTCTTAGGGTTTTCACCGGATTTTTTACTGTTCCGTGGTCCCATGTGACAATGATGGCGAAAGAACGGCTAAAAACGAGCCGTGGATAACCCTATATGGCACCTAAACTTTGTTGTGCTATGCCCTACCCGCTCACTTCCTTGTTGGCTTTTGAGCGAGTGGGCGGGGTGGACATAGCACAACCAAGTTTAGATGCCGTATAGGGCTATCTATAGCTCATTTTTAAACGTTCTTCCGCCATTATTGGATTTTCTGTGTGGCTGGGCATAACTCACTACTGGCTATTCAAGCGATATGGCATTTAATGGAATGATATCGATGAGTTCTTCTATAGGTTAATACCCGTCACAGTATGTCAGTAGCCAATAGTGAGCTATGGCCCGTAGTAAAGCCACCACTCAGTCAGGATCATCTGAATGAGTGATAAGACGAGCCCGAAACGATTCAGACAGGGCTCAGACGAGTCCGAAATTGTTTCGAGCGATAGATTGCATTCGAGCGGTCGGTCTTGCAAAGACATGATGATGGGGACATGAAGATACCTGTGATGGTAAGAACAACCGGCCATTATTCTCTACGTGGTCGTTCACGAATCGACCAACTCCATGCTCCGTTTCTCAATAAATGAAATGCTGTTTGTTTCGTGGAAGCTGATATTGATAATGATACATTGATAAGCCGAAATCTCAGCTGAATTATTTAAAGGCAGTGTTCACGATAATCTTCAATTTTGAGATTATTCCCTATATTGATTAAGTGGCCCCTAGGTAGAACTAAAATGACGTAGAAATTGAGAAAAACGCATCAGAAGTACAAGAAATCCTTAAGTATCACCCCGCCTCTTAAGTATCACTGGAAGTGTTTGTTGTGACAACGAAATCTTTTGTGGACCCATCCATTGCAATTCTCTTCTCTTTATTGCTCCGTTCTTTCCTTGGGGCCCTAACTAATCCTGCTTTGCACAAAATACTTTTCTATTTTCGATTGACCCGATTTTCCACCGGTGACAACCACCATGAACATATTCATCCAACCGGACAACTAGTCCATGTCATAGAATAATGTCACTGAAATGCGACGTTTTAATGCGTTTCTCGCCGTTTCTTCGTAATTTTGGTAACACTTGGAGGCCAACGCATTGTTTCGTGTAAAAAACTCGGTGACAAAAACCATCGTGAACACTACCTTTAAGTTACTCCTTTGCTCCTTAAAAAAGTCTTGAGCGCACTCCTGACCTGGCACACTGTTTCACTTTTCTCTAGCCAAGAAGTCAGTCAGATCTGACTGAATCGATTCAGTCAGATCTGACTTAGTGATTCAGCCCAACTTGTTTTTTGCTGACTTTCTCTGTTTAGCCTAGGTCGCTATCCTACAACACGTACGTCTGAAATGAGTGCGGCTCATCTGAATTCTTTCCAGAATATGGATTCAGATAGGCTGAACTGAAATTTTCGCCGGGTTTACTACGGGCCTATGTCTAGCCAGTCCATTCAGAATTTGTCTACTCACTTTGCGGCTTTGGTAGCAATTTTGGCGGTTTTTTTTTATTTTTGCTTCTACGATGGACACTCGTACATACGTTCTTTATCAGAAACACGGAAACGATTCTCGCGTGAATACTGCCCTTAAGGAAAACCTGGTGGCCCTCGCATTCTATGAAACTCTTCAGTATCAGCGAGGAAGGCAGTACTGGGCGGCTGGGGTGTGCGTTAATGGGAAATACTTTTTTTTGTTAGGCGTTGATCGTTAATTTTCAGAAAAACCGCGCTAACTCACGTTAATTTTGCATTTCGTAAAAAAATTTGAAATCATTACTTGGCCACAGTAAAAATCAATAAATCATCAGAGGTCCCATATCAATCATGTCCCATATCATATCAATTCCGCTACAATTAACGAACTAAACTAACGTGATTTCAAGACTTTTCCATCTGCGTTAATTGTTAATTTTTGGAAAAAAAGCCGCTCTTATCCGTTTATGCGTTAATGTTATAACGCACAGCCCTGCTGGGCGACTTGGTCTTTTTTAACGGAATATATTCTGATTATGTGTGCTTCTAAGGTGTTCCTGAATCTAATTTTGTAGCTAATACGGAGATCTTCGAACTGACTTAAAGGCATACTATCTCCCGTACCCTGCTGTAATCCTCAGAATATCGAGAAACTGACCTCTTCAGGACACCGAATCCCCCCCCAGAATTTTTTCGCCAAGTCAAAATTTTTCTCTGAATACCCTTAACATAGCCTTATGGGTACGCTCACCACTTCGCTCAATTGAGAAAACCCACCGCAACCCGGTTCAAAGATCTCCTCAGCAGCCCCAAACCTGCATTTACTTGGAACACCTAAATAGAATATATTTCCTTTGCGAACGCCTTAATTATCAAAAAAAAAGAATCCCTAGTAAGCATGTTTTCATGCTGTTGTTTACTTTGAGGCAAACCACCAAAACTGCCTAAGTTCATAAAAAAATCTGGAATTCTTTGTGACCTAGTCGGTAATATCGTTTGCGGAGAATCTCGACGGAGTGTGAATATTGATTTTTGCTATATACATGAATTTGCAAATTCAGGCTTTCCCACACAATCAAATCAGTTTCGATCGTGTGATTTTAGAGCCAAGTCATAAAGTGTAGTATCTACTCAATAATATTTATTTTACAAACTATTGATTTTTTTTGAAATTTTATTTTTGTCGATTTTTGAAATCAAGCGTTAATTGGCACTATAAGTACTGTTGAGTGATGGCTTGGCCATTATACTGAACTTGAAGTTTTGCAGCTAGAAGTGGTTGGAGAAGAAGGAAATGACAATAAGAGATAAGAAAGAAAATGTTTTTGAAATTCGCAAATTTCACAAAACTTCAATAATTACTCTCTGTCCAGTATACTTAGTATCCGAATCACTCCATTTCGGATATCCGACCGGATATCCGAGATTCGGACAATCCGATATCCGAAAATTTGAAAACACGCATTATCTGAATCGAACCAATATCCGGGAAATTTAAAATCGGCATTATCTGAATCGAACCATTATCCGAAGGGTCGAAAATATGGATAAAAACGGATAAAACGGATAAAAACCGGATAAAACGGATAGAATTTGCGTAAAATCGGATAAAACGGATAAAATTTGCGTAAAATCGGATAAAATCGGATCAAAACCTGATAAATCAGATAAAAACGGATAAAATCGGGTAAAAATTGGATAAATCGGATAAAATCGGTTCATTTTAGGTTGAATGTATTAAACCGGTCCATTTTTCATATCAACTATTTGACTCACTTTTGTTTCCTCACTCGTGTAATTTATGTACATATATGTCCATTTCTCGTAGCTACTATTCTACTCATTTTGTGTGTGTGTGTGTGTGTGTGTGTGTGTGTGTGTGTGTGTGTGTGTGTGTGTGTGTGTGTGTGTGTGTGTGTGTGTGTGTGTGTGTGTGTGTGTGTGTGTGTGTGTGTGTGTGTGTGTGTGTGTGTGTGTGTGTGTGTGTGTGTGTGTGTGTGTGTGTGTGTGTGTGTGTGTGTGTGTGTGTGTGTGTGTGTGTGTGTGTGTGTGTGTGTGTGTGTGTGTGTGTGTGTGTGTGTGTGTGTGTGTGTGTGTGTGTGTGTGTGTGTGTGTGTGTGTGTGTGTGTGTGTGTGTGTGTGTGTGTGTGTGTGTGTGTGTGTGTGTGTGTGTGTGTGTGTGTGTGTGTGTGTGTGTGTGTGTGTGTGTGTGTGTGTGTGTGTGTGTGTGTGTGTGTGTGTGTGTGTGTGTGTGTGTGTGTGTGTGTGTGTGTGTGTGTGTGTGTGTTGCCTGAGATTTGTTCCGATAATATCCGAAATTTATCCGAAATTATCCGACGAATATCCGTATCCGAATCATTGGAAAAATGGCATTATCTGAATCGATCCAATATCCGAAACTTTGAAAAAACGCAATATCTGAATCGAACCAATATCCGGTAAATTTAAAATGGCATTATCCGAATCGATCCATTATCCGAGGACTTACCTTCGAATAACAAGTATACTGTCCAGAGTCTCCGCTGGCGCTACCGGCCTGCCCTCAAAGGGCTAAAATGTCTTGTCAGTTTTGGCAGGTTTGGGGTTCGCCTCAAAGAAAAAAAAGCCCTCTGTGATGCTCATTACAGAGGATATTCAGAGAATTTCTGCATATAATTCGAGGACCACCAGGTTTCTCTCAGAGCAACTGTTTTGCGTTCAACTCAGCATTCTTGTGGAAAGAAACATTAAGAATGAAAAATACTTATGACTTGTTTCCCTTGTTCTCAGAATTTTCTTTGAAGCTATCCCAATGCGTTGCCAGGTTTCCTATGTGCTGTGATTATCTGGGCCAAACTCCGGTCCGCGATTGCGTCTCGACACGCTTTGCGGCCGCACACGCTCGAGTCAGTCGGGTTTCCAACGCCAAAGGCGATTCGATGTGGCTTTTTATACAATTTTCTCCGATTGTTCTTTGTTTCCAGTTTCAAAAACCCATCTAGAGTCAGCAGATCGGCGGCTGCGGCGCTGGAAGCTTTTCTGACTCGGGAAAAGCGTGTCGAGACGCAATTGCGGACCGGAATTTGACCCAGATAAGCACAGTAGAGTGTGTAGGAAGTCAGACACTTAGCTAACTCGCAGATTTTTTTTGGAATGTGCGTGGCTTCTTTATGGGTGAAGTCTAGTCTTGTCAGCCTCTGGGATACTTCGAGTTATCTTCTGGAACGACTGTATCGCCAACTGAACGTGAACTGTGGTATAATCTCTTTTATCCATCATATCCATAGCAATTATTATAGAAATAGATCTCTCGGACAACGATTTTATTCCACCTGCACCATCTGACTTCTTTTGAGCATAAACCAGTGGAATTCAAGAATGGTCTCGGAATATAGGGTGCACAGTCGTAGCTCGCAGTACCTTCCAATGATGCCCCGTTTTCGTTTTAAGAATCTAACACGTACCTCATGTTAGTATCCAGCATCTCTAATCCCCTCCCCCGGGGCGAAGCTTGGGATGACGGAAAAAATTGATTTTCGTGGTCCACCTATCTTAACGAGATTATAGTTTCTGCTCACAGTAGCGTGACCGTTATCGCACGCTGCTTCGTTTGGCTCGCGTTGGACTACACTGGCTGCCTTCTTTAGTTAAAATAGGCCCCTTGTTCATAAGCCTATTCTGGAAGTTTTCTCAGATTAGTTTCAGTTTTGTACTGAAGGATCCGCATGGTGCTACATGCACAGCACTTCGCTTTTCTCACCTCAGCTTGAAATCTGGCATGTCCTTTTCTGATAGTCCACTAATAAAGGTTTTTGAAAGGTCTCCTAGCCTTTCCTTAGGGTTTCTAATAATCCTTTTTCTCTGCTGAACCAAAATTGTCCCAGGCTTCCGTGGAGTGTCCTCAGCTTTCAAAGGCGATTTCTTTGATTAACTCTTCTACGAAGGGAAGTCTCTTCCCTGAGATTGTCCGGGCTTCAAAAAGAATTTGGAAAGTATACTGACTTCTCTATGAATTTATTCAAAGTGTTGTGCTAGCAATATTTGTTGAGCCCAACTTCGAAGATTTTTTTTGCCGACGATTCAGTTAAGCCCGCAAGAATTCTACACGGGTTACAGCGCTACGTTGCGATGAATTCTGAAAAGCTACTATCTCCCTGACCTGGAGGTTATTCTCAAAAAACTTGTTTAAGTTTTGGCCAATTCAAAGTAAAGTTGTATGCGAATGTCCAACCAAACTGTCAGCGTGCGTGTCGACCGACCGTCGCGTCAACCGTTTCCGTACCAGTTTTTACTCGGCAGAAAATAGCTCACCGCAGCTGTAACTATCTATTTTATTCGTTTTTTGCTCTCTTCTTCCAGTTTTGAGATGAGCTGTTATTACAAGTGGACTCTATCACGTTCGCTGGTAAAGGGGTCCTTTTGTAACATAATTTTTCTCGTAACCTGTCAGCTGCTGGTGGTAATCGAAAACGAGGGCTCACCAGAGCTGCACCAGAGCTTATTCATTAAAACTGTTTTGTTTCAGTCAGCATTGAAAGCATAAATCTCTTTTTATCGTGAAAGGATGTCCTAAATGTGCCTAAAAGGATTATTTATTAACAAGGGGAAGTTTTAAAGGCAATAAACACTGAATAGATTAGCTCATCCAGTAACTACACCAGAATACAAAAAAAAACAAACCGAGAAAAGCCGACGAAAAGTAGGTTACAGATACGATCAATTGTTCTCCGCCGGGTGATAAACCGTTCGGAAACGCTCCATGCGCTGACCGCTCTACGCGCACGCTGACCGCGTTGACGATAATTAGCATTCAGACTTCTATTTTTGGTGAGGGTTTAGAAGAAATGACCCGAAAACTACTCATACATAGTTCCCTAATGGGATCTTTCATGTTTTCCGAAATCATCGAGTTAGTCCAGTGAGGAACTGGAAAGGCGTCAGTTGATTATTAGCCCCAGTGGTTAAAAAAGTGCCACCCCAGTAAATTAGAGGCTCTCACCCTGGTACGCGTCTACATCACGGGTGTATTCGTTGAGGAATTCGCCCTCAGGGGTGTTCGCCAAGATGGCTTTCACGACGCCGTGTGCAGACAAAAGTGGGCGTGGTAGCCGTCAATAGTGTTTCCCAGAAGGCATGGCTTTTACATTTCCATAGAAAAATCTCGGGCCTTACAATTGATCAAATATAGTTTCCAGTTTGAAGAAAATTGTCACCTACAGTTGGCGTTTAATCGCATCTCATCGGAAATTTATTTTTCAATGTGGATTCAAAGCACCACCGTATTCTGTAGTTCACCGCAATGTTGAAAGGCTGTGGTGCAGTTGCGGTCGACACATTAAAATTACGGTGGAAAACGTGGCGCTTTGCCAGATTTCGTCATAGATCAACACCACGGCTGATTTCCTGCTCGGACAGAAAATAGGGCTGACCGCGCGCAACGATAGGCCCGACCGCGGGATCGTCGACGTTCCGACCGCACCATTGCGAGCGTTCCGAACGATATACTGCCGCGGTCAGTACGGAAGTGTGCGCGTTCCGAACGCAAATCTGCATCACGGCAATTTGCGTTCGGACCGCGGGCAAATATAATATCACTGCGCCCTTTAGATGGGAGGGGCTCGGAACAGCGCAATATGCCAGCAGGGGATCCTACAATCGTGGTGCCCACTACTGGCTATTACAGTATAAAATAGCCAGTAGAGGATATCACGTTTGGAAGACTCCAGGCTAGCGTATTGCATAACAACATAACATGAAAGTGATAATATACTGATTTATTTCTAAATGAATCACTTGATGGTACATCAATCAAAAATGAGACGATATTTGTGAAACCAACTGTGTTTGTTCACAATAATGGCAAACGGTTATACACAAAAATATGCAACAAAATGCAACACATGATCGAGTTCACAAGTTTCCAAAAAATGACTTCAAATACTTGAACAAAAAAAACGCATTCGAAATATGAGCCAACTTTGATGTTAGAATCCGAAAATAGTGCACGTTGGTGTAATTTTAAATGTCAAATATTCAAAAAAAAACGGGAAAAAAGTTTTAGTAACTGAAAAATTATACACTCGAACTGCGAATTCCCTTTTTGTGTCACATCCATTCAAGTTATTCATATTTTGAATGTTATTACTGTAAAACTTTGATCCGCATTCATTTATTGTGCTTCCACGCTGTTACATGAAAGTTATGTTTTGAACAACACTGCTTCCAACTATTTCAAATCATCTTTCAAAAATTGTGAACGCGAAAATTAAAACTTTCACAGCGCACAACAGTGAAGTCATCAAAACTGAGAACCCAAGTGGTAACTGATCATTGCTCTCCACGGACACAGCTACCCAGACCGTGTTTAAAAACAATAGAGCTGCTAACTATGAGACTGACTGCCCATTCGAGATTCCCTACAGCAAAGAAGCGAATTCGATATCATTAAACGAGATAATGGTAGTAGGGCATGTCATAAGGCTAGTAGAACTTACAAATATCTCCCCATGTAAAACTATGTGGGCATCTACAATACCCGCACTAAGTTTTGTAAAATCGGGGAGCATCTGGCAAACTTGGCAAAAAAGCGTCCGATGCTTGTTACTTTTTTGAATGAAGATTTTTTTGAATTTTTGAAAACGCTATTATATTCTTAGATCAAATAGCTACCTAATTATGCGACCTTTGGGTCGAAGATCCTTAAATTCGCTTTGTTTTTGAAGGAAATAGTTTTTTCAACCGTTTTCCAAAAGCGTCGCGGGCGGCGAATTGCGGCGAAACTTTTAGCAATATTTGTAAAAGTAATGGAAGAGCAATCTGTATGCTTTCATCATAAATCAGGTGTAGGTGAGAGAATCTCAAGGTTTTGTTTGGGTTGAATTTTCGAAAACTTTCATTTAAGAGTCCGGGGTTCACGCAACAAAACTCAGACTTTTCATGTAGTTCTCAAGCATGTTTAATGAAGGATTTCGGGAATTCAACCAACTTAACCTGCACCTAATTAATGAAGAAAGCAAGCAGATTGCTCCTCCATTACTCGTGCAAATACTGCTCGAAATTTCGCCGCACTTCGCAGCGCTCGACGTTTTTGATAAACGATCGCAAAAACAATTTCCTTCATAGCGATTTCAGGGATAGTCGGCCCACAAGTCACATGATTAAATAGCAATTTCATGTGTGAGTATGACAGCGTTTTCAGTAGTCAAAAAGTCTTCCTTCAAAAAAGTTACATGCGTCAGACCTTTTTTGCCAAGTTTGAAGGATGCTCCCCTTTTTTACAAAACATAGCGCGGGTATTGTAGCTCTCCCATTCCTGCCATTTTTCTCAGCCAATTTTTGTCGACTCATTCCACAAAATGATTACGATTCACTTTGAAAGGCTGGAGTAACCAATTTCGGAATGGACGGAACATTGTTATTGAAATAAGACTTTAATTAGCCAAAATGGAAGACGCTCTCTAAATATTGAACAATTTGTGAATATTATAGGTAATTCCGGAAGGAATGGCCTATAATAGGCAGTTGAGTGCTTTTTTACATATTCGGCCCATTCGAAAAATTGAACTAGTCAACTACGTGAACATTGGACGGAATGCAGGTGACGACGCTCGAATATAGAACCAGAAAAAAACTGATTTGTTTTCGAGTAAATCAAGTGATTTTAGGAAAAGTCCAATGATCTCATTGTTAAAATAAACACCTGCATACTGATTTGGATCAAAAAGGGGTTTATGAACTCTGGAAATTTGATTATTATGTTTTTATGATCCGTTGAACGGCTTTATTCAGATTATTGATCGATTCGAAAATAAGGGACTAATGCATAAGTATTAGCGGCACATTTGAACGACCAAGCACTATTAAACAGCATTTTATCTCAAATATTTAGAGGAAGGAATAAGTTCTTGAGTTAAGATTATGTCTAACCGGGCTAACTGTACCTCCGTATGCTCTTCATTGCACAACAGACAGAACAACATGAGCTTGCTTCTCTATCCAAAAAAATGGAAAGGGACCTTATATCATAGTTTGGCATAATATTTGAGTGCTGAATATTTGAGTTCCGCCTAATACCAACAACGAAGTTTAGAAAAAAATCTATTCGGGGAAAATCTAAAGTTAGTCCCGGAAAGTGTTACAGACCTAGCTCTGCTACGACGGCCTCTCCAAATGTAGTGCACAGAAACTCAACAGGATCATCGTACTGTGGTGCAGCACTTCCTAGAACAATAATCTCAATGGAATCAACTGTTAAACCATAACACAAAACGCATACCCTGCTTTGTAGTCCTCGATCTGTTCCATCTGGTTTTCCGCGTCATCGCTTCGAGCCTTCCCATGCGAAATCTCTCAGAAATTTTCGGAAAATAGAACCTATTTGAGTCGCAAACGTCGTGAGCCTATCTTGCAAACGCAGATTCATCAGACTATCAGGCATTTATCAAACTTGCCTCCGAAACCTTCAACACCTCCAGCCCGATACCCCACACTTTTTTTCGAATTTCACAGTACTTTTCTTGCCGTTTTGCGCACTCCTGTCGAAGCCACGCCCACATTCCGGAACATTGGAAACTTGCTTTTGAAACCCTTGCATACCTCCAGCCTGATTCCCCATACTTTTTCAAATTTCAATGAAATTTCTTGCCGTTGTGCGCACTCTTTCCGGAGCCCCGCCCACTTCCGATCCCTTTTTTTTCACGCCTTTAGAGCTTCCTACTTGTTTCCCTCAAAGCTACCCACCCAACTGGATCCCTACACACCTTCCACAACATTCTGCACCTGTCTTCATCAACCGACGGTCAACACCCGTTTTCAATAAGTATTCTCGCTATTCTTGCTAATAACCTAGCGTGAACAACGCAGGTAATCATAAACAGGGGTGTACACACAGGAGACACAAGGGGAACACAGAACCATACAGTGGAAAGAAAAAAAATGAAGAAAATTATTAAAAATGCGAGAAGACACGGAAACTGCTGCAGAAATAATCGACGATTCAGGCGTGAAGTTGTATGTGTCCTCGGCGCTACACACCATGCATTTTCCCTCACGTCTGCGCGCTATTGGTCCTAAAGTTGCGCGGTTCCTGCCCGCTTTGCAAAGTTGCGCGCGGTCCTAACGGAAAGAGGTGGGAGCCGTGAAAATGGCAAAAGCGGTCAGAACGCTCGCAACTTTTCGAAATCGTACTGGCCGCGTTCTTTGCGCGCGGTCAGCCCTATTCTGTTTTTTGCGCGCGGTTGGAACGGTTCCTGCGCGCGGTCGGTACTAAGGGCGAAAACTTGCGCGCGGTCAAGCCTATTTTCTGTCCGAGTGTGTGAGTTACGGCTTTACGGCTTTTCTTCCTTTTTTTCTCGCTTGTTTCTACTTCATTTTTGTTTCTGACTCTTATAATATTGCGAATAGGAACTTTTCTTTGTGCGCGAAGCAATTTTGCCGTTTTTTTCTCAATTTTAAAAAAGAATTTCGAAAAAAGACGTTTCAAAGCCCGAACAAAAGGCCATTCGCCCTCACGCACCCTCTACTTGTTGTATTTAAAGAGTCAGAAACAAAAATAGAGTAGCAACAAATGAGAAAAATAACAAAAACCGTAACCCACCCAGAAAATCGGCTGTGCTGTCGACCGATGACGAACTCTGGCAAGGTGCCAGGTTTTCCACCGTAGTTTAAGTGTGTCGACCGCAACCGCACCATAGCCGTTCAACATTGCGGTATTTACACTCGACTGACTCTAGGCATACGTTGGGATTCCTTGAATTGCACCCCCGGACTATTCAAGCGGATTAAAAGCGCCCTTGTCGTGTTTGGTTTTCTGAATGATTCCGGGAGGAGGACAATCTTATTTCGATTTCATGCACATGTTTCCGCCGTTTCCCAAGGGATGATTTCACCCAGCAGAAATACTGGCAGTCATTCGACTGGCAGATTTGGCTACGCGCATGCCCAGCTCGTGGGGGCACCATTCCGTGTAATCTCTTCCACCCAGAATTCATCTCCAGAGCTTGAATGAGAGGAAGAGGCGTCATGATTTTAGTTTGGAAGGAAATGCTTGGTGAATGCATAGTTTCCGATACTGTGTCAGAAACTGACAAAGGAGCCAATCAAGATGAAATTGGATTCATTTTGGTAGACCGTTCCTCAGAACAAATCCTGTTGAACAATTGATCAATTCATTTGAAAAAATAGCTATCTCGTTCAAAAATGCGAGTTTAATGGCACTGTTCACGATAAATTTCATCCTCGGATTTTCCATGACAAACGCTTCTCGTGGCTCTCAGAAGCAGAACAGCGTCGAAGAAACGGGACGAAAAGCTACCCAGGAGCCGAAAAACGGTTTAGAAAATTGGGTGAACCCCGCCGCTTGGGGGAAGTCCGGCCCCTTTCCGCCCCTCGACGTGAACAATGGAACACTCGAGATCTTGAGATGAGCGATGGTTTCCGATCAAAAGCCCCGTTCTTCCCTTCATTCTCAACTTCTCTTTACTCCGCTCAGCTCGCGTACACCGGCTGCAAAAGACGGAAGTTATAAGCCTCGGACAACTCGTCCACCATGCTTCCCTAGCTCAATTTTTGAGGTACCTTAACTCCGTTCCCAGAAGATCTTGTACGATTCCAGAGACATCATTGGAATCAGAATGGGACTGTTTTCAAGATAGGCAAAAAACAGTAAAGGAATTTTCATCGTGAACACTGCCTTTAACACAGGGCATTTGCGAGCGCATGTGGTGTGTTGCCAAAGGGCTCTGCTTCGCTGCCCACAGTCGAGTTCGATCTCCGTAAACCATGGCAGCGCAAAGATGCCGAGTCCTAATTTCATCTTTATATCGTCTTTAGAGACTCACGGAAGCTTTCAGAGATACAGCCCGAAAATTTGTTGACCAATTCCATATAATTTTTTGTGTGAGCCATTTCCCACCTACATGACCAAAACTTTAGTTTCTTTTTGATTTTCGGGAAGATTGTGGGGTTGTAATCTATGAACGGCTAACTGCTCCGCCGCTTCCACTTTTTCGTGTGCTGGGGTCACAATTCAAAAACGTGAGTGTTTTGAAAGTGGCTTACTATGGCCATTTGGCAGTGCCTTAGTTTAGAAGCACATTCGGAAGAGTGCAGGCTTCCGCAAAGGATCTGTCAAAGCTAAATGAGTGCGAAAACAATAAATCTTTGATTGCTTCACCTGCTCAGAGCGTTGCCAATCAGCCGCACATGTAGGCACGCGCTGCGAGCGCACGCCTCTTTCTGAGCTCCTTTGCACAGGTCGTTGGCGCGTATCTGAAACTCCGAAATCGATTAATTCTGAAGTGTAGGGGAACATTGTGTTCTCATTTTTTTCTTCGTATTGTTTTCGCAAGGCCGCGTGTGATGAAGTGGCAAAAGACGCTGCTATCGCTGCACACGGGCTCCATCCTTTTCTAAGGCCAACTAAGCCTTCTATCCCTCCAAGATCGGTAAATTGGGACCAGATTTATCGGGGAAGATAGAAGCGCTGACTCTAAAGTCGGCTGGCTTCCGCAATTCATTGTATAGGTCCGAAACCCATTCAAGTCTCTATGATACGGGCACGAATGTGCTGCGCAACCTATAAGGGATTGAAGATTTCGAGTTCTTTACTTTTTGTTGCTTTTACAAACGTTTAAATTTTAGGAAAACGTTCCTGGCATTCGTTTTGACATCCCGTAGTTTTCGACTTCTGTCACTCTGCGAATTTGAATTTTCCACGACATATTTTAGATCTCTGATGAAGTAAACTCAAAGGCGTGATACTTTTCAATTGTGGAGATCAATGATTAAATAGGGATATAGAGATATCAGCTAATACTTCTCCAAGGCCCACAGCTCATGGAAATCGAGAGCTCGTCGAAAATTCCCGGAGATTACATAGTGCTCCGTAATGATCAGTTGCGGCTTAGATGTCAATGTGCCTTCTCACATTTGCAGAAGTTGAGCTCTGAGCTTGAACTGGGCTAGACAAAATTAAACACTGATAGTTTTCAATGCAGTCTCGATTGCTCCACGTTTCTATTGCACAGTCGTGGTTACATAGTGATTTCTATCAAATAGCGGACTTCTGAGACAGCGCTTTTATCTTCCCAGCTGATTGTAGTACCAACTCGTTGGCCCAAAAAGGATTCACGGTTTGGTTGACCTTTGTCGGGAATCGAAATTATCCATATGCTACGAAATTCATTCTTCCCGTCACTACGCCACATCCGCTTCGGATTGGGTTACGAAATAATAGAGAATTCAAGCCTATCAATTTTTCGAATCATTCATAGCTCCAAAACAAACTTGAACCTCCATCTATGTACATATTTCTCTGAATGTCATCTGTAGTAGACTGTTTTTTTTTCCAGGAGTAGGAGAGTTTCAGTTAGGATTAAGCAACCTTTGTAAATGTAAATTACGGGTATTGTACCCCCGAACCATCTGTAGCGCGAGAAAGTGGTTGAGATAGCTACGCTAAGGCCTCCTTCAGAGCTCGATCGCTGTGCGACGCGATAGGATGATAACCATGAGCATCAATCGAGATCACGTCGCACTTCGATCTGCATTCAAAACATGCCATCGCGGCGATCAGCGATCGCACTCTGAAATAAGCCTAAGGCCGGAACCATACTTTTCGCGATGTGCGACGTGTGAAATCAGCAATATCGATCGAATCCGGCTATGTTCCTCATTTGAGGCTTTCGGTTTTTCAGAATCCCAAAACGAAAGTGTGTGGCGAAACGGTCGAGACTTCCCCTAGGTTTTTGAATTCGAGTTGGGTTTAGCGCGAGCACAGTGAACCGCGCTGTACCCAACAAAGGTGGACAACTCCAAGGTTGTCTCAAAGGCACAGTCCAACCTCAGAATCGCTCTTCTGTTTTTCTGCTTATCTTGAAAACGGTCCTACACTGATTCCAATGATGTCTCTGGAATTCTACAAGACCTCCTAGGAGCGAAGTTATGGCCCCTCAAAAATTTAGCTACAAAAGTATGGTGGACGAGTTGTCCGAGGCTTGTAACTTTCTTCATTTGCAGCCGATGTATGCCAGCCGACCTGGGCAAAGAGAGAGGTTGAGAATGAAGGGAAGAACGGTGGAAGTGATCGAAAACCATCGCTTATCTCGCCACTGTTGAGCTCGAAAGATCGTAAAAGGGGCGTGCCAAAGTGGCTTCCGGGTGTGGGCGCCCCAGGGTGGCTTCCTCCTATATCTCGCTTATTCGAAGGAATTGAGAGCTCGCACTTGGCACGTGTTATATGGGGTGGCTCTACTTCAAAACCATGTGGGAATCTCAGATTTCAGCCTTGAGCTTGGACTGTGCCTTTAACGACGAATCTGTCGTCTGGTGGGCCCATACCCTTTTTACGCCTTGTTATGATGATTTCATGTTCCTGTGAGATTAGTTTTCGCTTGTAGACAACATCGCTGCACCAAAACGGCTGACTGTCCCACGTTGCACATCGCGGCACGTACTATTCTGACCTAGTAGGCTTCTGCGACCTATACCAGAACGCAAAAGCGCGTGGAAATGTAAAAATCTAGCGAAAATGACCTATTTGATCAATGGCCAACCTTAAAAATTATGGAACTCCGCCCACTTTCTTGTCAAACACCCTCTTTGATACGAACACCCTCAAAGCGATTGCGGTAATATGGCCGTTTTGGCTCGCATTGACGCTTCCAATAGGGTAAGCGTTCTTGTTCATGCAGTGCGAGTCTATTAGCTTTGCTATCTCAACCATCTTTGCGAGTGTGTTTGCAGACTTCATGAGAATGGCGAATTGGGAGTTGTTTGAGACAATTCGCTCACCCGATTACATAATGTTGGCTAATACCAAATATTTATTTCCAATTGCTTTTAATCTTTCCAAGCTCTGAACGAATGGCGTCCTATGATCGCGAGACGGAAACACCCTGATTTCTTTAGCCGTTGCACCCTTATTTGACCTATATGCTAACTCCACTAACGATCACGCTTTCATAGAACGACATTCTGGTGTCACATACTCAGACAGTAACACCGGTCAGATCGCGGGCGCATATCGGGTCGAACAACACCTCTCCCCGATCGCTGCGGTCCTAGGATGAACCCAGCATGGAGACAAGGCTGTGATGCTGCCCGCGATCCGACCGCAGCTTCAATGGCTGTCGTCGGTCCGACCGGCGTCCTAGCATCCTCCCGCGATCAGTCCGGCGAACCCTTTGCTTACCGCCATTCGTCCGCCTTGCTACCGCGATCAGCCCGGACAGCCCTTTCAGCGGCGTTGGTCCGACCGGGGTTACTACCTGAGTATCTAGTATTATGAGAGATGTGATGACTATTGCGAAACAGACAAAAAATCCAGGCGATTCACTGTAAACAGAATTGATGATACCTGATTGATAAGGAGTAGGCTATAAAAGGAATGCAGAGCGGTGGGTCTTCATTCAGACACCGTTCTTCTCTAGGAATGAGCGGCTGAAGCTCTGAACCCACGAGGAAGTGGGAAGACAGCTCCAACGATGTCTAAAATATGACAAAATCGGGGTCAAAACTCGGGAAATTTTTCTCCATCTTCGATTGTCTTCAAATCTGGGAATTTTCAGTTCTTATGATAGTTTTCTTCTTCTGTGCCTCACAGGTTTTTAAGGGTTGAAGATTTATTGGCCTGACGTTTCGACAGCTCGTCGTTTTCAAAGGCCTTTTCTTTTTCCTTTTCTTCCCTTTTTGCTTGCTTTTCATAAAGGAAATAAGGCCGGGTTTCGGCTGCGGTGGAAGAAAAGGTCTTTGAAAACGACGAGTTGTCGAAACGTCAGGTCATTGCATCTTCCAGCCTTAATAAACCTGTGAGGCACAGAAGAAGAAAACTCTCATAGGAAATTTTTATAATTGGCTTGAATCGCCAGGATTTTCTGTCTGTTTCGCAATAGCCGAATCTTACCTGTAAAGGAATTAGGTCCGTGGCTTGTTTCCTCAAGAAAAAACATTAAAATTCAGACCGCGGCTGGCGCGGCGGTTTAAATCTCAGCGGCGGCTGGCTGGTAAATACCAGCCAGTCGCTGGTGAGAGTTAAAAGCAGTGTTCACGATAAAAGTCGTTTTTCTGTTTTTCCACCTATCTTGAAAACGGTGCCATGCTGATTTCAATGATGTCCCTGGAATCGTACAAGACCCCCTGGAAACGGAGTTGTGACTCCTCAAAGTTGAGCTAGGGAAGCATTATGGACGAGTTGTCCGAGGCTTGTAACTTCCGTTTTTTGCAGCCATTGTGTGCGAGCTGACCTGAGTAAAGAGAGACGTTGAAAATGAAGGGAAAAACGGGGCTTTTGATCGGAAACCATCGCTCATCTAACCACGAGTTCAGTTCGACTGTTATAGGATGTGGGCGGAGTTTCCCAATGGGTTGGCTGGCCCACGAAATTTTCACCCCCTTACCGGCCGTTTTTTGTCGCACTTCTGTTCCTAATCTTCTTAGAGGGACCCAAAGCTTACGTTTTAGCCAAAAAAAACGTGCAAATTTTTCTTCATGAACACTGCCTTTAAACCGCCGCGGTTTGAGTTTAAATGTTTTTTCTTGAGGAAACAAGCCACGGACCTAACCATAGTCTGCATGAATAAAAGAGAGATTCACAAAGCTCGCTCCACCATTTCCTTTATACCAACCTCATTAGAACTGTTGTGCCCTTGCCAGCGAAGAGCAGAACTGTCCTATAAATATGATTAGGCCTAAGCTGATTAATTTGAAACAGTGATAAGAGGAGTGAAAAATAAACCATGTTCATGCGAAGGGTATATTATGGGTAGGGAAGTGAGGGTGTTGAATACTGGATGCAAATGAAAATATGGTGCATTTCTAGAAATGTGTTACTGCTAGTGTTAAAAGCTCTGCTGGTATTTTTTGATCGCACTATTATGGTTTTTCCTTTTTCAGGATGATGGCAGCTCGGTCGGTCAGGAGATGGGTCGCCGCAAACTACCATCCATTCCATCGTACTCATCCTATTCAACTACACCCTCCTACGCCACCGCTCCATTGCCTCCTGGAGCCGCCTATATTGGCTCAATTCCTCCCTCGAGTAGCGTGATGCCTCCCCAGTCCGTCGTAGCTATGCCAGCTATGGTCCCGCTGGCAGTACAGACAGATCCAGCACTGAAACGACCATCGTCTTCTGCTCGAGAACAGACCTCACCTGCCCCTGTCTATATCAATGCCAGCGCTCCGATGATTCCGTCTACCTCATCCAGTTATTCAATATTTGGTGTCAGTTCTACCTGCACTCAAACCCATCCTCCTCCCTTGTCTGCCGACAAACCACAACATCCACTGCCAAATGGTCATCTGCCTACGGATTATTCACGTCCTTCATCTGTTGCTAGCACTACTTCTTCATTTGCTCGATCGATTGACCCTGCCATTATTCCTGGTGCTTCATTCCAAAATACTGCCAAGTCAAAAACTGCTCCTCATCTTCGTCAACCCGTTTCTGTCGCTAGGACCAAGCCCTCCTCTGCCCCCAAAATCCCGAATACGCTCGCTCGTGTGTTGCTCAAAAAGGAACTCAAAGAAGCGCTCTCTCGTCGCCGTGAAGCTCTTGAAGCCTGCGAAATCGAGGCGAATCAGCGTCAATATGTTGTGCATAAGATGCTCGTCACCGGTTTGCTCCCTGAAGTTCGCGAAGATGATACTCCGAAAGTATTCTATTGTCAACTGCCACTCGAACTTATCAGCGGCGCTAGAGTTATTCCCAAACCCACTCACACCGTGGCGACCCAGAAAAACGATATTGATGTTCGATTCTCTACCAAACCTCAGCCGAGCCCACCAGTCCCAGCCACCCGACATCAGTTCCTGCCGTCAACATCTCTTCGCGCTCAACTCGATGCCGAACGGAAACCGCGCTACAAAGACATCAGTATGGCTCGGAACGCGGAAACTCAGACCGAACAGCTTCCCTCTACTGCTGAATACCTTCTGTCCAGTACACTACATAAACCTTCCACAAGTCGCAGCACTACCCAGCAGGTGTCTCGAAGTCATGCCAATGTTCAGACGAATGACCTTCTCGAGGCTACCAAAAAGTACTTCGAGGACTATGACAGACAGCTGAATGAGCTCACTGAGAAGGCTAAACGATCCCAGCGGCGCCAGTTTGAGTTTCACAATGATGATCCACTGAGCCGAGAAACCCGAAGGTTGCAACTGATGGACGAGTTGGCCAGAAGACGGGAGCGAATGTTGGCAACAATGGACTTGCCTTCGGAAACCCTTCCCTACCGAGCCTATCATTCACAACTCGCCCTCGATTCTTCGGACTATTCCTCTGTAGTTCCCCACTATGGAAGCCTACCCCGAATCGACTACCCCTCCCGAAGTAAGCGATCCACACTCACTCGGGATTTTACTGTTCGACCTCAACATCAACAGCCGTCAACATCAGGTTATGCCTACAACTATGGTTCTTTGCCCAGGAACTATGAGAGATGTCTAGGTCAGCAGTTCAATCCAATCCAGGTGGACTATGAGCAGTCATTTGGTGCCAGACCAGTAGCCCCTGGAGCTACCTCGCGCTCGTTGTTCGACCTCCATTCCGACAACATCATCGATCCGCGATACCGAGTTCCATCTACAAGTTATCGTTCGATGGGTTATCTGGACCAAATGGACAGGACCGATCCGTTAGCATACTCCGCACCTCTTCCTAGCAGAGCCTACCCGAGTGATACCACCAATCTGGCTTACGCCGCCCAGCCAGACGATATGATCTCGCGATATGCCACCTATCTCAACCAGGAGTTTCAGTCCGGTCTTCTAGGCCACTCAGAGCCTTCCAGAAGTCTGTACACGGCACCTCCATCTGCTCCGTCTCGCTATGATCCTCCTCCAAGCGATCCCTATTTAACCATGCCCTCAGTTGCCTCTCTACCTTCCTATGCCTACTCAGAACCTGCTGTACCCATGGCTAGCCACTTGCCTACGTATGATCAACCTCAAGTGTATAGCCGAAGTGAGAATAACTACGGAGCTCGCCCACCCAACTACCCACTCGACTACGGTAATATGGTGGGCCGACAACGGTACCTGTTGGAGGAGCAACATCCACAACACATTATTGTCGATCCATACGATCAGACCCAGGCCGCACCTGCTTACTATTCGACTCGATCAAGTTATCCGCCAGGACTCTCTTCTTCCATGCCTACCGGCTATCCTCCAAGCAAACTTGGCACGAGGAGCTGGACGGGTAGCATTCAACCGTCCGCCTATGATGCTCGATATCCACGTGAAGATGCGCTGACGAGGATGTTCGCCACCGCTGGAAGACGACCGATACGTTCTGCCACAGGTATGCCGACCACGTTCGCCAATGATGATGACGTACCGAGTCCTTCGTTCCTCGTCGACGGGCGATGATAGCCTTCTGAATTCATTCATTCCTTTGTTCATTATTTATTTCTGTTCATACACATACTTACTTCGCTGCTGCCATGCATTCTTTTATGTGATGATGCATTTTGAACAGTGCGCATTTTTAACTTATTGACAGAGATATATATTATGAATAAATTGTATTTTATAAAACGCATATTATGTCATATGAGGCTATGGAACGAAGGCGCCAATGCAGGAGGATTGGTCACATGTTTGATCTCCATGGGTTCTAGTTTGCCGTTAACAGATTGATCTAAGCCCTGTAGTATCCCTTGTGAACTCATGAGTTCGATAATCTCCAGCAGCGAGCGGTCGCTTTGTGTCTGAACATCACTATCAACAGTTACATTTTTTCCAGGGCCCACCGCTCCGCTGCCGGTGATAATCGAAATGGAGAGCTCACTAGGAATTCCCCAAAGTTTAGGCCGCACTGAAATATCAGCTTGCGATTGCATTGCATGACCCGTGTCATTCAAATAGGAAGCTAGCTGGCAGAAAAGTGGCACTTTGGAGAGCGAAGGGGAAGGTGGTGGTCGTAATGTTTCCCAACCGCAGAAGAAGCGAGGAAAACGGGGGCGGAGCGAAGTGCGTGAATGGACGAAACATGGCTAGCGTCCAATCACGCACCTCTCTCCTCCCCCGTTTCCTTCTCTTTGGGAAACATTAGAGCCAGCCACTACCACGAAGAGGAGGATGGCTATTGATCGAAAGTTTTTGCTCCCCATTGCTGAATGTGGCTTCCTGATTGAATGATACGCATACCTTTTCGAAGGTAAGATCACACGGCACGCTGCGGATTCGAGGCATGCTTTCTTTTTCTGTATGGATTGAAGCAAGCACATCTCGAGTTCACTGCGTACAATGTAACCGTAGGGCCGGCGACTACTGAACGGCTTATTCTCCACGTGATCCTCAACTCCGAAATGAAGTGTGGCCATGATTCATGCATTAGTGCCTGAAAAATGTGTTAATTGAAGGTAATTTGGTGCGTAGCGATGCGGAAAACTGCCAAGGCTTCCTCGAAAAAATGGTCGACCTTCTCAAAACCGTGCTAACTCACGCTGACTTCAGAGTTAAAGCGGAATTCATTCAAATAGTCTAAATCATACCACAGGCATCACTCGTGGATGTTTTGTAACAGCTTTGGACATATAAGCGCGTCTTATATTTCTAGTAACTTCGAACAATCTTGGCTGAACTGCAAGAAATCTTTGAGAACTTTCGGCATCGCACAAGCTATGTATGTATGTCACAGAAGAAAAATGCGGGCGAAATTCCTGGAAATGCTTCGCCTCCGCATTGGGCCCTGTTTCTGTGGAAATCTAGTGAGCGGGCATTGATGACTCTCCACTTACACTGTTCAATCTGCATCAGGCAGCTACCTCATTTGGCTTTAGGTAGGGTTGGCGACCCTCGATAAGCTAGCTGAGTGGGAGTCAACACAGCCGATTGGAACTTTGAAAAACAAAAAGAGTTTTTTAAAGGCATCGTTCGCGCTGGAAATCAATTTTCATTTTTCAGGCTCAATTTCATGATTGAGCCCGGTAGACCACACTGGTAAACTTTGGCGCGTCAAAAACGTTGGGCAATGAGGTTGGAAGGCGTCAAAGATGAAGATCCGCCACCAAATCTCACCAGTTATCTAGCACTTTTTCCTAGAAGTTGGTGCGACCGTAAGACAACATGAAAAATAGTTACGGCACGAACTCCACATGCAGAAAAACTCCGAAAATGACAGTGACGAGGCCTCCAAAAGCAGAAAATTTCAAAAAGGGTCTTGGCGCGAAATTCAAATTCGTATTTACAATGTGTTCCGATTGACTTTTCTTTACAAATAAAGGTTTTTCATGGGCCCCTTCAACATTTTCGTTCACAAGAGAGGCTAAGCTACACAACAACATGAAAAAATAATATACGGTTTTCTGCGCGTACGATGCCTTTAAGAACTCGTGGAAGTTATTATGAACCCTGATCTCAAAATTAAAGGAAATAATGTTTCACCCAGATTGATGTGGCGTCGCAAGCAAGGTTGAGGTCAATGATTTCTTGAACTTCTTAAAAGGCTTCTCGCGCAGCTAGGAGACCGACGGCATTCATGGAAATCGTGTTTTCTGCTTTAATAAGGTTCCGCTTTTGGTGGATTCAGTGGATCTGAAAGAAGTTCAAGGACCAATTTCATTGTTCATGTAAACCAGCTTGGCTTTTTCTAATCAGTCCCACAATCCGCAAATTTCGTCGGCTTTCTGTTGGCAAACTAAGGAAGAGTTCTGGCTCAGATGCTCGCTCAACCTGTCGTCCACATGGGTTGGAACCCACACAACAATTTTTCTTTTCCTGTGTTGAAATTTTCCTCAGGATCCTGGCTGTTAAATGAGAATTTTCGGATGGCATTATGGATGTAACCTTTCGAGTTTCCGACTTCAAACGCTTCGACTTGTCGTCTCATCGAGTGTGTCCAATGAATCGACTACGTTCTGCAGTCTAATTGCAGCCACGGTTACTACATGAAGAAAGGATGATACATACGGCTTCGTTGAGTAGGATGGGTTGTTTGGAAGTTGGCGAGAAAGTGCAGTGGTTTTCCTTTCCTTCGCTTTTTTCTGGACGAAATAGCCGTATAGTGCAGCTTTTGTGGCGTTCTTGTCGGTCTGTGATGAGTGTTTCTTCATGCTGAAGCCGGCGGTCAATAGGATGTCGCGAAGGGGGACGAATTGAGGGGATTGAGGTGGAGTAGTACGTAGAGGGGGTGAGCATGAGGACGACGAGGAGGAAGCGAGACGTCGAGGGGGCTACACGAGCACACGAGCTCCAAACGAGACGAGGTAACGGAGGAAGTGGTGGATCGATTCGCCTGAAACAACCAGATGAACCGGCATGAAAGTCCGACTCCGGTTCTTCACAGAAAAAAGTCCGCAGACGAATGGACCAATTCATCTCGAACCGAAGTCTTCGATTATATCCATTCCACTTGAAAATGGTGGTGCCAGGGTTAATTCTCTCAGGGATTGGCAGGGGGCCGAACGTTCCCATATAAACCTCAAAAAAATGCATAATTCCTGATGGAATAGAGTAGGGATCCCACCTTTCATTTTCAACCCCAAGGGCACACAATGTATGGGCTATAAGCTAAGCTATAAGCTCTTAAAGATTTTCGGGCTGGGGTTAACTAGGAAGTTCTGTATTGTTCACCACTGCAGCATTTGAAACTTCATCAGCTCATTAGAGCTGTAGTTAGGTCCATAGCTTGTTTCCTCAAGAAAAAACATTTGAATATCAACCGCGGCTGGCCCGGGCGTTTTAAATCTCACTGGCGGCTGGCTAATAATTACCAGCCAGCCGCCCATGAGATTCAAACCGCCCGCGCCAGCCTCGGGTAAGATTTGAAATTTTTTTTCTTGAGGAAACAAGCCACGGACCTAACCATATGTGTACTAGTGGGTTGGGAATTTTATGGACCTGACTTCCCAATTGAAAAATTGCTGAGACGGTACCATCGCGGAACCGCCGTGGCACTATCGTGGCAGCGGCGCTATTGTCGAAAAAAAGCTGCCGCGACGACTCAGCGATCTCCGCAATTGTACCATAGCAGCTCCCCATCAGTGCCGCAGCGGCTCCGCTCTAGTGCTGCTTTGGCGTCAGCAGAACCGACCCGGCTCTCTTGCGGCAACAGAAACTATCCGGTTAATTGCTCTGTTATCAAGGCTAATTTGTTGATAATATTATTATACAGACAGTACCTTAAAGGCAGTGTTCACGATAATCTTCAATTTTGAGATTATTCACTATATTGATCAAGTGGCCCCCGGGTAGAACTAAAATGGCGTAGAAACTGCGAAAAACGCACCAGAAGTACACGAAATCCTTAAATATCACCTCGCCTTTTAAGTATCAGAGGAAGTGTTTGTTGTGACAATGAAATCTTTTGTGGACCCGCGTTTTGCGATTCCCTACTCTCTATTCCTCCGTTCTTTTCTTCGGGCCCTAACTAATGCTGTTTTGCATAAAATTTTCTTCCATTTTTCATTAGCCCCATTTTTTACTGGTGACAACCACCGTGAACATGTTCATCCAATCGGACAACTAGTCCAGGCCAGAGAATAATGTCACTGAAATACGACGTTTTAATGCGTTTCTCGCCGTTTCTTCATAGTTTTGATAACAATTGAAGGCCAGCGCATGGTTTTATGTGAAAAACTCGGGACGAAAATCATCGTGAACACTGCCTTTAATGAAGAGAGGAACTACGATGTTCTTAGCAAACTTCACTTTTTCTTAACCTTTTTTTCGTATTTTCACCCCTTATCTTTGTGAGTTTCCGAGAAATGGCTGGCAGTGCTCCGAAAACATCCCTAGTACCACTTTAAAGGCAGCCAAGTAACTTGTTTCTCGCTAACTTCCATTTTTTCGTTTTGTCGTAGACCTTAGAAAAATCCTTTCTTGAAGGGCGAATCCTGGTTGCAAAAAAAAAACATTAAAAAGCTGTAGGCTCCGAAAATTCCACGGGTGGGCTATAGAATTGGAATCTGGTTAGTATGTGAACCAGAATACACCGAATCGTTTCGAGGGGAAAAAACTGGAAACAATGCTTCCCAAGCGGAATGCAAGATCGCAGATTCATAAGAACTTCCACGAATTCATTCCTCCGCAACTCCAGAGGAACTTATACAGAAATCTCGCTAAAGGCGAATAGAAGATACATAGTTAAGCTAGAAACATCTCTTGTTCACCTCAGGTAAACCCAAAACAGCTTGGGAGAGATAATAAGCTGGTCAAACCTAAAACTTAAATCCATCTGAGAAGTTTCTAAACTTGATTTTCCCTTGATTTCATTTTTACAATTTTTTTGCACTAATGTTTGTAAACTGATGCAGTAGAAATTTAAGAAGTCAGGGAAATCGCTAATCCGAACAAAGTTTTTGTTAGAATGTGACTCTAACATATCACTCCTTTTTTCGCATTTCGTATATGCAAAAGTCTGCTATTTTACCCTGTGATTCCTTATTCATCCTATTCTTGGCATTCCAGATTGAATCATACTCTTTAGGTGCATATTTCTGTTTACCTTGTATTTTTACTGTTTTCTGTCTACGTAAAGTATGCTACCCAAAAATTGAGATTGCCAAAGTCTTTGTTCTGATCCAGAATTCATGTTAATCGCCGTAAGTATACAACTGCCCATTCCTCGGACACACAACTAAGGGTAAAACCCTCAATAGCTCGGAAATTGATCTTTACTTCAACTTTTCTTTGCTATATATTTTCAGATAACCTTTGTCTGAACTCAAAATTTTGAAATATTGAGTTCGAAATCGAAATCAGGAGACATCCGCCCAGTATTTTGCAGACTGCCAGGCTCCTAAGGATTTTTCAACTTTCTGAACTAATCTGGATGCTTTAGCCGTCACTCGAGGCCACTTTATCTCGGTCAAATTGGAATTTTTAGATTATTTCCTTTGAAATTTTTCGTATTCTAAAGCTTTCTTCATACCACTAGGTATTGCTTCTCCCACCGACCATAGACAAAGAACATTTTTCAAGGCAAACACAGAAATCTCTTTACTTCAGAGGAAACTCGATGTGCTATCATTTATTCTGTTAAATAGAATCGCAAAAGTTTCTGTAGTTATCGAAATATACCTATTTGAGTTTATTCTCAATATTTGTTAATCTCAATAGCACTTATTTGTTTTGCGTGTCCAAAAACCAATTCATTAGTGAACTAGTAAATGTGCGCTGTTCAAGCATCCTCTCATTTTACAATGGTCTCGGTTTTTCAGAAAACCATGTTCGGGGTGTATCAGGTATGTTCTGCTCACGAGTAGTCCGTGCCCAAAATTGTCTAAAAACCTCAGGGGATCTCCAAAAAGGCAGCAAATTAAACTACGCTGAGAACTCAAAACGCTAAAAAAGACGGAATCGTAAGCCCAGAAACTCAGAACTGCCACTCAAAAGCTTTCATTGACTGCATAGGAGGGTAAGAATAGGATTCTAACAGTTTTGCAGTCGCATTTTTGAGCCTCTAGGTCAGTGGGCTTGATGCTTTAGTTTAGTTTTTCGCCTTGTTTGGACCGTCTGGCAATAAGGCATTTAGGAAAGTTGAGCAGAGTTATTTTACACAGAGAATGTATGTGTACCTACAACATCCATATCATGGTTTTCTAGAACGTCGGGGCAATTGCAAAATAAGCCCTAGTTGGCATCCTGGTCCCCTCTCTGAACTAAGCTAGTCTAAATTTTCAGAAATGCACAGCGGCAGACGGAAACATTTGTACAGTGCGGGAAGAACATCAACTGATTATCCGGGTCCGGTTAAGAGGGCGGCTGAGGTTTGTGAAGCTCTGATGAAAGTCCGACTTTTGTTTGATGTTGTTGGTCTGGTTCTTGGTCCGGATTCTTGGATTCCGCTTCCAGGAGTCATTTCGGAGACGGGGCGAAACCATTGAATATCCTTCGTCCACAATCAAACGGATTCTGTTGACGCGCCGCTATAAGGATCACAACATCTACAACGGTAATCGATTTCTATCTTTGGTACTCTTTGCTGCGAAGTAGTCTACATTATTTCTAGATCTTGGTATACGGGTTGTTGGAGGAAAGCGGATGTCTGATGGACAGCTGGGTGCGTTTGTGTCTGCCGTCAACCAGGCTAAGTATAGCCAGATCCTAGGCGAAGTGAAAGAAGGTAGGTGGCCGAGTGGATTTTTCGCTTTTGGAAATATTAGAATCACTACGAAGCCCTCTTGTATTTAGGTGATCAAGTCCTCGAATGGAATGGTGTTTTGCTGAATGGGAAGACATTCGAGGAAGTGGAAAGAATCGTGAACTCCAGCAGTGGCGAAGTCGAGATTATACTGAAGTCGTAAGTCCCTGAATCGCATTTTTCACCATTTCTTTCAAATGCACCCAGATGAAAATGTCAGTTCGCGCGAAAGCATCTGGAGTCAAATGGATGACTCGCACGGAACCAACCTGGGGGAGGGCAGCTAACCTTCTTTCTTTGGCAGATTTAGCCCAACGTCATTTGCTTGAAAAAAAACAGGATGTCACAGAGGCTTTCCGTACACAATAATAAGACTTACAATACACGTCTACATTTTAGAGAGGGCGAGAAGTCTCATCGAATCTCCAATCTGCGGAAGTATTGTTCTCCACGAGAACAGCATCGCCTGTCCAGCACAGGCCACAACCCAGGGGTTTCGAGTCAGAAGACTTTGCGGATCAAAGGTTCTCAATTGTTTTTTTTTCTCTATTGCTCCTATGATACCTTGTCTCTTAAGATGCTTCTCCCGATCGCGCACCCCCAGTTCCAATGCATCGTCGAAACGGACACGAGCCGGCGACATTCGGTCGGCAGGATCCGTCTAGCCGCATATACGACAATGTGGATGGATTTGATATGGCCGAAGAGGTGTGGCCCTCCAAACAACGGGTGCGGTTTTAGCTCTTTACGGGGTGCTGATGAAATGCAAAGATTTGTTTCAGGATTCACTCGGCCATCTGCAAGTGGCCGTTACCTTTGATCACGGCACTTCGCGACTTGTTGTGAGAGTTATAGCAGCACGTGGTCTCAAGATGCGCGATCAAACTCGACGTCTCGCACCAAATCCATTCGTGAAGATCTACCTGCTACCCGGGAGAAAGTGAGTTTTGCCTCGAATGTTTGTCCTCTCGTGCTGTATATTTGTGGCTGAAGTCATAAGTTTGTATTCTTGACTAATATATGTTCGTGCTTAAGGGTATCAAACAAACGTCGCACACGATTCGTTCCGTGTTCAACGAATCCCGAATGGAATCAGATTGTCGAGTGGCAGGTGTCACCGGCATCGCTCAACTCACTCTACCTGGAGTTCTCCGTCTGGGACTACGATCGCCTTTCAGAGAACAACGCTCTCGGACAGGTCGCCATCAGTCTCGCAGGTTTGTTTTTGTTTTCGCATCGTTCCAGACAATTAGCCAGCGCGTTCACCTGCTGGCCGTCATTCGGCAAATTCTCGCGAAAAACTCGTTTTGCTTCATCCAACCTTCAATTATAATATCCCTATCGCACTGCGACGTACCGGAAATTTATTTTTCTCATAGAATTTTGTCAACAAAGCGTCAGACTGGCTTCGTTCAAGAATGGAAAGAGATTTCCTAAATAGTTTCTCTCAAAAAAATTGTCGAGAACACGGACGCTGAATTCCCCGAAAGGTTTATCATCGAAGCGTTGTTAGTGATGAAGATTGTTCGCGTTTTCTGACGAAACTCTCAAGTATGGTTGACAACCATGCGAGGATCCTCAAAATAAAGACGTGAAAATGGCCTACTACTGAAGCCACGAAAGGGTGGTGAGGGGCAAGCTGACCAGTTCGAAGGTGAGCTTGCTTCTCGAATTTAGTTCCGTTATGTATTGGCTACTGGTATACTGAATAACGTACAGTCCCTTCGCGATTTCTAGTCTGTCGAATGAATAAAAGCGTTGATCTGTAGCTACCCGTGCGGAGTTGGCGACACCATCGGTGAGCGAGGTTTCGATGGGGCAGGGACGCGCAACGGGTGATGGAGAACCCTTTGCGCGTCCCTGCCCCATCGAAACCTCGCTCACCGGTGGTGTCGCCAACTCCGCACGGAAACTCCATGTTGCGTCCAATTACGCGGGTTGCGGTACCATTGACAACCAGGCATGCCGCGCCCACTTTCCCTCGCGCTTGCTGCGCTCTCCACTCCACCTTTTGCGCCGGAGACACAAAGAAAAAGACCCTCCTACTGTACCATCGACTGGCATCTCTAGAATGATTGGGGTTTTGATGTATATTCTGGTAAACAGCCACGAACGCTTCGTCAATGTGGATGCTGACGCTGCTCTACCAAACCTCACTTTTTATAGCACTGCGCAACTTCTTCAACAAAATTACTGAATTCCTTGCTAACGCCGCTGATTACACTTGCGATAAAGAGAAAGCAAAGTAAGTTCTGTCAGAGAGGGGATCTCCAAGCAAATGTGATTCGGTACTTACAGAAACGTACCAACAAAAATAAAGAGGATTAGAGAAGTGGAGTGGATGAGTCCACGAAAAAGTATCAATATTTCTCAAGAACCGATTCCCGTGGCTGAAACTTTAACTCGCAAAATAAGACCGTTTTGTTATTCATCATATAAGAACTTTGTGGTTCCAAAAATGACTTCTCTTTCTTCGGTTCTATTCTAGTACAGAAAAAAGGCACTTAATACTTACTATTGAAAAAAAATGATGATAGTAAAATCACACAAACGATTGCATTCTGCTGTTCAGAAACGCAAACCAGTGAAAAAGCAGTGACAAGTGCAATGACTAACGCATAAACATTCTCAAATGAATAAAAGTCCTTCGAAAAGTCTAGGGCCTTTCTATGTGGACTAACGCAACGGTTCGTTTCGGGGACTTGAAAATTGTATCCACGGAAATCGTCCCCAAAAAATATGTTCAATTCCTTGTAGACTCCCCCACTCCACTCACCTCATGTTCCTTTTTGTTAAAGCGTTTCGGCCACCGTCGAAATGATTTTGCTTGGAGAAACCCATTTAGCTAGAAGTGTGACTTTGAGAATGTTTTCACCATTTTCACAGCTGAATTTTTTTGAAAAACGTCCGCTTCGCATCTACGACTGTTACAAAACGACCGTATGGAATCATTTGGTAATAAGTAACCAACTTGCTAACCGATTCTCGTGTAGAACCCCATGGAAAAAGCACAGCCTACAACGCCTTTAAGTTGATAAATTTAGGAATTGAATACTCTAGAGATTCATTCCTGGGTGCCAACCTTTACAAGAGGGACCGCTGGAAATTCATTCACATCAGATAACTGATCGCGTTATCAGACATTGCCTTCCTAGAAACTCTATTTTGAGCCTCAGACATCTGAAAGCTGCATCTGCCACTCCTGTTTGGAATGCTGAGTACCCCCCCCTCCCAAACTAGGATTGCTCCAATCCCTATACTGTACAGCCAAAGCAAATGATCCCTCCCCGCGGAGACGCAGAGATAGCCAGTTTGCACTTTGGCCGGCGGAGAGAGTGCCAGGCCGGCTGGCAGCGCCTTTCTTTTCGTCCTCTGCGCTCATCATACTGACTCGGACACCTCGCGCGCCGGGTTGTCAATGCTCCGGAGACCAATTACGCGCGTTGCTCCTCCCCCGTCCGTCAAATCGCGCTCCCGCTCATCCCCCGTTTCCCCACCTTTCTTGTAGCTAAAATATATTACGACCATCACAATGTTTCAAGTTCCCGCCAGAATTGGAATTGAAATCGTAACACGTGCGTGCGGCGTTGCGCTCTCTGACTCTCGTTGCCGCGTTCATGCAGGTCGCGTACATGATCGGGCTAGCATCGACAACCATTTCAGCATAGCCGGAATAAAGCGAAATGATGTACCTAGCGGAGACGCCTAAACTCTTACATATGTAGAAGTTGAACCTGAGTGTCCCTCCCTAAACATAGATCTCAAAAAGTTGCTTTCAAACATCGTCTAGGGGAACAAACTCGTCTGGGATTTAACTCAAGACGAGAAAAAAAACAAAAAAGATGTGATGAATCATACACAGCCATTTCTCATCAAAGACACACGATATGAGCACGAGTCAACAAAACTCAGAAGTAGCACAAAACAACATCATTATCGATCATGGATCCAGGTTAATACCCACCCATTTTTGAAGGCTCAAATATCTATCGGCGGCGCAGATTTTATGAATAACTCGAAGTACTCTCGCCCCGCCCTCACGGTAAAATAGTGCAGTCTGGTCTCATGCTTGGCGCGAGGTAGAATCGCTTCAGCCGCGAAGCGGCTGGACAGGTTCGGTTTGTATTTTGTTTCCTCTCCAGTGATAGATGTTCCAATTTACAAAACTCCCCAAGATGAGGACCCTTGCACCAGGGAGGATTTTATGAAAAAGTATACGATCGGGCCACCTCCTTCTATAGCGAAAAGTATCCAAGGATAGGTTCGCATTACTCATAGGAGATTTTGAAAAGTATGAGGATCGTTTTTGGTTTATCGCACGAATATGGGAAGTTACGGTAGGAAAATGGCGCGGTATCTACCGTAGTCATCCGAAATGCCGAAAGCCAACCTCATTTTCTATTTCAAACACTTTAAATTATTCGGTGGGTAGAATTGTGGATGCAGATAAAAAATTATTTTCCGGGGTCCACGCAGAAGTTGGCCGAGGTGGGCGCGAAATAATTTTGAAATTGGTCTACGCAATATATGAATTTGTGGTAACGCTTCAGTCGAGCACGTAAGCAAATTGTGTGAACACGAAATTTTCGTGTGTTGTCGTACACTGCATGCTGCTCCCTCCGTCTCCCCTTCGCTCTATCGCTGTCTCTTCCTCTCGTTCTGCACACGCAAGCGAGCGACTGAGGGGAATTACGTTTCGGCACAAGCTGGATCATAATTGACCGCAGCACTGCAAATCTACTCAAAACTACTCGGGTCCAATTGCGAGTGCATTTACAATTACAATGAAGCCAATACCAATTAACACGAATTACCACATTTCTCGAGGCGTAAAAGTCTCATAGTTTTCAAAGGATCTGATTTTAGATTTTTTGAATCAGAACTTGTTTAATAATGCATTTATTCTATTATATTTGGATGAACATGCTGTAGCCAGTATCTTGTTGCAGACCATAATCTACTTTCTGGCCAGCCGTGTTGGTTGACCCTGCAGCCGTCTGACCATCGTCCCGTCATGCATCAGCTGACTGCACCACTCGACACTGAGCGACCTCAGGTCTATAACTACAATCCGGGTGAGCTGCAT
This sequence comes from Aplectana chamaeleonis, assembly GCA_029168955.1. Lineage (NCBI taxonomy): Eukaryota > Metazoa > Nematoda > Chromadorea > Rhabditida > Cosmocercidae > Aplectana > Aplectana chamaeleonis. The sequence continues at coordinate 621,812 of JAPDOI010000302.1, forward strand.
ACTTATTCTATCCTTATCTCTCGAGCTGTGATAATAGTGATATTTTCAGCCTCTCTCGACATAGGATATCCAGCCATCAATTAATTATGTACGATAGTCACTCGTCTGGGTGAGAACTATGCAGAGGATGGCATTAGAGTTCTAAGGATATTCTTTCATCCCCCTTATCGCCACAATTAATCATCGCTTCTCTCATTTCACTCACCGGTGCCAGCAATAATCCTTTCTCAATGTGTTATCCATTTATGTGTGCACATACACGGAGCTCATTCACGGTGTCTATTCTCGTTGACCATTGTGATAGGTGAGCCTGAGAGTTGTTATATTCTTCCCGTTGTTCCTTACTATTTGGCTCCATGAGTCACCTCCCTCCCTTTCGGACCCTTCCCATTTCTGCCACCGCTGTGATCTCATTCGCATCGTCACTTCATCACTTCGCACATTCCATAGCGCTATAGGACAGTAGAGCATATCGAGATTATTTATTTTATTTATTTGTTCTGAGATGAGATTAACAATTTATAACATTAAAGCTTATCAGATTAGCAATCTATACAATATGCAAGATCTTTCAACGGCCAACCATATCATTTCCTCTGCCTTTGTAGAAACCGCCACCAGTTGCTGAGGATAAAGAGACCGAGTCAGAAGGAGAAGGACTATTGATTATGGATGATTGGGAGAAGGGATTGGTCCTTCTAGAGCCAATGGATGGATTGAAAGAGGATCGCATAGAAGATGACGATGAAGGAGAAAATGAAGGCCGGCCGGCTAAAGATCGAATCAGCGGATCAAATGCATCCATTGCCATGTTGGAGAACAGATTATCGAAGGACATTGGCCCATCCGATCCTGAAAATCGACTAGTACTTGAGGTGAACGCAAGCGCTATTTAAAATTAGTATGTTCATGGTTTGACGATACACCAGGTTAGAGAGGGGATTCGGAACGGGATTTGCTGTTGATTGCAAGCATTGGTGTTATGGTTAAAGGCAATTTTCTTTCTACAAAATTCAGCTGCAGGTTGTGGTCGTTTCGCTTGTGGAGCATTTTTTCGGAAACGCAATCGCTCCATTTCTTAATCTTGAAGGCAGTGTTCACGATAAAAACGACCTTTTGAGTTCTCACCGGAAATTAAATGTACCGGGGTTCAATGCAGCTTCAATGGCGGAAGAACGACTGAAAAGAAGCCATGGAACCCCTTATACGGTCACTCAAACTAATATGCGCTATGCCCTACCCGATCATTACATTGTTGGTCGTTGAGGGAGTGGGCGGGGCGGGCATAGCTCAATCAAGTATGAGTGATGTAGAGGGCTACCTATGGCTCGTTTCGAGCCGTTCATTCGCCATTATTGTTGTGTTGGATCCCGTTGCAGTCAATTTTCGGTAAATTCTTGAGGAGTGCTTTTCTTGTGAGCACTGCCTTTAATCCCATATTCGGAGATCCTGGAGCTCGCGCGCACTTCAGCCCTTCAAAAGTACACCTAATGGGCTCTGCCGAGTGGTATCGCGGTACGGCGCGGCCTTATGATGCGCCACCATATTGATTGATCGCCGTTATCTATCGATACGGCAGCCTATCATAATGTGGCGCCGCCCCGCGATGTCAACCCGCTCAGCCCCCTATATTCTCGCGCATTCAAATAACCTTTGCGGATGCAGGGGCGAGCGCGCTGCGGCGCATCTAAAATGAAGCTGGAAAGCTAAAGCTGTGGTTGTCGTAGTTTTTTGTTCAGCATGCTGGCTCCGATTGTCTACCGCAGAGAAAATAACTGCACCTCCATAGCACGGGAATTAGGGGTGGCTTAATAGTGGTGACGCACACTGTACATACAGTTGCACTGATACTTCGCGTTCCTTATTGCGCGTTGGCGCAAACCCTGTGCACTTCTGCTATAAGGCATGCGCACCGAGTTTGCGCCATCTCGCAATTATGAACGCAATGTATCAGCGCGATCCGTGCCAACTGTACGCATCGTCCTTGTCACTCAACTAGGAAACCGCACTAACCTTATCGGGGCGAAATCTCTTTCGAGCAATATGGGAACATCATTCCTTCGATTTCCCGCGTGCCACTTCTCCCACCAAGCAGCGCCGCGGCTTCCTAATCGAATGACATTTACAATCGATACAAATGTAGGGAGGAATCTCAGTGGATAGTTTAGGAAGGTCACTTCTCTAATAATTCAATCCCTCCCATAATTCTCAGATAATTTCGACTCTGTCGGGTTATAACTATATGGCATGATCAAAAAGCGAGCGCAGATTCTGAAACAACGCTCTGAGCTCAATCAAAAACGCCCGCAAAATTTTATACTCTATTTCGTGGTGAACTTAATTTCCGTTTATCGCGTGCGTCTGCTTGCGCGTGCTGCGCCTCCATCTCCACCACACTTTCTCGCTGACTCCCCCTCGCTCCGAACAAGAGCGCGAAGGAACAGAATTAATTTCGCTTCGAAATAGGGGACACCTTGCAGAAACGCTGAGGACCCACACCCACAGGGGGTCAAGAAGGCAAACAGCTCGGGCATACTCTCATCAGCTACTTTTCATTTCCGCTGTTTCTCCAAAACAGACGATGCAGGGAGGGCAAAACCGTCGAAGTTTCGGGAAATCTTGGCAACAAATTCATATGTTTTTCGTCGAATGAATTAATCTTGAACAGCTGCTCTAAGAAGCGGAGAACCAATAAAGACAAAGAGGCTGTTACTCACCGATAACGAACTTTCATCTGTTTCATCCTCAAAGAAATCACTATCAAAAAATCGATTGTACTGTTGCACAACGGTGAACACTGGTCTATTCAATCTATGCATCAGGTAGAGGGAGACAAATTCAGAATTTGAGATTTTCCTCCCAAATACAGGAGTCCATCCCTCTGCTTCGACTGATATTCGTGATAATGGGGTTGTAATTGTTCTCCCTGTTATGCAATTAAAGTGAAACTAGGACACACCTGAGTGCGCATATTCAAGGATAACCTTCTCAGTGGTCACTTACATAAGACTAGTTGGACGGGGTTAACCTTCGTAGGCTGTGGCTTTTCACACAATTCATAAAGTGCTGTGACGCGGCACACGTCGTGTACAATTAGCCCCGGCCAGACTACATTCGACGCGACGAAGGGCATTAAGCTCTTTCGAATTGGAGTATTGCCGAAATCTAGACCGGATTTCCACGAGAGAAACGGGCTGCTCACCCATGGACGAAAAATGAACAAACAATAAACTGGTAGCCAAATGTCCCTTTTCGAATGAGAGATACCTTAAAGGATTGTGAAAACCAATTTGGGAAAAATCTGGGCAGAATTGACCCCGTAGGCAATACGATAGGAAAAACACCTCTACGTCCCTAAGCAATTACTACCGAGAAGTGAGCCCCATATCTGCGGGATGAAAGATGGCTATGGATGTAATGGAATCTAAATTTCCCATTTTCTTTCATCCAATCGATACTCTTACGACCAGCACCCCCTAGTAGGTCCTGGTGACGAAAACCCTCCCCTGAACAAAACACACGCAGTCATGCATATGACCCCAGGAGGACGATGGTCTGTGACGAGGCAACGACCTTTGCGCAGCGTGGTTAGAGGCAAAACGCCTCAATCGCTTAAGTCAACCGGTTCTATCATTCTCGGCCGGAGAAAAACCCACAGAATGCCCACCAACACTTCACAAAGTAAGAAAATGATCGCCGACGTCTTCTGATGATAAATGCATGAAGAAACAGCCCGAAGTTACCTATGTACGGCCGAATATTCGATTTTGACATTCAGCGCTAAATCGGTGAACAGCTCACAGTTGCTTCAGTGCAACCAACGAAAACCGCGAGAAACGGTGCTCATTGACCTATTTCACCCTCATGGTACGCTCCAGTTCACGGACCTTAAAAGGTGCTACCGTCGCGAGCGATCTCCCCAAATCTAGAAGTGCCCAATTATGGTGGGAGTCCGCCTTTACCCTCGAGTGTTTCAAGTTCATGCTCATGGAATGGCATGTTACATTTTACTATAGCCTACTGTCAACCTCCGAATACGGAAAAAGATTAACCTCATTCAGCGCAGGGTTCAGCTTCCTAAACTACAAGTGAGATTTGGCAAAAAAACTGATATGTTCACCGTGAGCGAAATACCTCACAGTAGTCCGGCGACATATCCTTCAATTTTTCTTGTTAAAGGCACCGTACACGCTGGAAATCACTTGCAATTTTTGTGTATAATCAAACAGTTTGGGCCATCTGGCATCACCCAAGAAACCTGAGGGGCTGGAAAAGCTCCCGTTAAAAGTTATGGCCACCTGAAAACGGCTGTTGGGTCGATCACCTAGCACTTCTGCTCAGAAGTTTCAAACCATGTTACTCGTAGTATACTAGTATGTTACCTGATGGCTTTAGGTAATATACCATAAATTCGCTAGTAATATACCACAATGATGCGAGTAATATACTACGAACATGTGAGTAACTTACCATAAACATGCCAGTAATATACTATTTCAAGCATGCGAGTAATATACCACAAACATGCGAGTAATACACTATTTCGACCATGCAAGTAATATACCACAAGCATGCAAGTAACATACCAAAAGCATGCAGGTAATATGCTATTTGAAGCGTGCAATCAATATACCACAAACGTGCGAGTAACATGCGAGAAGCATGCAAGTAATATTCTATTGAAGAGTGCAAGTAATATACCGAAAGCCTGCAAGTAACATACCAGAAGCAGGCAAGTAATGTACAATACCCACCCTCGAACCTCGTAAAACAGCAAAAAAAAACGTTTTCTCGCGTTTTTCCGCCTCTTTTTCATAGGCTGACGCTGATTTTCGGGAGTATGAAAGATGTTGCTAGATTCGCTTCATCAAGATCTACCAGTTTGTGCTAAAATTCTATTGATAGCTTTAACTGTTCCTTACTTCAAGGTATGCTGCACTTTTCATAACACTTCTTGAGTCGTCAGGATTCTCGGATGGCATTTTCAATCTGATCAGTCAAAACGTGTTCTGGAAAGAACAACATACCTATAATTAAGGTATAATTAAAGTCATCAATAAGAGTTTATCACCATCTTCTAGATCATGATGAGGCGATTCTAGCAATATCTTTCTTACCCTCTAAAGCCCATATTTGACAGAGTTATGACGAAGGGGCGAGAAAAAAGCGACAAAACGTTTTTGTTTCGCTGTTTTGCGTGGTTTGTCGGTGGGTATTAAACCACTTGATGCGTGCTGGTGATAGTTCCATATCCTTCCATAGAAAAAGATTGGTGTCCGTCCGTCAGTGTAGTTTTTTTGCAATCTGTAGTAGAACTCTTTTGTGGCTTGGAAGAGTTACGCCTAAATCCATCCCACAGCATTGCAGAAGGGGTATGTAGAACGTCAGGGAAATTGGTGCGCCTTCAGATGACGTTAGCAGCAGGGATGTGCGTAATAGAAATTTTGTAATTCGTTAGTCGTTAATCGTTCAAACGGGCAAAATCCTCGTTAGTCGCTAGTCGTTAATCGTTAGTCGTTAAAAATTAAGATTTTGAAAACAAGGACAGTTGGGGCAGAAAAAAGCCCTCATGAATAGAAAAAAGGAAGGTGTGAAGGGATTATGTTTTCCGAAACATTCATGACCATTAAACACACAAAACATTCATCGTTAGAAAACCTATGTAGTTTAAACTGAAAACCTACATTTACATAATTAAAATTATGCACGAAAGCCTAATACTAGAGAGCGCGTGTTTATCAATTTTCGTCATTTTTCGATGAGAAGAGAAACGATATGGGAAACCGAGAAAATCTAGAACTCTGCTTTTTTCCAGTGCAACATTTGTCATTCTACGCTATATGGTGCTACTCGAGATCAACCCAATGGTAACAATACGGAGAATCGCACCGTCTGTGCACTAACTGTTCTTTGCCCAGCGTCGCGAGCCGAGCGCTTGCGTGGTTCACAGCTTGTTCCCATAATGGGGAAGGCTCAGAAGGAATCAGCACCCAAGTAAAAATTTCACTCTTGAGGGGTCCCAGCACCACTCTATACAAACCCCATATCTCGAATTTATGACCGAAATTCGAAGGACGGCGTCCTTAACAAATCAAGAATCAGATACAGTTCCCGTCATTGGGCAGTTATGACCTGCAGGCACTCCATATTATCACCTATGATAGTGCCCTATTCAAAAATCTCCGCTGGAGCCGACCAGTGCCGGAACCGGCTCTGTGAGCCTACCATAAAGTAGCGCGACCGACGCGAAGTCGCATAAGTGCTGCGCCTAACCTGGGGCAACGGTCATTTGAGGGTCATAATGGGGGAGGGAGTCTTGAACTGCAAAACAGTGTCAGTGGAAATAATAAATACTGAAGGCTATGGTTAGTTTGTACCATTCACCTAGAACAACGAACAGGGCAATATGGATCAATCCTGGTGTAAACCTTGGGTTGGAGCTCGATATCAATGACTACTGGTTTTCTAACGAATTTTGGGATTGCTTACGAAAATTTGTTTAATTTCGTTAGTCGTTAGTCGTTAGTCGTAACACCCAAAAAGGCCGTTAGTCGTTAAATTCGTTAGTCGTTAGTCGTAATTACGCGCATCCCTGGTTAGCAGGTCATCGTGAAAAAAGTATAGGGCTTCAGAAGGTGTCCGCAGGAAGTAGTGCAGGGTGGGTAGGGTTCTAGTAGGAGAAAACTGTGGGAAGTAGGTGGGGCCAAGGTGACGTCAGCAGGATATCGGGGAAAGTGGGTTTGCTTTCAGATGTCGTCAGCAGTACGTCGTGTAATGTAGGCAGGGCTTTAGATGACGTCAGCAGTGCGTAGAGGAAAGTAGATAGAGTTCCAGAGGTTGTCAACAGAACGTCATGCAAGGTGGGCAGGGCTTCAAGGGGAGTCGTCAGGATGTCGTGAAAAGAGTGATGGGCCCCAGATGATGTCATCGGTACGTCGTGGAGAACATATAGGGCTCCAAAAAGTGTTCGCATGACGCCGTGAAGGATGGCGTCACCAGAACGTCATGGGTTATGGAAGGAGCTTCGTGTGGAGCGTGAAATGAAAACGTTAAAACGTCGTGAAATGTGAGTAGCGTTTAACGCTTTCATTTCACGCTCCACACGAAGAGAGAAACAACCTGAGGCAAACTTATGTTGTTTCTTCTCGTTCTTGTGTGGAGCCAAGGGGAGAGACAGCTAGAGTGTGGAGGAAAAGGTGGCGCAGTACACGCGCGGTCAAGCACTCGATCGGCAGCAGTAAAATTTACCCCGAAATAGAGACTAGGTGTCTCTCTAACATCCTCTGTTACTCGCTTGAAAACATCCTACAGATGACGAACGCATGTTAAGCCTTTAGGCTGCGTCCAAATGTTGCGACAGCGCGCATTTCCGCTGTTGTGCGCCTCTCGACACTCCTCAACGCTGAAGAAGCCAGTGCCCGTTAATTATAACGAAAAAACACCCCACATTCGTGTTAAAGGCAGTGTTCACGATAAAAGTCGTTTTTCTGTTTTTCCGCCTATCTTTGAAACGGTCCCAAGCTGATTTCAATGTTGTCCCTGGAATCGTACAAGACCCCCTGGAAACGGAGTTAAGGCCCTTCAAAATTCAGCTAAGGAAGCATTGCGGACGAGTTGTCCGAGGCTTGTATGTAATTCCCGTTTTTTGCAGCCCATGTGTGCGAGGTGACCTGAGTAAAGAGAGACGTTGAGAATGAAGGGAAGAACGGGGCTTTTGATCGGAAACCATCGCTCATCTAACCACGAATTAAGGGCAACTGTTATAGGACCTGGGCGGAGTGGCCCAATGGATTGGCTGGCCCACGAAATTTTCACCCACTTACCGGCCGTTTTTCGTCGCACTTTCGTTCTTAATATTCTTAGAGGGACCCGAAGATTACGTTTTGGCCAAAAAAAAAACGTACAACTTTTTCTTCGTAAACACTACCTTTAAAGGCAAAATACACCCTTAGATATCAATTTTGTGATTTTCATTTGATTAAGTAGTATACCCCTCCTGTATAACACATGCTAAGTGGGAGATCTCAATTCCTTCAACGTTTGGCCGGGTGATCGTTCGCGGGAATCTGCGCCATGGCTGATCATGTCCCACGGCTTCCCTTTATCGTAGTGGGATTATGGCGAACAATGACATTAGTTTTGCAACAGGTATAATGCCTCCTGCTTTAGGGGTGGAGCAGTTAACTCAAAAATCGCTGTTTCTATTGAAGCCGGTGTAGCAGCTAGCATGCCTGAGCGCGAGAGAGACCGCGCTTGTGCTGCTAGCGAATCATTTGCCCACGATGAACATCGATTTTTCGTAATCGTACGCTGTCTCAAGGAGTGGACGCTGCCTCAGGGGCAGAGCAGAGTGCCATCAGGGCTGTTCGGTCAGAGCGCATGGATCTATCAATACGGCAGCCCACCATCAGGCCGCGCAGCGCCCTTATGGCCCTTTGCTTAGCCCCTCAAGGGCGAATGCTCTGACAGTTCATGGGAGATCAACCTACGCCGTTCTGAAGGCTAGAGTGGGCAGCGCCTCCGAGAATTTGCCTATATGTGATGTTCGCTGTTGAGAAGTTGAATTTCGATGAACCTGAAGAGGTCAGAACTGCGTAGGTTGATGATACCATGATCTATCAGAACGTTCGCCTCAGACAGTTGTGGGGTAATTCGTCGGCTCAAGTGGGGTTGCATCTCAGGGCGAACGTCGGATGCCGTTGGCAGCAGCCGCTAATAACAGCAGCAACTGCTGCCAATGCATGCTAAGCTTCAATCCCTCCTCATCGGCAGCCTGTTCTGCAAACAGAGCAAGAATTTGGCAAAGCACTCTTATTAGCGGTGTTAGGTATGATCCTTGTCACGGCTCGCTGCAAGGACATAATTTTTGTGGTGGTCCACAACGAGGAGGCTTTCCTCGCGATGAGGCATCGGGACGATTCCCTCAGCGTCCGAAATTGGCGTCCACAAAGTGACACATGGTGATCATCTCAGAACGGCCTCAAACGGCCAACAGCCTCTCACAGGCTTGTAATCTCCGGTGGCGATTTGGAAAATCATGTTGTCGTTGCTGTAGGTCTGTGAGAGTATATAGATGACTTGTGCTTAAAATTGGCTAAATGGCTGCGGGGATTCCAAAAAAGGCATTTTTATTGCTTCAAAAAAAAAAGGTAAAGAAACATCAGGAGATTTTTGGGGTGTTTAGAGAATTTTTTTCAGATTCGACTCGATTTTTTCAACTGGGGGTAATTTGGAGAGCTGAACCCGAATCTGGGGTCTATTCCTCGCCAGACTTAGGGTAACTGTTGAATACGGTAGACATATTGCCTTTTAACTGGCGATACTGACCCTCAAATTTCGAAACTCGGAAAATGGACCTCAAATTCGTGATCACAAACCCAAATAACACCCACAGTGATATTTTGGGTCGAATCTGAGACTTTGACCGAACAACCGTATACCCATCATAACCTGCCGTAGTTTATCGAAAATTGATGAACGGGTTGCAGATTCGTGCTAGGCAGCCCGAATAGCTTTGGCAGCTTGTACAAGTGTAAAAGTTTTGAGGCGATTTAACCGTAGGATTCTCGAAATCGTCAAAAGTCGCGTTTGGGCAGCGAATTTACCCCCACTTCGAAGCTTCGGACGAAATCAGATGGAATTTCTCGAATAATGACAAATGGATTCGTAATCAACACCTAAAACAATCCCCAGAAACAAGTTTTAACCTCAATCCGAGATAATTTTTCAAACGCCCTAAGAATTGTCATTCGTGTACCCCTTTTCTACTGGTAAAGCTATGGAAACGCCCACATTTGGGAAACTCCTGCGAATCTCTGAGGCATTTAGCCGATTCTGAGTATGGAACATTGGAGCACTGTCCTCCCCCCTAGAACATATTAAAGTGGCATCTCAAAACTCCATCTTATATGTGCAACCCTCCCTTTTCAGTGAGATTGGCCGCCTTATATACCCGCCGCCGTCGTAGAAGAGAATGCTGCAATCTTCATTCATGTTAAATAAATCAATGATACTTGTCAATACACCCATACATCAATATTGACAGGAGACTGTCATCAGACACTAAGATAGGGGTTGCCTGACTCACGTGTGCCAGGATAAACAAAGTGTTGAATCCGACAACAATCAGCGGGAAATGCTGCTAATTGGCAGCAGCTTCTGATGTTAGCAGTAGCTACAGCGAGGGTGCTGTTAATCGTTTTGTACGCGGGTTCAATCCCTATCAGAGTCAGAAGGGTGTTGCCCGGCCGGACAATGGGGTGGACGTCAGAAATTTTAAGATATGGTAAGCAGTAAGTAAGTAAGTCGTTGGACAGTATCCTTGTCCCACCCCATCGGAAAAAGCGCAGCCTACAACGTGTTTTGGCGATTTGTGCGAAAAATCAATAATGTCGATCGATACGGTAAACAATAACTAAGTAACTAGTTGGCCTGAGCCCTTGTCCCACCCCATCAGCAAAGCAGAGCCTGTAGGTTACAACATGTTCAAGCGATTTGTTAAAAAAATTGCAAAATAGAAGGAATAGTATGAGACAAAGAAAATTAGCAAAGGTAAAAGTGAAAAACTGGACAAATGCGCACACTAGAACGAAGCGCCTCTAACAACAAACCGTTAATATGGCTGCTGGCGATTAATAGGACGATAGGGGGGGGGGGCGTGAACTAGCAAGTAATATACGAACCCCAAGATTATTCGCGAGTAATATACACACTCTAAATAAGTCGCAAGTAAATTACTTGTTCGAAAATTAGTCACATGTAATATACTTGCACCGGAGTAAATCACAAAAGAAAAATACCAAAGTTTGACAAGTAACATATCGAGCCCAAAATTAGTCACAAGCAATTCACTAATCCAAAAACACGTCGCAAGTAATTTACAACTGCGAAAAATAGTCGCAAGTAACATACTTGGCCAAAAATAAGTCGCAAGTAATATACGAACCCCGAAATAATTCGCGAGTAACATGGTTTGAAACTTCTGAGTGGGTCGATCCTTAAACACTAATGTTGATGCGACCGTTAAACATCATGGAAACAATTAAGGCACAAACTGCACATTCAGAAAAATTTCCAAATTTGCCGGTCATCAGGTCTTTAAATGTCGAAAATCTTCAAGAACGGTTTTGGCGCGAACTTCGAATTTTCTTTCACAGTGTACTCAAGATAGTTTTCGTTTAAAAATGAAAGGTTTTCAGGGGTACTTTCGAGACTTCCGTTCACTAGAGAGGCCAAGCTATACAAAGAGAAAATAATATACCGTATTTCCTCTATTAAAAGTACACCCCCATTGGAAGTGCACCTCTAATGGAAGTATACCAAAAAGAGTGCGGCTGAGTATTAGAAGTACGCTCTCTTTTTGAAAAACAGCCCTGTTGGTAGCACACTTCTAAATAATATTAGGACTAAAAATTCAGACTGTAAAACAGTGTTATGGCTCAAAAAACACGACAATATTAACAAGTGTGCAAGCGATGACTTACTCAGACTTGAATAACAGAATTTTCATGGTTATTGATCGCGAAAGTCATAGTTTTGTGATTAAAATTTCCACTATTAGAATTCTAAAAAACAAGGCCAAAAATGGAATAGAATATAAACTCTGAAACAGTGTTTCGGCTTGATTGCAGTAGTTAAAGGCATCTTACACGCAGAAAACCATACCGTATTTGTTCTTTCAGAAGTACATGTACTTCTGTTCCTCAGGTTGTTCTTTTAAGTGTACACCCTCTATTTGAAATACACCTCTATTAGAGGTACACCTGAAAAAGAGACTTAAGAGACATGTACTTCTGAAAGAGAAAATACGGTATGGTTTTCTGCGTGTACGATGCTTTAACTACTGCAATCAATCGCAAATTGACTAATGGAGCTGGGGTTCTTGTTCAATACCATAAATACTTTTTTTTTCGAGGGGAAACAATCACGACTTCTAGACTTCGGCAAGTGAAACATTAGTGAATTATATCAACTTAAGCAACCGGGTGCTATAACCAAAGAACTTGCGAGCACTCGGCTGATAGACAGCAGATATCTTTCAGCTGAACAACGTTCACTTCCCTTATAGTCACACCATAACAGAAGTCCGAAAATAGAATCGATTCAACCATTCCAGAAATCGACACGCTCATTGAAACTTATTGGCGCATACAAAAACAGGCACTGAGAATTTGCAGCCTTTTGCCTGGTGCATCAATTCTAAAAAAAGTTCTCAAAAATGACTCCGTAGTCGATTTTCTTCCGAAGGGATTTTTTGTTGTTAGCTAGGTAAGTGAACAGGAATGTAGGTTAGGTGTGTCAGTTGGGGTCGAACAAATTAGCTAGAATCGAATGCGAAAGATGTTAGTTGCCTGTATATACTCACAAACCATAAGGACTGTGACCAATGCTGCTGAAGCGGTCTCCACCATAGTAGTACGGACTTCCACCGCCCATGTACGGGCTGCCGCCGTAGTACGTCATTGGAGAATATCTGAACACGCCGAAAAATAATGATGTCGTGGGTAAGGGTGCGGGGCTGGAGCAAACCTTGGCCTTCCCCAGAAACCCATCGGTCGTGGAATTGGCTGCGGTGCATTCGGTCCTAATCCGGTGTAAGGTTCATCTCCAGTGATCGACTTCAGTTCGGCCATTCCGCCTTGACAAATTGCGACAGGAACAATGATAGCTGGAAAAAATGGGTGTCAGAGGCCAACTTAACTTTTATCAATGGAAATTCCACAACAAATCAGGAATACCTATAGTCTACAGCAATGGAAGTAGGACCTGGTGAGGTTGCGGACTCGTCATAACATACGGTAGTTTGTTCGTGGTATGGCTCATTTTTTCGAAACAGCTGTGATAGATCGGTGAGTCTGTTTTCACCGATATAAATAAGTACATCTGTGGAAGCAATGAAAACAGGCGAAACTGTGAGAGAGGAAACAAAAGCTCACCGACCAATCTCAGTTATTTCGAAAAAATGAGTGATAACACAGACTACCGTATGTTAGCACGAGTCCGCAACCGCACTATGTCCTTTCAGCATTGCGGTAAACTATATTGCATATCTCCACAACAAGTTGAAAATGTAGCAAGCCCCCCCCCCTCACCAGGGAAGTATACAAAGCGTATGTCGGATCGGCGGAAACGAATTATATGGTCAGTATCACTTGTGGCTCAATAGTAAAACTTTGCAGTACCCCGCCCCGAGAAGCTGGTTCCAAAATAATATGAGCGTTTCTAAAGCTTCGCGAAATAGTACCCATCAGAATTTTTTTGGGGTGTTTAAAAAAAATCGGATTTGCTAAAAACTTGTATGTATGAGTAATCCAGGGTGCTGAAAACGAATCTGAGGTCCGTTTGTCAAATTTCTGAGGTTTATTGTAGGTTACGGTAGGTAATATGACATTTAGGGGGCAAAACCTACCTTAGTAGTTCGAAAATTGGCAAATAGACATTAAATTCCTGTTCACCACCCCGAATAACTCCCGGGTGAAAATTTTGGGTCAAATCTGAGACCTTGATCGAACTACCGTATACCTACCGTAATCTACCGTAATCTGTAGAAAATAGGCGAACGGACCTCAGATTCGTGTTAAGCACATCAAATCACCCCCAGAGAATGATTTTGGACACATTTATCGGAGAAATCCGGAAATCTAAAGAGTGGCGTTTTGCACTCGAAATTTCCCCTCGCTGGGACGCTTCGAGGGATTTAGCCCGAAAACCTTGGAAAATAGTTAAACAAACCTTAGATTCGTGATCTGCTCCCCAAAAAAACCGTGCTGGGAGAATTTTAAGTCAAATCTGGAATATTTTTTTGAAGCGCCTTCAGAACCCCTAATTGATAAAAGTAACCGACCGCCCAACCGAAAATCTGTACAAGTCAGTCTGCGCAAAGTTTGGGAATGGGGCCTTCCACCAACCTTTGCTCAGGGGGTAGTTTTGGGTGCTGAATACAATTATGATGTTGGTTTTCGGATTCTTCAAAGATAAACTCGCGTTTTGGAAGGTACAAAAACCACAAAAAAAACGACCGTGTTGGGTTTATAACTTCTCGTAACCTGTGGCTCGGAGAAAATGGTTTATGTAATCGCGCATCAAAAAGCATTTGGTTTGGCCATTGATGCCCATAACCACATCTCGCTAAAATTACAAACATGATGTTGAATAAATGAATTGATTAATTGATAAACAAATAGATATTTCCGCTAATAGCCCATTTTTGAAATTCAAAGCTGACAGAAACAGCCAGTGCAGAGGGAGACAACGCTATTATTTCAAAGCTTCGTAAGGCGAAAACCGTGTTTTTTTTCAAGCTTTGTGCAGGCAATCCCTTGAGGTACAGGAAAATAGCGGGAACTGAACAAAACCCTCAACTTCTAGAAGGAAAGTTTGTTTAAAACCCTAATGGAGAATTCCTACTGTCCCGTCTGCCTCTTTCAAAGTGTTCGGTGCAATACGCCGAAGTTTTTTCCCAAACATTGAAAGTTGCATGTGCGCTTTGAACTAAGTGGGAAAGTGGATTTGTTTTGACTTTCATTTACCAAAAACTACAAACTGTGTATCAAACTAGGGAGCTTCCATGCGACTGCGCAAGTTTGGATGTTAGATTTTCCCAAGCTGAAGAGTTTCCAATACTGGATCGTTCGTGTCTGCTATGGCGCTTCTGTTCATCGCTCTGGAGAGCTCTAGAGAGATGAACGAGATTTCATATTCTTGACCTCCTCTATCCTCACTATAGTGCTTCGGTGTGTGATGCCTTTGCTATGTATGTATATGACCTCTACTAGTTCTTTCTTCAAGGAGGTGAGAGACGCAGATGGAGCATCTGTGGTAATTATGCGATATGACTGAAGTCCTGCTTGGGCCCTGAATTTTGTGTTCAGCTTAGCTGCCGTTGATAATGTTTTGCGATCAAACAACGTATCGTGGAAAAAACATAGAACTGCGCGAATCAATGTAGTTTGACTCCCGACTTTGATTATGAGTCTGATGCAAATGTACTGCGCTGATCGGATGGCAAGCGTTGAACACAGATCTGGTCACGAATTACGGAAAACTATCTCTCCCCTTACGAAACGCCTGAAGACAGTGTTCTCAGGTCGCTGATCCTAAGAAGCCCTTAATCAAACCTCGCTCGAAAAGTCCTTTGTAACTTTGTCTTCAACACAACCAATCATATCCACGACTCTCAATCACATACGAGTTCATGGCGCTGTCCCCATAGACTAAATTTAGGTTGCTCTTGGACCATCCAATTAAGTTAATCGCTTTTGAAGACATCATATGATACACACATATTCCTAAGAAGCCCTCCCAAAAAAAAATCTCGTGACGGCTATGTTCAGAGTGGCACTGATTGCCCCAATCACATTTTGCCATGGCTAGCTGCTTCAAATTAGGTTTTACAGCAAAGGTCACCACATGTGGGACAAAAAGCCGGCGAACAAAGACGACCTCGAGAAGAAACATCGCTCCAAGGCATACAACATCACTCCACTGGCCTTACATGCCGCCCAAGGCCAGTCGCCACAATTACTAACACTGAACAAATGGGTTTTCCCAAGTTTCCTCATGCTTCAGTAAGCATTAAAAATTGGAATGTTGAAGAAGTGTTCAGAATCGGAGAATCGTTCACGAGTTTTTTATACGGAAGCGAAAACCTGCTAGGAGAGGGTCGAATCCATAAAAAAACACTCCACGCAGGCTGGTTTCTTTGAGATAATGAAGCACCCTCCGCTCGAAAAGGTTGAAACTGGACAAGATTTCTCTCTTGAGATATCCTAGAAGCAAGTAGACGGCGGCTGAACATCTGGTGGACGCAAATCATTTGTTGCATCAAAATACTCACGGAATCTTGTAGTTTCAGAAAAACCTCGGGAATTTTCGATCATACCTTTGCGGTGAAAACTCGGAAACTAATTTTATCGCGGACACTGCCTTCGGGGGACACCGAGTTTGTCGACTGCTGCGATACAGCTGCTGCCACCCACCTTTCGAGGATCCCGGCCGAACCACGCGCTGATATTCAGCACCCCATATACCTTACTGAACTTATCTTTGGACTAATTATCTGTTACCGGGACATCTGTAAAAGTACAGCAACACCGCAAGACCTAGGAATAAATACGATTCGAAATTCGAAAGCTTGCCGACACGAACCAATTCGAAAAATTGTTCGAATTGGATTCATTCGAACCTATACGATATTCGCACCTCGAAAATTGGGGGGAGGGTCATTACTTAGCTATCGTGGACATGCACATTGGATAGAGTGAGTCTTGGAGGGTCTCCATAATACCTGTGTCAAAAAACGGCCGAAGTTCGACGAGAAACCTAAGCATAGGGCCACTCTTGATTTGAAGAGAGACTCTCGTTTCTTGAGGGGAGGGGGCTACCATGAGTCGGTGGTCGACCACCATTAATGGCTCGTTCTATCTTTTTTTGGAGCGAAATTCTTTCAATCATCTGGCCATTTCTGTTAACATGAGATCCAGATCCACATTTTCATCAAAAAAAACCTAGATCTGGTCTCATCGCGAGCCCTGCCTACCTAAGCACGGCCGAAATCAGACTTGTATTGGTCACTAATCAGTACCTCAGACAGCGCCCTAGGCAAATTGACAATCGCACCTGCTCCAATTATGACTTACTTGACTTAAACGGTTGGCTTTCGCCTGACGCGGCCATTCGGCATCTTCACCGAGGTGTGCCGTCCTAGTAGTCAGCCGTGTCCATTTGTCACGGTCCTCAGCCACAATTTGAACACAATCCATCCATTGGTCGCTATTCCACTTTCTGCGAAGTAAAACATCGCGCCTGAATTGCCTTTCAATGCCGAGTGATTTCAAATCCTCCTTCACCACATCCGTCCAAAACTTTCGCCTACGTCCAGGCGGCCGTTTCCAGACAGGACTTGGAAGCATCCTTAGAGCGTGTTGAACAAGACGATCTGGCGGTCTTCTTAAAATATGCCCCAACAGACGAAGACAACCTTCCGTTGTCGCTTGAGATGGCATTGGGAGATGTTGGCACCTCTCTCGTGTTAAACGTTGATGTAAGGCATCAATCTCGTTGTAGAGATCTTCGTTGTGGCACATCCGCGGCCAGAAATATCCGAGCAAACGTCTAAACAGCTTCCCCTCCGTGCAATCCAACCTTCCATCTGCGTCTTCGGTGCTGCCCACGTCTCCGATCCGTACATCATGATAGGGCGAATAGCGGATAAGTAGACGCGCAACTTAACTTCCTTCGCGATGGGGGTAGACCACAAACACTTGCTAGCTCAATTTTTGAGGGACCATAACTCCGTTTCCAGAAGGTCTTGTACGATTCCAGAGACATCATTTGAATCAGAATGGGACCGTTTTCAAGATGGCGGAAAAACAGAGAAGGGGTTTCCATCGTGAACACAAACACTTGGTTAGAGAGTTGAATGCAGACGTAGCTTTCGCACATCATTGTTCAATATCCGCTGCATAACTACCATTGTTCCTCAGTAAGCAGCCCAAATAACAGAAATCATCCACCAGTTCGATATATTGTCCGTCCACACAAACTCCCGTTGGAGGCCTTTGAGAGATCCACATCTGCTTGCATTTGTCCGGACGAAAACGAAGTCCATAGGCTGCGGCATACTTCGAAACGAGGTTCACAATCCTTTGCAGTTTTGCGTTGTTTTGAGCGAATAACACAATGTCATCGGCGTACTCCAGGTCGACGAGGGCGCGTCCTGATGGTGTTAGGATCACGTCCGCAGGAAACTGTTTTGCAACTCTACGCATGATGTCATCAACGGCAAAGTTGAATAGGAAAGGTCCTGGTACAGCTCCTTGCCTTACTCCTGTTTTCACCTCGAAAGCTGACGTAAATCCGACAGGCGTACGAACTGCTGCTGTTGTTCCTTTGTTCATGTCCTCGATTAGTCGAACATACTTTTCCGGGACTCCATCGGCTCGCAGAGCGTTGAGCAATCGAACACGATGAGGAGAGTCGAATGCGGCTTCAAAGTCCAAAAAAGCAAGCTGTAATGGCTTCGAATACCGCTGCCACAATTCGATTACTCTTCTCACAACGAACACTAGGTCGATGATCGATATTCTAGGTCGAAAACCGGCTTGCTTCTCTCTGGTCGTTTGCTCACGATGTTTGATGAATCGCTCGAGAATGATACGTTCCAAAACCTTGCACATGACACGCAGTAGAGAGATCCCCCTGTAGTTCTTGGGCTCCGTGACGGATAACTTCTTGTGAAGAGGTACGATGATCGCATGTCTCCACGAATCGGGTATCCTTTCGCTCATCCATATGGCACGGATGGTGTTGGTCATTTCACGAATCCCAGACGGAGTGAGAGCTTTTATCATTTCAGCAGTGACGTTTTCATCTCCACCTGCCTTTCCATTCTTCATTTTCGGGACACAATTCAAAACTTCAGACGCAGTCGGCGGTTCCTCACAGACATCGCTATGTGCTCTATGAACATGCTGGAGCTCTGGTACTGATGGCGCTGGACGATTCAGTAGGGAACTGAAGTATTCCTTCCATAATGGCAGCGTCGCATCACCAACTGCAATTCCATTGGTAGTGTCGAGGACAGCAGAACATCTCTTCATTACGCCGCTCCGCCTGCTCCAATAATCACGTTAAAGCGTCTTTGGTAATGCAAGATTTTAGTTGGCTAAAGTGCTAAAGCCCCACCACGATATTCAGTGTTGCAGCAAGCAAAAACTCATTTGAAGTATGTACCCCGCATAATGCAAAAAGTCGTTGTCATAGGATTGCCCTGTCTTTAGAAAGATGAGTAATCAGCTGCAATATCAAATGCGAAAGTAGAATTCTCGAAGCTGTTCCTGCACTGCACTTCAACTAATGACATTGACCAGAACATTCACACACTTTTTTTCCATGGAATCATAGTGGTTACAGTTGCAGGATGGTGTAATTTGTCGGGAACGTCTTTTTACAGTAAACAGCTCTAACATTTGACAGAACAACTTTTTTTCTATTGCATTCCAAGAGTGTAGTCCTATTCAAGGTCCGGAATGAAAACTGCGCATAATGTACTGCTCAAGAGCACTTTAAAGATGTTTTTAACACAGATATGTATGAATGTCGCACCTCCGAAACGCATAGCCATTATACTCACACAGGGGCATGAGGTATACACACAATTAGAGCATTTTCTAAAATGATGCTAGTGTGATGATGTTTACATTAATCATAAGGTGTCATAATAATTCGAAGTAAATATGGTATGGGAGAAAGATAATTTAGAAGTAGAATTTTACAATAGGCAATAAAGTTCGTTTCGACCCTTTCTTCAGACGAACTTTATTGCAACAGTCTTCTCGGGTCTCCTCAGTAAAGAAGAAGACTGTATTAATAGTTAGATTTTATAGCTCCAGAAATAGCTTAACTTTCAACTTTAACTACCTCCAAAATAAAGTTTTTTTCTCCTTCTCGGAGAATAGTGTGTGGAATAGTGTGTGAAGTGTGTTAACTCGCCTCTTGTTTGATAAGCTATATATATACATGGTACATAGAGATGTATAGTAGCGACGAAGTAGCACGCAACCGCATTCTTCGACGAGCAATATAGAAATGAAACATCCCAGCTTATCCTCTAGTCCATAACAACAAGGATTATTATCAGAATAGTTTTTTGATTGTATTATATAAATGTTTGAAATTACAGTGTAGCCCATACTTTAGCATTATAAACGTGTTCCTATTCAGGCACTTAAGTGTGCTATTGCATATGATATGTTCGGGATAACAATTACTAACTAGTAAAGCTTTCAGGGATTTTACACGATCTATAAAGTCGCCAACTAAGCTAGAGGTTCGCGCTATTCTCAAAACCTCTGTATAGATAACGGAGCACTTAATTTTCGACGAAAGATTAAACTGAAAATGAGGAAATCCTATCACTTTAAACGTGAAATTATCTGTTTTATAGTAAGGTTTGGTAACAGGCTCAGGCGTACGGTGTGACGATGACAGAGGGAGGGCCGCAGCCTTAGACGCCGGGTAAGGGGGAGGCAGGCCCCGGTCCGTCATCATACCAAAAATTTCCCTCCTACCGTACCGAGCATATTTTTTTCTCGTAAAAACGGCGATTTGCGGCCATTTCGTCGCACAAGGCGCCACATAGCCATAACTTGTTTCAGAGTTCTACGAATTAAATTTTGATACCATTTTTGAACAGCTTTCAACGAGTACCATACAATAGTGATGCGAAATAACTGGGTTAATACCCGAAATCGAACAAAAATTGTATATTTCCACATTAAAATTTCTCATTGTGAATTGATCAGACGGTCATCATAAGAGAAATGTGACCCGTTTACCTGAGGTCGTTGGAAATCACAGAAAGAAATACAAGTGTTACGATGAAACACCGGAGTCAGGAAAACTTTCAACATAACATTGTATTCACCTCACTAACAGAAAACTCTGAAAATTCATTCCGTCAACTTTGAAGTGAGAGTTGTGGCGATGGGGCGGTCTAGCAAAAAATGCAACAAAACGTTTGCAGAAAATTTACTCGGTGCTACTCGTCTTTCCCAAACCATCGTATAACTGAGGTAGCGGATCGAAAATTGTGAAACGGACGTTAGATTCGTCTTCAGCGCCCTGAACTACACGACTAGTCAAGATTTCAGCGAAATCCGAGATACTGACCAGAGATCGGAAAACCGCTGTCTGGACTACTTCAACGTCAGGAGAGGTCAAAAAAATCCTGGATCGAGCTACTGTAGTGCTTGTTTTGAAGAGGACCATTAAAAAACGCTGTCGGCCGAGACCCAGGTCGATTAGACCATTTTGAGCCGACTACGGCCGGTGTGACTTAACCAATAACGTCCGTTTTTGCTGAAAATCGTTCGGAAGCGTTGTTCGGAAAAGACCTCTCAAATTGTTTTGCACGAGGGTTCAAGTCACAACCTCGGTGGGAGGGGAGCCGCACGGGATCCAAAGCTGGAGAAGGGGGGGGGGGAGCCGCACCTCTCACGGGCCGATCACACCACTACGCCTTACCCTGTTTGGTAATTATCATGTTATTAATTATTTTTATTTCCAAATCTAAATAGGTGCAATGATACTCACTGAAATGTGTTTTTTCTAAATTCAAAGCATTTTTGTAGACTTCCTGGAGTTTGTTAAAAATGACGTTTTCATTAGAGTTATGAATTATGAGTAAATCATCCATATATTTAAATGGATAAAATGTTCTGCTATGTTTTATACATTTCATAGAGTAATTCTACTCAAAAATAGAAAGTGTTAAATCTGCTAACAAAGGGCTAAAGTTGCCTCCTTGTGGTACGCCATTGATTTGTTTACATTTCGTTAGTATAATATATAGTTTTATAGCCGTTGAAAGCAATGTATTTTTTATCAGCGTTTTGGAAAAAAATTCGTAATAATTTATTAATATTTTGAACTATTATGTTATGAGGCAAGTTGGTAAACATGTTGGTGAAATCGGCTGAAAACAATTTTTTGTTATTCCTTTGTATGTCTATGATTTTGTTACTTATATTGATATCATCAATAGACCAGTACTCCACAAAATTTTGGTTCCGACTCCTAACTGCTTTACAGTACTTTCTAAAATGGTCTTTGATATAATAAAATATTGTCTCCAATTCCACCGACAAAGGTTTAGTTACACCATTACAGTCACCTGTTATGAACCTAAATTTCTTAGGATTTTTGTGCAGTTTTGGCAATGAATATATAAGTGGAATACTTGGATCGGGAAAAGTTTTTAATTTCATCGATGAAAATAATGTGGAGTACCTTTTAAGAAGATTCTCTTGTGCCTCACCATCATATTTCGCATATGTATTGTTACTATCTCCAATGTGAAGTGAGTCATTCTCGAAAATTATACCCATTTCTTGAGAGACTGTTTGCATGTAGTATTTTTTACAAACGAAACTATAATTATTAGCTGCTTTATCTAGCTGACAAATAAACACTCAACTCCATCAGATGATTTCTGTCGAAACCGTTTGGGTATGGATATTCTTCATTCAAATTGCTATGATGAAGTAGTGGTTTGAATTTCTTCCTAAGTTTCAATCTGAGCCACACTTTCATGTTATTCAAAACGTCATTATTTTTAATTCTATATCTAGAAACAAGTTTTTGTAGGTAATTTTCAATAAAATTATCTATCCATTGATAGATGTCTCCTTTTGTTGTTTTGACTGGTTGTATATATTTTGTGCCCAAGCTCAACAATTTGCGTAACCTGCAGTCTCTAACAATGGTAAGATCTCCACTTATTATATGACCATGATTGTTGTCAACATATCGAGTGTACCTAGGATCACGACATATGCAAATTTGGTCAAGGTATGTAACTAAATCTGTAAGATTTAGACTTTTCAGAATAAAATTATAGTTAAGGACTTGCTTCGAAAAGGGTGGTAAGTCTTTGTATACGATTCTAGAAGGTATGTACGGAACATTACTGTTCTCTCTAATTATATCACTGATATATGTACTATTAATCACTATTTAAGGTTCACATTATCTAGAACACAATGAATGAATTGCATGTCCACATTTAGGAAGTTTTTATGTTCAACATCCTTTTTGTTGCTGGTTGAATTCTTGAAATTAAATTTACACAAAATGCTTATCAAAAAATGCCTATTTTTGTCATTGAATTTCATAAGGAAATCATTATTGTAACATAGTGAGCTTATTTTAGATATGGAATTCTTTTCAAAGTATATATATATATATATATATATATATATATATATATATATATATATATATATATATATATATATATATATATATATATATATATATATATATATATATATATATATATATATATATATATATATATATATATATATATATATATATATATATATATATATATATATATATATATATATATATATATATATATATATATATATATATATATTACATTTACTACAATTATTGATATAATTAACGAATTCATTGATGTTTAATGACTGTTTATTATGTTTGTTTCTTTTCGATACCGTTTCTGATTCGCTGTTTGACTATGTGTAGGGCATAATATGGATGATTATTCTTATGCCTCAAAGGATTATTAATATCCGAAATATTTCCATAGCTTTTGATATTGTCATTAAGGCCGAAAGGATACGCGGTATTGAGTAGTTTTATCCAGAAGAGTTCTTTATCAGCAAATACTGCCTTATCATCATTGTTGGGAAGAGAATCTAGAATACTAACGGATATACCAGAACCTCTACAAGTTGATTTGAAATGATCATATAAATAAATATCTATATCTTGCTTACTAATATGATGTAGGTGTTCTCTAAATCTAGATTTAAGTTTTCTTGAAGTAATTCCAACATATTGGTTCTTGCAATTATTGCAAGTCAGACAGTATACTACATTTTCATTATTACAATTATGGTTCATTGTAGTATAAGTAAGAATCTTCAGCCTCGTGTTGTTGGAAATAATAAAGGAATGTTTGTTCATAATATTGCATATTGTACAATTAGGACCACAATTAATTGCTTTACTGTTATTGCCGAAGTGCATGATAGTGTTGATATTGTTACCTTGCTTTTCTGGAATCATAACGTTTGATAATAATTTAAGGAGGAAAAACTATTGCTTTAATGAGTTGCAGACCATGTGTTAGGTTACAAGGCCAGCCCAGACCAAGCACCTTTTGTGTGGGATGAGGTGTTTGGTGGGGCTGCCACCTAGATCACCGCCAACATGAATATGTTTCCTAAAGATATAAAGTATGTTGAATTGTTAATGAGATAGATAACTGAATATGTGACCTTTCCAGGTGGGTACCAAAGCCATCAAGAAGCCGCTTCCAAGGATCATTTTGTACATCAATGAAAAATACAGTTGTTGAAATAAACTCATTCAAATACAACTTATGAGAGCATTGGATGCTAGCCTCAACTCCTTATTGCCTAACATCGATCCTGATAGGGCCACCAAATTTATAAGGCTTCAAATCTGCCTGAAAAGAGTATTCATTACAATCTCCGCCAAGGTGAATGTAACGAATATTTTTTCGCCTCGAGCGTGCTCATTCCCATAGCACTAATTTTCTCTCCGCAAGGAAATTTATTAACGTGCTCATTCCCATAGCACTAATTTTCTCTCCGCAAGGAAATTTATTAAAGTTAGAAAGAGGAAGTAAGTTGCCGGTGACTTGTTCATTTAAGTTGCTTTGAAATTGTTTGTTTATTTATATTGCGACGCGCACAAATTTCACAACTTTCTCGGGTAACACTGCACCCTCTACTATCGCGAACCTTGCAATCCAATTTAAATAGTCGCTCCTAAGGGACCACGAGCCGACCGCAATGGAAATCTCTCAAAACCTGCAAGTGAACACGAAGGAAGCCGTCGCTTTTACGGATATGAATGACTGACGCAATTCGAGAACCTAAACATGGGATTTTTACAAATACTCTCGGGGATGAGAAACATTCCCTAATTTTCCCAAGGGCTTGGAATTATAGGGCAGGCAAAATTTTGCCTTGGGCGCCAAATTCGTCTTCTACTTTCCCCCAGTTTCGAAAACCAGCTTCTCCCAATTTATTATTGTGCTATCTGTGGTAAACCTTTAATACGATATTTTCGTTTCCAAAGGCTTGTCGACTTTCGCGAAAAACGACTTGACGAGGGTGTAGAACTTATTCATTTAGGCTTTGTTCTTTTTTTTCGGTGAGGAGATGCTCGTCTTTTCAAGTTTCTTCGAAATTGAATGGCTTCTCGTATACTGCATAGTAACTGGTACCATATAGAGAAATCAAGAGCCGTCTCTACTTTCGCTTGTATTCGCAGCAGCAGGCGGCGGTTACAGCACAGCACAAAACTTTCTTGAAACGGCGTTTTCATACGCTTTTCCACGGCCAGAGGTGAAACTCCATAATTCGCATGGAAGTTAATTAACGAATATCATATTAGTGGACATTTACGGGATCCAATAAATGAAAGCACTGTAGTGGTCTGAGATCAGCAGATTTTTTATATCAAACTGTGTTAATCAGAAAACGAAACGACCAAATTTAATCCGAAAGCGGAACTCGGAAAGTCGCAACTCCCCTAATCCCTGAATGGTATGTGGAAATCGTTAATTCTTCTCCAGTACTTCGCCAAAAATTATGTCTTAATTTCAGAAGTCTCGTCGATCACAGCGCAAGAAGGACGAGCTCAATCAGACTGACCTTCTCACCTTTAATCAAAATAGATTCTGAGATGAAAATTATGCTATCTTCGAGCTATCCCTGTAGTTTAATCTGTTATTTAGGCACGCTATTGTGTTAAACTCGTTTAAATGAGTCCAACATGTTCTCAAAAATGCAGTTCGCTAATTTTCAAGCGGGTCCTGCCGACGCTACGGTTTGGGCGCGAAAAAAAGCCCAAAAAACCGTTTGTGGACAAAAATATGCGCGACAATGTACATGATTTCTGAATTCTGGTTGAAATTAATAGAACCTGTAAAGAGAATTTCCATCTCAACGCTCTAGAGACACTAGAGGAGAAACAGACTAAATCGCTACTTGTGATCCCAATCTCCACCGGTAACCCCAAAATCAACCTTAGATTGAGAGCTTTCATCTGGGGTGCGTTACAAAAACATTCCCATGGTTAAAGGTTTCCATGGAAACATAACCACGAAGTCAAACTCACAATTTCTAGTTAGAATCCGTTGCCATGGCAAGCAGATTTGCCCATGGAAAGGCTTTCGTTCACCCAAGTCACCGTGAGAACTTTCTTAGAACGCACAACTGCAAAACTGACTGCCTCCATAAGGCAATCTAATCCTGCATCATCCTTGTTCATGTGTATAACATAATAGGTAAAAAATTTCTAAGGCAGCTTGGTGAAAATTAAAGGAAGCCATAAAATGGGGAACTTTTGTAGAAACTCCAAGATATCCTTAGGCTTCAAATTATGCTACCCTCTGATACCCTAAGAACTTGCTGAGTACCAGGTGAGTGGTCAGCAATGACTGTAAGACCAAGACCTTACCAAGAACGAATATGGAGACGATCATGACTCGGGTTCAGGCGATGCTGTGAATAGGGTGGGCCAGACCTCTTCTCGGGCTCCTTTCATAGCGTCGTCAACAACCGGTTGCTGATGGCCGTCCGTCTGTCCGTCCGTCACCCTAGTATGTTACACCTTTAACTATCGAATAAGCCTGACTCATACTTATTCTCTCCCACTCATATTGGACCATACAATAGCCCCTACGATAATTATCCCTGGTCGCGTTTGACGAACAGACACTGCCCGTTACAGTAGCAACAATGACTTGACGGACAACGGCTTTACGCGTGAACAACTCAATTCACTTTCGATATGCATATTTATTAAAACTAGTAACCCGTAGTTTCCCAGGGAAAGAATCACAGTGAAAGTCGCAGAATAAAACACGGTCATGGGATACGGTGAATCAGACGGTGGTGTAAAGACTGGCGGCGAACACAATATCACGTTTGATTGCAGCGCTGACCTGCTCCATCTTCTCGTGCAACGCTGGATCGCCGACTATCCTAGCCGCATTTCTAAAACAAATGGCTACGACAAAACAGCATAAAGTTCAGGATAATATCAGAGCGCTAAATTAGGTCGTCGAAACTCCCAATGCGGTCTTGTTTTTTTTTCTGATCTACTGCCTTCCGGGCACTCCTAGAAGCCTTATCTGAAGGAATAACACATATTAGGGGGCCGAGAAAAACTTCGCACACAAGTCAATATTGTCCTCACTAAGGGATTTTTATAAATTCCTACGTGAGTGCGGAAATATCCCTGATTTTCCCCTAAGGGGTTGGATCCTCTGGGTGAGCGAAATTATGACGTGAGTGCGCAATTTTTCTTCGTCCCCCCCCCCCAAATATGTGTCACGGTACCCGTGAACAGACAACTGATTTGAAAGGAAAGCCCAACTCGCGCGACCAGTTTCTGCCTACGTTGGTCCTTTTTTCCAAGCTTAGCTCAGGAATCCATGGAGGATTTATCTCTTCTTCCGTGCATGATCCGCTCTGGATAAACCACTCACCAGTTTCCCTGTAGAGAATTTATGGAATACAGCTGAGGCTTCACCAAAAGTTTTCTTTATACCTTCAAGAATAAAAAGTACTCGATAGCTAAGGAGAAACCAAGCGAGACTCAAAAGGGCGAAACCATGCTATGTAGCGCAGAGCGATTGCATTTTCCCAGACTGCGAGCCAGTTTTTCTTCTTGACTTTGTCTGCTAATATTTGCCCTCTGGAAGACTTCTGATCGCTGAAAGATCTTCCAATGGTCGACATCAAGGAGAGCATCCCCGTTGCAGACATGGCGGCGATGATGTACTTGCTGTAGACATCAGCAGAGCTAGCCCTTTCTGCGGAGTGTCGGTGACGCTCAACATTCGCTATTAAAGTGCCGGAGGATGCCGAAATAGCTCGCTATTGACAACACTGTGTCCTATGTTTCAAAGTGGAAATTGCTGCCATTGATCGCGTGCGTGTGCGCGCTTATGCTGTGCCTCCTTCTCCCGCACACTTTCTCGCTGTCTCTACCCTCGCTCCGCACAAGCACGCTGAGGAACAAACCAAATTCGCCTCCGAAGCAGAAGATAACTAGCTGATCGAGAGAACTATTGTTTAGTACATACCACCACATTTCAGGAGCCAATAGTGATCGCAGCCGACAAGTTCACTTAGAACTGCCATCGGGTTTTCAGTTTTTTTAGCTTCCTCCCGATAGAGTCCCTGAGCTCCTATTTCTTTTCCACCGAAAATGCAGTTAAGATTTTTATCGTGGACAATCCCTTCGACTAGTTCGTTAGAAAGTTATTAAGTACTGTACGAGGTAATTATATGTGTAAAGTTTTCGGCGCTGTTTGCCTCACACGAAAAGATAACCTTTCTTAGCCATTCTGTAACACACCTGACGTCCTTGCAAACCTCTCCCAACCGCTGAATGCATCGCACAATGAGTCCCTCTTGTGCATCGGTCAGAGTCATGATCTCTGAGAAAGGCTGAAAAGTAGAAAATCAACTTCGATAAGATCTTCTCACATCGATATGGGATCCACTTTCGAGAAGATGGTACGCGACTGTGTGATCCATCAATTATGGTATTCGCATAGAAAAGGCGGCTTTTCACACTGATTTCAAAAATTCATACAAAAGAAGTTTCAGCAATTCCGTTGACTCTCCACCACTATCAATAACCCATGACCAAGGTTCGCGTAGGAACATGGACACCCTTCTTGTAGAAACGAGCTGACTGCGAGTTGAAAAAGTTGACCGCCCAGACGCGCACCATTTTCTGGCAGAAAAAAAAATCGGGAAGGAGTCCATTACTAGAATAAAACAACCAGATTGGAAAAGCCACGGTTTTTGGGAAGCGACTGGAGGCATTCAGCTAAGGCGCTGAGTGAACCCATGCTCTCGTCACTCAGCTTATATGGTGTCCATTTTCCAAAACGATTTGACTTTCCAATCAAATGAAGATGTTCAGCAAATGTGGCAGGGGCAATCCATGTATCTCCAGGAAATCAGCGGAAGCGGATGATGACAACTTTGGGACCACAGCTCGACTATGTTCTGGCTTGGAATATTCCAAAGTCGGACATCTTAAGATCTAGAGCTGTGTGGGATGTCGCATTCGATTCGGATCACCGTCCAGTTCTGTTGAACTTCTCTGCGAGGATTCATAAGAGGAAGCGAGGGGCTAAGCCTCTCCAGAGGATTGATATGACAAGTCTCAGAGATGAGGAATGCAGAAGGAAATTCCGACAACGCGCTTCGATTCACATCAGAGTACGAACAAAGAAGCAATTTTGCGACGCGGATTCTTTCACCAATTGCATCACGGACGGTTCGAAAGATGAGCACCCGGTTGTACAGCCTAAAAAGAAGTTCGCCTACGTCTCAGCAGAAACAGCATCTACTTACAAAAAGGTATGTACTTTCCGAACTGCAGGAAGCTTCGTGGAGGAGAAGCGTCTGAGGAGGAAGTTGCGTCAGCAGCTTCAAAGTGACCGCGAACGAGAATGGACTTGTATAGCCAATGAGTTCGAGAAGGCTTAGAAGAAGAACCCGAGGAAAGCCTACACCTTAATACGACAGAATAGCTGGAAGATGAAGAGATGTTCTCCTGTCTTGAACACTACCAATGGAGTTGCAGTTGGTGATGCGACGCTGCCAATGTGGAAGAATTACTTCAGTTCATTTCAGAACCGTCCAGCGCCATCAGTACCTGAGCTCCGCGTGTTCGAAGGGCACATTACGATGTCAGTGAGGAACCGCCGACTGAGTCTGAAGTTTTGGATTGTGTCCGGAAAATGAAGAATGGAAAGGCTGGTGGAGATGACAATATCACTGCTGAAATGCTGGAAGCTCTTCCTCCGTCTGGGATTCGTGAAATGACCAACACAATTCCTGCAGTATGAGCGGAAGGATACCCGATTCTCGGAAACATGCTATCATCGTACATCTTCACAAGAAATTATCCGTCACTGAACCCCAAGAACTACAAGGGAATCTCTCACTCCGTGCCATGAGCAAGCTTTTTAAACGCATCATTCTTAAGCGACTCATCAAACAGCGTGAAGAAAATACCAGAGAAGCAAGCCGGTTTTCAACATGGTAGACCGATCATCGACAAATTTATCGTCGTGAGGAGAGCGATTGAATCGTGGCGGGGGTATTCGAAGCCATTGCAGTTCACATCTCTGAACTTCGAAGCCGCATCCGACTCTCCTCAGTGCGATAGATTGCTCAGCGCTCCGCGTGCCGACGGAGTTTCGGAAAAGTATGTTCGACTAAACGAGGACATGAACAAAGGAACAGCAGCAGCAGTTCATCAACCTGTCGGATTTACGTCAGCTTTCGAGGTGGAAACAGGAGCAAGGCAAGGAGCTGTAGCAGGACCTTTTCTATTCAACTTCGCCGTTGATGACATCATGCGTAGAGTTGCAGAACAGTTTCCCACTGATGTAATACTGAAAACCATCAGGACACTCTCCTACATGGGATACACCATCTAAATGGATTATGAACCTCGTCTTGAAGTATGCCACAGCCTATAGACTTCGTCTTCGTCCCGACAAATGCAAGCATATATGGGTCTCTCGGTGGCCTTCAAAGGGAGTTTGTGTGGACGGACAACGTATCGAACTGGTGGACGATTTCTGTTATTTGGGCTGTTTGCTGAAGAACGATGGTAGTTATGCAGCGGATATTCAACAACGATGTGCGAAAGTTACGTCTGCATTCAATTCTCTAACCAAGTGTTTGTGGTCTACCGCCATCGCGAAAGAGTTCAGTTGCGCTTCACTTATCCGCTATTCGCCCTATAATGATGTACGGAGCGGAGACGTGGGCAGCACCGAAGACGCAGATGGAAAGGTGGGATCGCACAGAGAGGAAACTGTTTAGACGTTTGCTTGGATATTTCTGGCCACGGATGTGCTACAACTAAGATCTCTACAACGGAATCGACGCCCTACATCAACGCTTAACGGAATGGAGGCGCAAGCAACTCCCAACACCTTTTAAAGCGTCAAGGGGGTCGAACTTGACTCCTTGGGCGTATACTAAGAAGACCGCCAGATCGTCTCGTACAACACACTCTATGAATGCTTCTGAATCTTGTCTGGAAACCTGGGCGTTAGCGAATGTTCTGGACGGATATGGTTGAAAAGGGTTTGAATTCACTCCGCATCGAAAGACATTTCAGGCGCAATGTTTTACTCCACAGGAAAGGGAATAGTGCCAGATGGATGGAATGTGTTCAAATCGTGGTTGACGGCCGGATGTTGCACGTTGTTGCTAAAGGGTGAGCATTCTCTCCAAATGTAGTTGTGCTCCGAAATAGAATGTAAAGCGTTGGACCAACTAGGAAAAAGGTCTAACGCCAACAGCACAATGGGCCCGAGCAAATGACGTGAAATACCATCAATTGGAGGTCGGTAGCTCGAGCAAATCGCCAAAGAGCCACAGAGCCGAAAGTATGGAATGAGAGGGTCTGAGCGAGATGGTCGTGCATTACACGCTGGATCCTCTTTCTGAATGAACATTCCTTCTAATATGATAACATCGAATTTCCCACCATTCCACTGGCCCAGTGAAACACGACCGCCATGAGATCGTAGCGCAACTCGTCACCAACATCGGCTACGCGGCCTTTCACCAGAGCAGCACGGTTCTCTATCCAATCATTGGTGGACTGCACATCGGCCTTCAACTAAAATTGAACAATAATTATATTGTTCTAAAAAACACAGAATAAGCCTAACCTGCACAAAGATACTGTCCTTCTCGAACTTGGGTCCGTCACCACCTTTAAACTGACAAGTAGTCGCAGAAAACATCGCTGCAACTTCGGCAGGCGATCGCTCGTGCAATTTCTTCGACAAGATCAACTCAGTGATGAGCAGCTCCTGGAAAAAAATGACGTATCGCGTAAAAAAGATGAGAATCGCACAGATGAACCTGGTGATGTATCTCGCATGCCACACGCCCCTTGAATGTTACCATTCCTGTGGAGTCAACAAAATGCAGTGCCTTTAGAACCTGAATGCAGAGCACCTCCTTCAATCAGACACTACGAGAAAATTCACACAACGAACCTCAATCCTCTTTTGATACTCTTCACTAAGTTGCAGGGCATCAACTGACAGCGAGTACTTCAATCGGGTCACCTGCCGCTCAATCCGAACTCGGTCGCGCAGAGAACTCATCTGGAAATAATTACTTTCTCAGGATACCAAGGCTAAAACCAAGCCAGATCTCTCGAAAAAAAATCATCCTCGACAAAAGGAAATCAACTTTTTCTTGCGCAAATGAGTTATTCGAAGAGCTCCTGAGGACTTTCTTTCACATTTGCAATTAGCAGCTAGTAAGAAAAGCAAGGTGCCTTTCAATGGAGTCCAATAAATGCCAGTGAAGTCAGCGTAGAATGG
Organism: Aplectana chamaeleonis; assembly: GCA_029168955.1. Taxonomy (NCBI): domain Eukaryota; kingdom Metazoa; phylum Nematoda; class Chromadorea; order Rhabditida; family Cosmocercidae; genus Aplectana; species Aplectana chamaeleonis. The sequence continues at coordinate 653,772 of JAPDOI010000302.1, forward strand.
ATGGTGATCGCCCAATTTCTTCACCATCTTCGCCCCTTGAAAAACAAATGCCTACAATTCAAGAAAAAACTGAATGATGTGAGAGCTATGAATCATATACCGATCGCTCAATTACCAGCCAACTTGTCAATCTCTGTAAGTACTGTGCAGAGAGTTACGCAGAGCGACTTTGGTCCAATCCAGAGAAATAACTCCGCCCCCGGGACGGGATGAGCGGATTTTCTATTCCCCAATATTCCATGGGTTTTGGCCTTACGAAATTCAAAACGCCTCAAATAAGGAACAAAACGGGAATACCACTACCAGTGGTCCAGAATCTGGATGAGCGGATTTCCGGAATTCCGAGTTCCAATTTGGAGATTCTGTAAGGCTTTTGGCATTTCGACTTCCGATTTCCGCTTCCCAAATTTAAAATGGTCTTTCCGTTGTCTGCTTTTCGAATTCCGCAAAAAAATGCGCTCATACCTGATTTGAAGGTATGGCCCTTTCGTTTTCTAGTATTAAGGTCAACTCTACATCGATGAAATGAACCCTCAAAGCATTCGATTCTGTCTTTGTTTGTCGGATGTTCAAAGCTAATGTAACAATTGCATTCTGACTATCCCTTCAGTTGAAAACGTTTTAGCCGGTTCCCTTTTTTATTGTCTTTTGTAATGCACATATGTAGTCAAGTAGACCCAGCCTTCGCAACAAACATACTATTGTTGCTCAATGCTCTTCCCTTCAAATATCTAAGTCTATCGAAATTAGTACGCAAAAGACAAACAAACGCACATGCTGTTGCAACCGCATACAGTTGCGGACAATATGCCGCATAGGATCCACCAACTCATCCCGTATGTGAAGCAGCCACCGCCTCTGCTCGGCCAATTCAATATCAGAGACAGGAACATCTTCAGCCAAATCGAAAAGCTGCAATAACAATCTAACACCAAAACAAGTTCAAGAAATAATGAAAAGCAATTACCCTACGCTTGTTCTTTCAGTATTGTGAACTACAGAAAAGCCATGCCTCCGCAAAATCACACAAGATATTGAGAATGCGCACCTGCGGTCCGCTGCTTCGCCATTCATTAGTCAGACCGTCCATCTCATGAATAATCTTGAGCATGCCCTCGGAAATCGGTCTCGACCTTTAAAATGTGAAGTTTCACCTGGGAAAAAACTTAATTTTCTATACACTGGAATATTCAATCTGACCATTATCAACTGTTTTTTAGATTGAAACTCGATATATGGGTGAAAATTTTCAGAAATTCGGGAAATCATTCTTGAAAATGTGATAGACTTTGAACTTGACACATTACGTATTAGCTGGACGCATCGACTAGGGTAGTTGGAACGTATTATTGGATTACTCAAAATTCGAAATTTACAAAGAGCAACATTTGAATGAAAAATCGTCGAACCAAGAATTTCAATTCATTCAGGTTTCGATTATTAGGCATTACCTTAGAAGAATAGTTTTCGCATGAAATTGTTGATCGGAAAACCATAGTGGACATTCCATATGTATAGCCCCGGAGGGTGACACAAGAAAACTTGTTCCATCTGCAAAGCCGGATCAACCTTCTACACTCTGACGGACTATTCATTCTATCCGTCAACACTTCTATTCATTCTATCCGTCAACACTTCAAGCGCGGGCGTGGCGTTGAAGTATGGATGCTTATGACGCGCATCATGTGCGTGCCGGCACTGTGTTCCCTCCAGCGGTGACGCCGTGACGAAGCGGGGTAATGCTAGATCTAAAATGTGCCTAACAAATTAACTCTATACAAGTGTTTTCCACCATAATAGCACAGGCACCTGTCCGCCAGCTTGTCATCAACACAGGCGAGCGTGTGCCAGTGACGTCTCCATTCGCCTCTGTCGCGTGCCACAGTTGGCTAGGAAACCCTATTTGCTCAAGAAAGACGATGATTCCACACCTATGGTCACTGGTTTCAGTGAAGAAATCTGACCATCGTGTTGGAGGATGGTCAGTAGTGGGTTTGAGGTCCAATGGTACCCAACCAGTTACCACTCTTGTCCAGCTGTTATGCTAGAAGCGCGCGCATCACGTGTCCGACACACTAATCATACTCGACCGCATACCTGATCATCGACCGTCTGCGCAGGTCGAAATCGCGAGGTCTTTCCCTCACATGCGTGAAACATGACAGTACGAATATCGTCCTCTCGATTACGCATGAGTAAAGCGGACCGCCCTTTCATCCTGCTTGTGTAAAGCCCAAGTTTCCAAATCATACGTTCAAACCGGAAGAACTGTAAAATAGATCAGGTAGACACGGAGCCGGACGTTTCTCGTCTTCATCACAACTTCCTCGACGGTTTGAAAAGCACCCACAAGCTACTATTTTCTTTTTATTCAACTCCGGTACTGGGCCGATCTTCGTGTTGACCTCGATGCCTAGATACACGTAGCTTGAACAATCAGAGATTGTTTTTCCCTTGAACATGGATGGGACATCAGAAACCTATCCGTTTTTCTGAACATCGCTGTCTTCAAATTCATCTGAGGACTGGCTTTTCCACACGCGTTGTCGAAGTCGGTGAGCATTCGATCGGCATGATGCTAGGAGGGCAATATCGCGAGCGATGCGAAGATGATTCAGCTGCCGACTGTCGACTCTCACTTCCATATATTATCTTCCAACTGGCACAGGACGCTTCCAGGAGCGGCAGAAAAGAGCTTAGGTGAAATAGTAACACATTTACAAACCCTCTTTTCACATCGACAACCACCTCTCTTGTAGATTGTAAGATCGTAGTTAGGATGAGATGACAGCGCAATTAATTTTAGCGAAGCAAAGACGTGGCATCAGGTCCATCATACTCCAACGTTACGTCCGCGCATGAGGCGCTGGCATTCAGGAGTATGAGCAGCCCTTTGATCTTGAATCACGTCTTGCCAACTCACATCTCTTACTCACTCAGGCACTTAGGCCGCATCTTCGCTAAGATTTGGGCATTTAAAGCCTTTACGCAACGGTTTCGAGCCACATTTTTGCGAGAGAGAATATCAATCTATTTGACAAATAGGAACATAGCACACCGCTTCACTGACCGGTCGACACCCCACATTTTTGGACTGCTATGCTGTAAAAAATTTAATCTTCATCCAAGCGGTTGCTTTCAGTCACAATGTGGAAGCGCAAGGCGACTAGGAGATCCACAACAACATCTGCGCAATGTGTTAAAGGCAGTGTTCACGATAAACAAGCAGCATTCTTAGTTTTGATATTTCCGAGTAGGCAAGTCCATAAAGTAGAGGATAATAGGGAATAATCACCAGAAAAATCTCAAATTTCGAAGAAAAACTCTATAAAACTGCTAAAGTATCTAATTACGCTTGTTTAGTGTGGTTGCCGCACTGCGGACTTTCACCAGTTTGAGCGTTGGATATAGCTTTGCGCTTAAAAATTCTTTGGTAAGTTTTTTTTTCTGTTTTTTTTTGTACTAAAAATCCATAAAAATATGATGGTTCAATGCACATGCTTGAATGTTAGAATCCTTCAAGATGAAACTTCTCAAAAAAAAAACTCCGAATGTTTGAAAGCCACAGTTTATGGTGTTCAAAAGCTTTCACGTTTTCTTGAACAGGTCCTCGTTACACCATAAAAAGACTGTTCTCAGATGCAATCCGAAATTCCCTTTCGAAGCTAGCCGTCATTAATAGCACCAAACTGCGCCAACTCCATTAAAGCAACCAATCCGGAACGTTTTCCACGATTTCTCACGCTTCGAAAAAGGATACTCTGTCCATAGCTATATATCACGTCGGGGACTCTTTCATGAATCAGTATGATAGGTCACTAAAGGTAGTACGCCTAAATTATCGATTGAATAGAAACTTTCGGATTTTAAGATCCATCTAACGTTTTCAGCTTGTATTTTTTGGGATATAGGTTGCGGGAAATTTAGACAATCACTGTTTTCACTAGTATGAAGTTGCAAGGGCATCCTCGCAAAGTACCTACTTCCTTTCGCTCACACCAACCTATGCTCAAGTAGTCGCCGTTGCAAAATCAAGCGGTTAATGTCCCGCCGGACAACGTGGGTGACGTAAAACCTTTTCGAAAACCGGGAATATGGGGGGACGTGAAAATATGTGCCAAAAATGAAGAACACTTCCTAGGCTCTGCAGTGGGTTGGTACATACTGCAAAAAAATGTAGTGCGGCATTGATTTTGAAAAAAATAAATTGAAGTTACCAATTTTTTGAGAATTTGCAGACCCAAAACTTTCAAAAAAACAGTTCCACCTACGGGGGCGTACAAGGTCTGGACATTTTTCAAAAACTTTGTTCAAAAGAAGGTGGGACGTAAGTTCGCCGAATTCTGGGACAACGGTCTGCATGACCCTGCTCCGTTGTCAGCTACGTTCGAAGGGCAATATCTCGTTCGAGCTATTGAATGAGATCGGCGCTAGGACTTGGGTGATTGAATGTTGAGAGTGGACCCTCTAGACCAAAGCCAAATTTTCTGAGATAACTCTGCACCTAATGGAGAGACACTACCTGCTGCATCAAATCTGTCGCACTTCAAGGAGCATAAGGATGGAAAAGTCTATTACCAGGTCAAACTGAGGCAAACAAGTACCAGATATGCGAAATATTCTATGAGCGTTTTTCATCGGACAGCAGCTCCAAGACTGCAACTGCCATTACAACTACATTTGGGTGCTAATAAGCAAAATCCAGCAAGGGGGCGAACGAGTACCTCATTCGTCTTATGCGGTTGAGCCGTGACACGATAATTGAAGAAAAGAAAAGTTCGCGATGCAATTACCGAACGCACAGATGGGTCAGTTGGTCGGATTCACACGCAACGGCACTGACCGCATTCACTTCGGACCACTTTCGCCTTCCAACAGCGCCCTCCTGCTATGCGGACAACAGTTCCGCTTCTGCTACTGATGGCTATCAGAAGTGAGTCACAATTCAAGAAAGTGAGTGACTTAACTGTTTCTAAAATTGCAGGCTATTCGGAAATTAGTTCCTCCTCCGATTTGAATTGCGATTTCTCGACCATGTGCAGATGGAGGAACGCGACTGGTTCAGAAGACAACGGTGACTGGATCGCAAGCACTCGTTATGAAGCAGGCGCCGTTCACACGATCCTACCAAGAAGATCCAGCGGTCAGTTTATCACCTGTGCTTTATGCTGATGAAGAACTCCCGTTCTCTACCAGAATGAATCTGCTATGAGATATGCAGCAGTAGATTTTAATTCACCTCTGCACTAAAGCGCTTCCGAAATCTAAACTTGAACCTAGGATGTTTACTGCACACCTCACATATCCACTTTAGAAAGATTTTTCGCGTACACTAGCGGATTGATGGGTCGAACAGTAGCTTTGCTGGTATCCGATGTTGCCTCTTGTCAACTTGGAGGGGGCAACATTAAGTATTGGTACTTCAAAACTGGAACCGAATCGCAGCTTGAAGTATGCACACGACAACCGCCCGGTAGCAAAGAGGCTAGCTCGCTCAAGTGAGTAGATTTCACAAATGAAAAGGTTCTCCTGACGGAAGCATTCTCAATTTGATCGAAATTAATTAAATTCAGATGTTACGATGGATTATCTCGGAGTTATGCACAGCAGTGGATTTTTCGCGTGATTGAGTTGCCTCCACTGTCACAGCCCTTCGAGGTATGCGTTTTGTGTAAGCAGTACGGCAAATATCAATTGTTCTTGTTAAGCTGGTCTTCCGAGGAACATTTTATCCACCAATGGATGTAATAGCTCTCACTGATATCGCCTACAACTCAGCACTTTGTGGTGAGCAAATTTTCGGTATTTCTCACCCTTCTTCGGAGCATTAAGTTCACCGCCCCTGAAAAAGGGCGGAAGAGTGCTTACGTAATTTCACTACGAATACAAGTCATGGTTGACACAGTTTCAAGTTTGCCATTAATCAATTAGGGTAATTTGTTGATAACTTCAGGTGAGTTGATATTTTCCTTGTTGTTTTATAGTCTTTTTCGCTTATTTCTGCTTGTATGTATCATTAGTTGAGACTGAAGGTATCTCTTTAAAGCCTGTTTAACATCCACCCTGATGTTTTACAAAACCATGTTCTGAATGTTGTAGGTATAGTCGGCGTATCAATAATCCGTGTTCAAAATTTGCTAAATGCCTCAGGAGATTTTCAAAAAGTACTAATTTCATAGATTAGGATATAGCTCAAAACCTTTTTCCAAGGGTTGTTCGGGGTGTTGATTCCAAATATGAGGCCCATTTGTCGATTTTTCAAAAACTTCGGCTGATTTTGTCCAAAGCTTCCCAAATGGGGGGAATTTCACTGGAAAACGCAACTTTTGACGCTTTCCAGAATGCTACGACGAAAGTGGCTGAAAAAATTATAATGCAGGGGTTACTTAGGCTTAACACAAATCTGTGTTGGTCGAAGTCTCAGATTTGGGACGAAATTTCTCTGTTGGTGTTATTTGGGCTACGCCAGTTGAAAGGCATTATTAAAATTTGCTAAGGCATTAAGGTTGAGATAAATATGGAAATAGAATTGCATAGCGCAGAGCATAACGCCTACGCATTCTGGAGCGTCGGAAACGACCGAAAATGACGCTACACGAAAAAGAAGTTGGCCCCGCCCTGTATTTCTCCTAACCCTGTACTTGCCGTCCTCCTTCAAAACAGGGGTGCAGGTCGTAAAATTATTACAAGTAAACTACATACATCGACGACGGTGGGAAAGGCTTAGCAAAAGTTTTGGAGAACGGCAAATATAGGGGCGGAGAAATACGGGGCGGGGCAAACTTTTTACTCGTGTAGCGACATTGCGGGTCGTTTTTGACGCTTCAAAATGCGTAGTTGTTGTGCTCTGAGCTATACCACTCTATTTTCATACTTATCTCCACGACGTTTACGGGCCTGTATGCTGTCTTTATGTAACCTTAATTTTCTGTAAAGCAATGTGAACGCTCTTTTTTGGAATCCCCGAGGACATTTAGAACATGGATTAAACATCTACCACAACGAAATATGGTTTTCCTAATTGTCGGGGTGCAGGTAAAACAGTCCCTGGGAAGTGTTGAGCGTATGTGCGGGAAAATATCCTTTTTTGGCCTTTCAGTGCTTTTTTTCCGCCGAAATTTCGGAAAAGAATTGACATTTTCAAGTTGACTAAGATGTTTGACTGCGCCTCTGCAGATATACCCTTCATAATCAACGGTATTTCTTATATTTGCGAGGGACTACGAGAAAACAGACGACGTCGAATATGGTGAGGTGTCCGCTGAGGGGCACCTAAACACCCATGTTAAAGTAAAAAGGTTGAATTCTTTTTGAAGCAACGGAGCGTTAAAACGGTGAGCTGTGATCCATACTTTCAGCACCTTCTACATTAATACACCTCGAGTCTTTACTGAAGATATAAGAGGAGATTGCACAGAAAATGGAAGATACAGAGAAAACAATAACCCACCTAAGATCATCAGCTAGTTTCCCTTATCGACTAACGGCAACCTTGGAAGCGAGCCTGCCATGGCACAGTATATTTAGTGGAAGTATGTAATCGCACTACTGCCTTTTCCCGAGACGGTGGACTGTATGTTAATTTTCTACACCAGAAGATGTTGAAGGGAAACATTCTACAAGTGATATTCTATCTTCAACTAGAAATTAATGCCAAGCAACGTACCCTCTCCCAAAAAGCAGAAAAAAGCGAGAAAGAACGCTGAGAGTCATATATGCGCATTCCTCTGGCTTAGTAATGTCACCCATCTGCGAATGACGTGAATGGTATAGCAGTAATAAAAAGCTCCACCACGAACATAGGTACTCCTTTCAGATGGCCACATCCACCGGAGACGGAAGAAGAGGCTGACACCACACGTGATCGGCTACCACGATTGGCAGCAATTCCGCCAGTCCGAGAAATACAAAGGAGAGACGATGCTGATTGTTTCACAGGTTTTCGAGGAGTCAAACACTACAGAATCCGCAAACCGAATCGAAATCGCCGGAACAGCCACTGGCATTTCGGTACAGTTATCGTCTACTACGTCTACGGCTACCACAACCACCACTATGACACCTTCAAGTTCGACTACTACTGCTGTTTCCACAGATACAACAAGTACCACGCCATCATTTGAGTCGTTATTCACCACAACACCAACAGTAGGGTCTACGACTGAGCCAATGGCAAACTTTATGACGTTTCTGAAGCAAACGGCCCCAGTTTTGCCCTATATTCCAGTTCTCATGCGAAGTCTACAGTCTGTGGATATCAGAAATCCAGTTGCGACAAATGATTTCACATTCGGCCAACCACCTCCTTCGGATTTACGACGCTCTCCCGTCACAGCATCTCATTTCTACAACACGGATCCAATAGCAGCTCCTCCTCTACCAGAACAGAGTTCTGAGCCCACATTGGTGGAACTAGCCAAGAAATTTGGCATTCTCGGTGATGAGGATCTACTCACAACAGTATCACCACCAGAACTCGTGGCTGTTACCGAATCACCAGTGGTCAACTCGCTCAGGAATGTATTTGGAATGGCAATGACAACGGGGAGACCAGAAATCATCTCCACAATTTATCCACCAAAACTTGTAAGTACCGACTTGAAGAGGAGGAGACCTGTACGAAATGAAAAATCACCAGTATACCAAGCACCAAAGACACAGGAGCAGCTGGAGCAACTGCACAGTGAAATATTCAAATCTACCACTTCCAGTACAACTGCCACGCCTCAAAAACCAGTTACCCAGCTCGTGGTCTTCAAAAAACCGACCCGAATGGAGTCTGAAGTGGCTACAAAGCTTACAGAACTGACGAAATATTTCCCTAGTGGAGCTGTGAATGATCTGAAACTCCTGCGTGAAATCCCTGATTTAGAAGGTCTAACTCGTGGAATGGACTTGACACTGATCTCAAAGCCAGGAGGTTTCGCGAAATTGAAGAAGCAATTTGTCGATCGACTAATGCGGAGAACAATCGGTCTTCCAGTCGAGGAGACATCGCACTCCCTACCTCCACCCATCATTCCTATTCGGGTTACTCACAAAATGATGCGAGAACGTTCGAGCACATTATCAAAAAGAATACGAAAATCTAGAGCCTAAACGAATAAATATTTTTTTGGTATGTTTCTGTAATGTATTGCTTTAACACTTGGTACTGTCCAAATCTTTATCTGAATTGGATGTTCCTATCTGTGTACGTACAGGAAAATTCAGAAATTTCGAATAATGGAGCCGAACAAGGTGCAGGCGGCAGTTTTGGTGCAGAAGAGAGCAGACTGGTAGGATTCAGTGAAGGCAATGGTAAGTAATCAGAGAGTTTTGTTGATGAGAGATAAATGAAAGTCGCTTCAAGCTTAGTTTGCTTCAAGCTTCTTTTCAGTCAATCTGGATGTATATTAATTACTTTCATGCTTCTGTTCCTCATTCATGATTGACAAATAAATGAATGAATGAATGAATGAATGAAAGACTTTATAAATACAAAGAACGCCCACAGGTATTGATTTTGAGATTATCATATTATTGTGAAAGAGAGACCTCCTATTTATGCTTGAAACCTGCTAAATACCAAATCCTCCGAAAAAGCCAGATACAAAAGGAGACCAATGAACGCACTCCCACAAAGAGCCAGGCGACTTGGGCGATTTTTTTAATTCTATTTCACCGCAACTTTCCCTTCTTTCTTAGTTTCGCCCGCATTCCTTCCCTTCCAGTTTTTTTTTGAAATCCGGCCCACCCCGATCGATGTCGAAAGAGAACACAAGGAGATTAACCCATTGATTTGTGCGTAGGAGTGCGGCTCTTCCGCATTCATATTATTTGGAAGAATTTAGATCTCGCGCTTGGCAGATGTTAGATATGCCTTCACTGATGTGAAGGAAAGGAAGTAGAGTCCTCGCATTCAATTTAGTCTGGTGAATGGACGGGGCTGCGACGGTAGAACTCCTCACGCGATCGAGACTCCATTGGCCTGTAATGTCGCCAACGCCGCACGATCAGCTGAAATCATCGCGCCTGGTCCATTCATCAGACTAAAATTGATACGTACACGATACACCGTCCAGTAACATACCCTTAGTTTCAGAGACAAATTTAGTTTGCTCCTTCGCGTGCTCGTGCGGAGCGAGGGTGGAGATAGCGAGGAAGTGTTGGGAAAAGGAGACGCAACGAACGCGGGCACAAGCACGCAATCAACGGCAGTAAATTTCACTCTGAAATAGAGGATATAATATCTCTTCCCTCACAAGGGAGTAACAACTGGTCGCAAACGCCGTTTCCAACGAAATTTATACCAGTTTGTGTATTTCCAATGACGTTTTGAATCCATTTGTAGCTTCTGCGAAGTTCTTTGAACCGAGTTAAGCGGGTTTCCTCAATTGGACGCTATGGTAAGTGCACACCCGCCAGGCAATTTTCAGGGTGTTCAAGGACATTGCATTGGATTTGGCTCAAAACTTAATTCTGGGGGTTTTACCAGGCCCTGAACACAAAATAGGTTCAATTGTCGATTTTCGAGGAATTTTAACAAGCTCGGCACAAAGACTCTCACCGGAGGAAATTCTAGGGGCAAAAGGCTTCTGATGATTTTAAAACGCAAAGATGGATTTGCCTCAAAACTTCCCTGTAAAGGTTGCTCGGAATCCTCAACTCGAATCTCTTACGGTAAGTTATAATGGGTATATCTATTTTTCAGACAAGCCTCCACACGGCTGCAGATAAATAATTGACTGGTACACTACTCGGTATATGTCTAATATTCCTGCCACCCGGTTTACAGGTAAGGAAAAAGCCTATACCACGGTCGCTCAACGTACACGCCAACTGAGTAGGCAGACAGTCTCATTCGGACGGACTCTAACTAGCATTATATCAACCTTAACCTACAGTAAGACTCAGAATATCGACGAACTGACCTAAGATTCGTGTTCAGGAGCACGAGTAACCGCTAGAAAAAATTTTTAACCCAATCGGAAACAATTTTTCTGAACGCCTTAAAATTGCCTGTCTTGTTGGTGTACCACCCTTACCTTCCCATCCAACAGAGGAAACCATCCATGACTCGGTTCAGAGAACTCTGCAATAGCTACAAACATAGACATAAAAACGACGTTGGAAGTACATCATGTGGTATGAATTTTTTAGGAAACGCTCTTGTGGCTAGCTATCGATCTCTTGTCAGCGTTTAAGTGAATTGGAAGACCGACTTTACTCAGGCTTATCCTGTTGAGAGATACAGCACTCGCGCTATCTGGCGTAAAATGGGAAGCATTAGCCAGGCCTACAAAAAAGCGTCTGATGCTTGTTAAACTCCTGAGAAGACATTTTTTTTAATTCTGTAAACGTATTTTTTCGAAATTCGCTCTACTTTTTGTGGGAATGTTTCAGCCATCGATTCTCCGAAACGTCGCACGCGATGGAACTGCGGCGAAACTTTGAAGTAAGGATTTCACTAGTAATCAAAGATTAATTTCTATACTTTGATCATGAGGCACATGCTAGTAGGACGAATCCGAAATTTGCGAAGGTTGAACTCTAGAATCCTTAATTCAACATCATGACAAAAAAGTTGTTAAATTTTAAAGGTATAAGAAGTTTTCACAACTTTAGCATGGAACTAAGTATTCGAAAGTTCAACCTAAACATATTTTCGGATCATCCTATTTCAACCTACATATTTTATGAAGATATTGCTCTTCTATTATTTGTAAAATTGCTTCAAGTAGATCTAACGCAGCTGCGTTGCAAGCAAGGTTTTGGAGAATTGTTCGCGAAAAATGTCTTCTAAAAATAAGATGAAGCTAATCCAGAAAATTCTGGTCAACAATACACACCGGTGGATAGCAATTTGCACCCTGAATACGAGAATTTCACAATTTGAAGAAGTCTTCGTTCAAGGTTCCAGGCACGTGGCATTTTTCGTAATGTATAGGTAAATGCTCCCTGTTCTTATAAGAGATAGAGCGGGTATGTATTTCGTTTCACGCAAAAAAACAAAGCCCAAGTCTGATCGAAGACCGTGTTTTTATCAAAATTAATTTTCGAGAATCCCTAAGCTGAAGTGCACAGTTCTAAAAATATCGGCAGGATTTCGTAACCGGTTCTACTTGCCGAGAATGACTAGAAGTTATGTAAACAACCAGTAAGTGATCTCACTATACCTTCAAGATATTTTCAGATGTGGAGTTCGCTACCTTCACTCAGCCGATTCCATCGTTCAGAAACGATATGAAGACTCCCTTAGCCCTTGGATTACCTCAGAGGGCTTTGAACTTTGCTGCTCCAACTGCTGATCAGGGAGGATCGACGGATCTGAGTTCGCCACGTATTGGAGCTGCTTTCAATCCGTTGTGCCCTCTGGTTGACTGTACATTTGATGATAACGTAAGAGAGATCCTTCCTAAGTCTAGGAATGGGCTAACGTATTATTTGTAGACCTTCTGCAATTATGTGACCAGCGCTAGCGAACAAAGAAAAACGAACGAATCTTTGCGCGAGTGGTCAATCTCTGCTAGAGGTGTGCTGAATTCGCTCACCGGAGTACCTCATGATCTTTCCAGAAGTATGTTCGGCCCCTTTACAGCACACAATGCCACATAAAAAAGTCGAATTCCAGCCGGCTCATTCGTCTATGCCGGAGGAACGGTTGTTTCTCCACACGATACATTCATACTGTCCACTAAAGTTCCACTCGAACTCACAGAGTCAGCCCGTCTTGACTTCTTCGTATATCAAGCAGGTATGTAGGAACTTTTATCTCACAAGGTAACTCCTTTCGGTCAAAGTGGCCATTGCGAAGGAAATATACTTTCCAGAACCATTTTTGAACATAGAGTCCGACTATGCCCTTCGCAGGTGCCTAAAAACACTCTGAAAGAAGCTGTAGGCGCTTTTCATGCTTCTCGAAATGGGTAAGACAACAGGCAAATTTTAGGGTGTTTTGAAGACAAAACCCGAATCTGGCTCAAAACTTGTACGCAGGGGTAACCTAGGGAGATTAACACAAAGCCGTGGTTCGCTTGTAGAAATCCTAGGGTTTACGGTAGGCTACGGTAGGTACCATGCCATTTTCGGGACAAAACCTGCCTTAATATTTCGAAAATCGATAAATGAATATCAAATTCGTATTCAGCACCCCAAGCATAGAAATTTTGAGTCAAATCTGATACTCTGACTAAACTACCGTATACACACCGTAATCTACAGTCAGCTGCGACAAATTGATGTCCGGACTTCAGATTCGTGTAATGCCTTCTAAATAACTCCCAGAGAAATAAATTTGAGTCACATTTATCGCACCGTCCCGGAAATCGTCAAAAGTCCTGTTTTCTCCTCAAATTTTCCTCGACGGGAAGCTTTGAGCGAATTTAGTCGAAAAGTTTGGAAAATCGACAAAGAAACCTCAGATTTGTGATCAGCACAAAAAGTCAACTCTGAAACATTCTCAGACGCTCTCAGGACTCCCTAATTGATGAAGTAAACAAACATTCAACCAAGAATCGGCAAAGTGGAAAACGCTTTTAATCAGTTCAAAGTTCGAAAAATGTGCCTTCACCCACAATTTGCAGAGGAGTGATTGTTTTGGGCGCTGAACACGATTATGAGGTCCGTTTTCAGATTTTCGAAGGATTACTATGCGTTTAAAGGCAGTGGTCGCGATAAAATATGTTTGTCTTCTTTTCCTCTTTGAACCCTTTTCTGGGTCACTGCTTTGGGCTACATTTGAAACCTGAACTTTCTTGTCTTTTGATGGTGGACGAGCCCACTCCATATCATCGGCAGCGATGATCTCTGATATCAAGAACATGAGCTGGCTTGAAATTGAATTTCAATCAATGAACATTATCCTTCGGACTCATATAGTCAAAAACATTGCTTTCATTTATCAACTCTTTTCATTACGCAAATTTGAATTTATTTCTTCCTCCTAAAGTCGATGATTTTTGACTGCTCGGCATGAGGCTGCGATCTTTTTTTGAGGCGCTGTGCACGTCTGCACGATCTGACATCTTTAGACCCTAGAAACTCTAACTCTAGCCCATTTCCACCGCGCTACCTTCATAGTTTTTCAGCTGTTTTCTATCTATGCTGATTTTTAAAGTTTTCTGGATAACGTTTTTCAGCACAGTCACTGCCTTTAAGATGGTACAAAGGGTGCGGGAATCTGAGAAAGACACCGCTAACTTTGTTCAGATCTATCGTGGGCAGCTCCGATAGGCATATTCGGATTCTAACTATAAATCCGAAAATGGCTCTAGAAATGCATTTTTCACTTGGAATGGCCACCTTGGCTAACAGTAGTTCGCTTGTTGGCTACTGAACCCAATAACCTATAATCATCCATTTGAGGTGTGAAAGGACGCCTACAGGTGTGCATCAATACAATCAACAACTGTGCACTCAAAGCGAAAGGAAGCACCATCGATAACAAAGCAAGGCGCTGGAAGAACTATCACGTCCCGCTGTCTGCCAATACACATGCGGTCAGGTTGAGTGGCACAATTACATGAAAAATCCAGAATGTGTTTCAACTCCGCCATTTTTCCTAGATGGCATGCAGCGTTGCATGTTCAAGCTGTTTTCAGATTCACTTTGTAGCCGATGAACTTCAAGACAACTACGCTATAGGACTGGACAACATTCAACTGTTGAACAAGTATGGAATGGCTGCCCAACAATGCAAGTGATCTCGTGTCTGAACAATTTTATTGCGAACCAGTATTGTTATCAGGTTGCTCGGGGTCTCGTGTTTTTTCTCCTTTTTCTTGATAATTTTGTTTTGTTCGGAAAGGTGTGATACAGCATTCGAGAACGGACTTCTTCCTCTATCTAATGCTCCTAGTTGTGTTTTATCGTTCCAAGAAGACCGAACATAGGAACTAATACAAGATGCTCCTAGTTGTTTCAGGTGAAACTCGATCACATTCAATTTTCACATTTGAATTTATTTTGTGATCCAAGCGCTGAAACAACAAGGAGCTTTAGACAGAGGTGTGACCGCATCAAAACAGGTTCGAATGGAATTCAAGGGCACCTAATCGTTTATTTTGGCCTACTACGAATCGCGAGAATAAGCCATTGTTGATGAAACACTTGACTGCTCTATGTACTAGATGAAAGCACCAAAGCCGGCTCGCGAAAATTCTTCAGTGGAATTGCGTTCTCGTGAAATTTGCCTTCTCTGCATGTTTTCTTTCTGCAAGAGACCTCAGGGCACCAAATTTAGTGGTTGAGTACTATGTATAAACAGTTCTCTATTCGAAGACATTTGTTTTGCGATTTATCGACAACTTTTTCAAAACTTTGTTTTTCAATTCTGAAGTAGTCGATAAATCGCAAATTAAACACTATTGAATAAGGAAAACCTCATAATTCTGGAACTATTACCGGATGTGGAATCCGAATAAGTATATCGGAGCCGCAAACAGTACCGCCCATGACTGCGAAAAACGGTTCCCGCGTTCTTTATTTGCTCCGCTTTGCCATAACCTCGTTCAAAACGGCCCATTTGGGTTACTAGGGGCATATTTAGAATCAGCATCGAGACCTATTTGTTTTGAACTCACACTGAGATTCTGCGCGGCACGGTTTTTGGCCTCCCTGTGCACTGTCCGTGTGCTGTTGCAAAGAGATCTCGCTGGTAGTCTTCTCGAAGGGTATGGAACCTCAGTCTGTGTGTTACTTCTCCCTATAGCATCGATTACAGGTCTGAAGGTTCCCAATCGCAAAAACGATGGAACCTATGTAAGAGGAAAAATATGCGTTTCTGAGTACGATTCACCAAACAAAAACGAAGAAGGTAGAACATCTACACATGAGCTTATTTCTAGATGTTCCAGCTTCTTAAACCCTTCATTTTACTGCTGATTCTTCGACAGTGTAGAAATGAAGAATTCTTTTGTTTAGCGCCAGAACTTCAACCCTTGAACCCTTTGTCTTCTAATCTGAGTTGTTAGTATACATTCCATCCGATGGCCAAAATGGCGTCGGATCGGATTTTCGGATATTGCCGATTTTGCAAAACCGACTCAACGGATAAATCGGATACTGTCCAAAACGAGAATTTCGGATAACGGATCCTATCGGAAACCAGAATTTTTCATCGGATCGGATATCGGATATCCGATCGGATAAAATCGGATCCACCGGATAATTCGGATGAAAAAACAGATAAGAAAATTTTTTTAGTAGTACCGAGGATTCAACCCCGTGTATTCAAGAAAATGCATTCTGTAGCCACTACGCGTCGCGGTCTGGTAAATGTCGCGCTCGCGGCGAACACTGAAACCCCCCTCCCACCGTTTCGAGTAATCTTCAGCGCTTTAAAGGAGTAAATGGCTATCATCTGTGGCGAGAAATGAACGCAGGAAAGCAAATTATGCCCCTGGATATGTCAATTTAAAGCAGGGATGTCGCGTCGCCACGCAACTCGTCGCGCGCGACGCTCGCTAACCGCGACGCGGCACTCATGGGTGAGAAACGTCGCCCTCCCCTGCAACCGGTGATAGCTCGTAACTGACCAAAAAGAAGATCTGCCACAGAATCATGGTTTAGCGGGGCGTTGCGACCAATCTCGGTAGGGCTACGACCCCTTACCTTGTTAAACGAAACCTTGGAAAAAAATCTGAATTCGTTACGAACTTCCCCTTCTGGGTAAAAATTGAGCTTAGAAATTATATGATCCCAGCAGAATTAGCGCTGTCGCAGAAAGGGGGGGGGGCACCGTGCAATCGTACATAGCCACGCCCATTTTCCCGTGCCGCCGCATCATGAGTACACCAACCGAGGGTTTCCCTACCCTCCAGAATTCAAGTCGTTTGATTACGACACGGAAAAATGGGTAGGGACAAGTGCGAAACCGAATCAAGGCTAGTTCTTTTTGCACACTTCCTCTGTTATCTTCAACATAACTGAAGGACACAACATCAATTAGTTTTAACACAAAAACACGGGTTGCCGGACGTGCCACATATTAGACGGTAGAGCGCGTCCCTGCCGTTGCACCGTCAACCCGTTTTCCACCGCCAAATAACCGTCTCCGTGTATTGAATTTCTCTCCATCTGCGGTACAACCAATAATTCGACTCCTCCCCGTTTTTGCTCCCGCCGTCGCACCGACAAGCCTTTTACCCCGCTGAACAACCGTCAGCATGTCTAAGTCCAAGTGCAGAACGTCACCCGAGTTATGAACACAGATTCGCGTTGTAATAAAGCGTCCAAACAAAAGACATTCCTCCGAAACCTGTCCATAAAATTGCAAATACAACACTTGTTTGTCTCCTGAGAGCTCAAAAATCATTCGTGTGTCATCATCAGGAGCACTATAAGGACTTGCAAAACGAAATAAGGCCTATCCACTTCACGAAATACCCCTATCACATGTTATGCAGTTATTTTGTGATATTATGACCCCTTCATCATGGAATATTTGTATTTTTTTCAATATGCATGTAGTGAAGTGTCAAAATCCATTCCTCACACATGCTTAATCAGCGATTCCGCAACCGTCAATAGCGCGATCTACTGCGAATTCGCGCGACCTCCATGCGACCGCATTTGGAACTGGCTGTTACGGCGGGCGCAATTCTATCCGTTTTTCATCCGAAATCATCCGATATTTATCCGAAATTATCCGATTTTTATCCGATCGATTATCCGTTTTTTATCCGATTATCCGGTTTTCTGATCGGATCCTTCGATTTTCACTTTTCCGGATATCGGATGAATTCCGGATATCGTGTTTTTCGTCTGATCGGATTTCGGATCAATCCGAAATCGCCATTTTGACGGCGGATCGGATTTCGGATAATTATCCGATCGGATTATCCGACCCGGATATCCGAAACCGACTCCGTCGGATGGAATGTATAGTTGTTAGTTAAATTATACGTTGGCGCAATAATTTTCAAATAATGTTTCACCTATATATTAAGTGAAAATGAGTGAATTTCCGTTTTCGCCATCCGCCAGTAAAGAGGATTCATTCATGAAAACATATATGTATCAGAAAGCGCCGTTTAAAAATTCGTATAATCAAAATTTTCAACGAGTACATAATTATTTACAATAGTGTCTCATGAATAGCATTATCAACATATATCAATTCGGTCCCAATCACTTAGGCTTAGAGTGTGTATCTAAGCCAATGTGCTTAGTTTTATTACATATTTCTTCGTTTCTTTTAGTTTTCGTGAAAAAAATCGTTTTTATTGCTTGTTTGTTAATTTTTCATGAATTATGGATGCATTTTCTATGCATTTTACAAAGACTGAATTTTTCACGTGGTTAAAAACCAGCTCAACAGTTTAGCTTTCAGTGTTACACTTTATTGCTCGAGGGAATTAAGCCAGTTACGGCACACAATTTGACTACATGAGTTGTTGCAAACCTAAACACGTTGAATTGACTTACTTTGAACTTAATCGGTTGGCTTTCGCCTGACGCGGTCATTCCGCAACTTCACCGAGCTGTGCCGTCCTAGTAGTCAGCCGTGTCCATTATTCACGGTCTTCAGCCACAATTTGAACACATTCCATCCAGCTGTCACTATTCCATTTCCTGCGAAACAAAACATCGCGCCTGAACTGTCTTTCGATGCCGAGTGACTTCAAATCCTCTTCAACCACATCCGTCCAGAACTTTCGCCTACGCCCAGGTGGCCGTTTCCGGACAGGATTTGGAAGCATTTTTAAAGCGTGTTGTACGAGACGATCCGGCGTTCTTCTTAGTATACGCCCGAGCAGTCGAAGTCGACTTTCCATTGCTGCTTGAGATGGCGTTAGGAGATGCTGGCACCTCCCTCGTGTCAAGCGTCGATTTCCTTGTAAAGGTCTTCGTTATGGCATTCACGCGGCCAGAAATATCCAAGCAAACGCCTAAAAAGCTTCCTCTCCGTGCAATCCAACCTTTCCGTCTGCGTCTTCGGTGCTGCCCACGTCTCCGATCCGTACATCATGATAGGGCGAATAGCGGATAGGTAGACGCGCATCTTGACTTCCTTCGCGATGGTGGTAGACCACAAACACTTGGTTAGAGAATTGAATGCAGACGTAGCTTTCGCACATCGTTGTCGAATATCCGCTGCATAACTACCATCGTTCTTCAGCAAACAGCCCAAATAACAGGAATCGTCCACCAGTTCGATACGTTGTCCGTCCACACAAACTCCCGTTGAAGGCCTCGGAGAGACCCACATCTGCTTGCATTTGTCGGAACGAAGACGAAGTCCATAGGCTGCGGCATACTTCAAAACAAGGTTCACAATCCTTTGCAGTTTTGCGTTGTTTTCAGCGAATAACACAATGTCGTCGGCGTACTCCAGGTCGACAAGGGAGCGTCCTGATGGTGTTAGGATCACATCCGCAGGAAACTGTTCTGCAACTCTACGCATGATGTCATCAACGGCAAAGTTGAATAGGAAAGGTCCTGCTACAGCTCCTTGCCTTACTCCTGTTTTCACCTCGAAAGCTGACGTAAATCCGACAGGCGTACGAACTGCTGCTGTTGTTCCTTTGTTCATGTCCTCGATTAGTCGAACATACTTTTCCGGGACTCCATCGGCTCGCAGAGCGTTGAGCAATCGAACACGATGAGGAGAGTCGAATGCGGCTTCAAATTCCAAAAAAGCAAGCTGTAATGGCTTCGAATACCGCTGCCACCATTCGATTACTCTTCTCACAACGAACACTTGGTCGATGGTCGATATTCTAGGTCGAAAACCGGCTTGCTTCTCTCTGGTCGTTTGCTCACGATGTTTGATGAATCGCTCGAGAATGATACGTTCCAAAACCTTGCACATGACACGCAGTAGAGAGATCCCCCTGTAGTTCTTAGGATCCGTGACGGATAGCTTCTTGTGAAGAGGTCTTCGGCGGTTTCAGTGGGCGCATGAGCACTCACTATCCACAGATTGAATCCTCTGTGATCCCGCAGTCGTACAAATGCATTCCGGCACGACGTTGAGCCGAACTCCTTGACCATACCATTGAAATCCTTCCGTACAGCTATTGCACAGCCTCCCACTGCTATCGTCAGCGTTACCGCAGTAGATTGTGTACTCTCCGACGCTGATGACGGGTCTATCCTTGAGGCGGGTTTCCTGCAAAGCAGCAAACGGTGAATGGAAATAGCTCAGAAGTCTGGATAGCGCAGTTTTTTGGATATCACTCGACAGCGATCGACAGTTCAGGGTGGCGAAACTGTGGCTTGTGACCAAAGACTCCATGAACTCTTTAGGTACGGATCCAAAGGTGTTATGGACCAGAGGCCTTGGTGTGCCGGACGGCGACACCTTTATGCAATGTGCGGGATACTTTCGCGATATAGTTGTGCAAGCTATATCGCTCGAACGTTCCCTGTGTACACTCAAACGTCTGCTAGGTTCAGTAGAAGCAGGGGCACCAACGAGCAGGTACCAACAGACTTGTATACACACCCCCAAACACGTTAGAAGTGGTCGCCAATTATACCCCTTACGGTAGTTTGAGGGCTGTAATGGCATTCCCATCAGGGATGTGCGGAAAAAATATTTTTGGAAACAGAAAACGGAAAATCGTATTTGCCAGTAAACAGAAAACAGGAAAAATCTCCAAAAATGGGCAGAAAACAGAAAACAGAAAATTTTCAAAAATCAATAAAGGGTGTTCAGCGTAGACTTGACGAAATTTTTCAAAACATTGAAGTTTTTTATACAATTTTTGAGTGATCTGTGCTTCTTTCATTGAATTTTCAAAACCTTGAAAACAGTTGACCAGAGCAAGAAGTACAGACGCTCAAAAAATGCAGGTTATGAGTGCGATAAGATGACTAATGATCATCGAACTTCTCATTTTCCCAAGCAATAAAAGCTCGACTACTCTATTGGAAGCTCAGTACATATTTCTGTGCAAGGAGTACGTACTGCAGTTGGAGCGAGCTTTCCCTTCTCTCGGATACATATTTTGACACGGATTGTGGGATAGCTGCTGGTTTGAACACTGTACTACTCCTTAGAGCTGAAAGGCACGCCCGTACCGCACGCCTGTGCCGTTAGTGTATAACTGACCTGACGCGCTGCTCGCTACACACTGAAAGCCTCTCGTACCTCTGCGGCAGAATTATGATCTGCCTCATAGCCTCACCAACAACTTCTTGGCGCTTCATCTTAACTGAATTCTGTACCATCTGCGTTGCAGTGAATTAATACACGTATTTAGAGTGGGTAAGAGTATACACTATCAGATAAAGAGAAGGAGTCGGCTCCCTGAACTCCTATTGGGATGCGCAGCGCATTCAACGTCGTTTTCGTAGAGGATTGTTTCTAAGAGAAATTGGCGCTGCGGCTCCGCGATGGTGCCGCGGCGGCACTACCGCGGAGCCGTAGTGGGACCCGGCAGTACCGCTTCGGCTTCGCGATAACGCCGCAGCGGCTCTGGGAGAGTGTCTGATATGAAGTTATTTAAGAATTAGAAGACAACAAGGGGGGCCTAATTGTAAGAACGAAAATTCACACCTGCGGTCGTTATGTCTTTTGTCTGATAAGGGCAGAGGATCGCAGCTTTTGCGCACAAGGAATTATGGAATGTTTCTCAAACTTGGGTATATTGAACCAGCGACAATGTCGTTTTACCACACAGGACAGTACATCGCACTCCACACGGATTCGCTGCTGCATCCTAGTGGAGTCGGCGCGGTTTTAACGCGGAGCCGCTGCGGTACTATCGCGGCGATGTTGAGGCTCAAGACACGGCAGCAGAATCGGCTGATCACGGAGCCGCTGCGGTACTATCGCGGAACTATCGCGGCACAGTCGAGGGTCGCGATACTTTCTCGGCACTGTCGCGGCAAATTTCCTTGAAGGAATGGGGTTCTTGATTATTTAGTGGCTTGCGGGGGCCAGCCGACTTGCCAATAAGTGCAATCATATCCCTACATGAATCTGCTACCAATTGAAGGACCCCGGAGGGTTGGTTGGTTTGGTTTACCTTGACGAGGATCGAACCCGACCGGGTACAGCGAACAGCAGCGTTTCCTCCCACCACACCACATGCGCCCTAATGGATAACCACGACAGCGAGATAAGTGTCTAGCGTTGTAGAACTGCAGAGAGCCTGGGTGAAGTATACTCACACCCTATCGGCTTGTCTTCGATAAATCTGGCCACTTTTTTCTAGGACAATCCTGCTGCAAACCGCGGTTCAGGTTTTTTCTGTTTTCTGCCCGATTTTTGCCTATTTTTACAGAAAACAGAAAATTCCGTACATCCCTGATTCCCATCTGGATCTGCTAGTGTGCATCTTCTTTCTGCGCTCTAGCGCACGGGCTGGGCGCAGGACGAGAGGCATGCGGCGAGGAGAGTGCACGACGACGGTCGAAAAATGCCAAGCCACGCGTGTTCACTTGTGAGTTCTCCCTAGACCATCTATAGGATAAAGTCATTTTTCTGTGACAGAACAATATGCTTTCTGCAGTAGCCGCATAATGCTTTGCCAGATGATGAAGTGTTTAACAAAAAAATAGGACATGGGGTTAGCTCAAGTTAAGCCCTAGATTCTCGCCCTCCACAAAGCATCACCGAATGGCCTACAGTGGACCAAAGCAGTGGCCTAATAACGATCCATCAACTTTGGCGACAGCCTGACAGCCGAAATGTTCCAATGCTGCAACATACAACTCTACAAATCTCTTTTCTGCCTTTACAAATGCGATGCTACCCAAATGAGACTTGAAAGCGGGTAAATGCAAGCAAGGAAGTCAACAAAGGAGCATATGTCATACGATAGCAGGTGTGAACCCAATCTTGGAGAACATCTCTACAAAATAATCATTCAAATCACTAACCTCAGTCGCGGAATCTCTCTGGTCTTCGCTTCGTTCAGTAAATCAGCAACGTCGATCTTCAGAAGCTTTTTACTAACACCTATGAGAGATGTGGGAGACAGGTCGTTCACCATGCGGAATGATCGCCCGCCACTTTGTTCCGAAGGACTGATGCCGGCAACTGACTCGATTCCCCACCGTACTGCTCCCTCCAGGAAACAGGACTCCTCCAGCCAATGCTGGTGCTATAATTAATTCAGTAATAGAATTAAATATTAAACAAAATAATAGTTAAATCGAATATTAATCAAAGTTTAATATTAAATAAAATAATAGTGAAATTGGTAAAACTACGAGCGAAGAACTAGAGGAAAAAATTACTTCGAGGTCAAAATAATACAGTATCCCTGGTTACTAAGCTAGAGACTCAGGCAAGGACATATCTTGCTTTCTGGAACACCACGTAAACATTCACACCCCCGGGCGAGCGCTACGCTTGCATTAGCTAGAGTTGGTCTATGATTTGTGAACGCATAACATCGCCACTCAGCCTCTAACGTGCATGATCGGGTAGAGAGAAGCCAATTCAGTGTTCAATCAATTCACTATTAATTTCTATTCATCACATCATATGTCACAATGTGTTAAAGCTGTAGTTTCACAAGTTCTGAGCCAACTAGTGGGGATCAGAGCGGCCTGATTTTCATGTAATGGCAAACTCTCCGTCCAGGAGGCGTGCAATAAGAATTCGAAGCTTTACGTACGGATTCAACTTTTCCAGAGCCTTCTAATTGAGCTCAACACAATCAGTATACGTATGAGGCCTACCTCTTTCGAGGTTCGCATGAACTCGTCTGCTTTTCGTTTTTGTTCATCGACATTTGACTCCGATTCGTTGCATGGGACTAGAACTTGAAATACTCGTCTACCCTCTCCTTGGATTTCCTGCAACCATCAAAATTCAATCGTAATAACTATGTAATCCAAACTTACCTAGCGACTGAAGCGTTACTCACTTTTACAAGCAGCACAAGTTGGTTTTGCAGACTGTGGTGAGCACTGGACACTAGTAGAACTCGGCCACACTTCAAGCGTTTATCCATCGCAGACTCCACTGAATTGCGAGTAAAAATTGAACCTCTTCAGTCGTCGAAGTCTGCATCCACAATCACAATATACCAAAGTGACTCACCAGCTAATTTCGTCCACAGATCAGCTCTTCTCTCGATGAAATTCACCAGTACGTCATGGTACTGTCGAATAGGACTCGCAGCCACATCTGCTCCCTCGCACATCTGACAGTCGATCCTAGGCAGCTCCGACAAATCATGTTGGGCCTGAAAGCTATAGCTGTTCCTGACTTGAATATTCGGTTTTTCAAGCACGTTCCACATCGCCTCAGACGAATGACAAACTTTCGGTAGAAAAGAATCAAAAGCACGAAGAAAGGTTGCTTTTCAAATGCATGTATTCGAAAATCGGGTCGATCTGCAACAAGCTTCAGCAAATATTTGTGAAGCCGGAGAGTCCATTAATATTAGGATAACCTAAGAAGCTTATAGGCGGTGTTAGCGATAGATTTCAATTTCAAAATCTCCACGATTTACGGAAGGTCTTGTCCCCTATGTAACAACACATGCTTAAAAAGAACGCGAAAGCGGCGTTTTTAGGCGAAAATAAGCCCTCTCTAGTTTACGTTGACTTTTGAGCGTGGAAAAACTGACCGCTATGAAGGATGATACCAAGAAATGCAATCAATTCTTTCAGCTCACTCAACAGTACTTCCTTGACATGATTATCTTCTACAGTGTGTCCGTCCACTAGTCAAATTTCGAAAGGGGTAAAGGAATGAAATGAGGCGAAACGGTATCTCCCTCCATTTGGCAAAACGCGTTCAGCAGTGCACCTTCTCAAGATTGTCCTTTCTTGCAGGTCCCTCTCTAAGCGCTGCACTTTCAACAAAGGACCTCTGCAGCATATCCTCAACCCTCAGGTGCTCAACTCGCAGTAGATTCAACAACATCGAGTATGTTACGCGAAACTGTGAGACAAGTGGAGCAGCCTTTCCCTGAAACAAAAGAAAATTGACCGCAAATGTGGATCCTAATCCTTCTCGGCTAACCATCATAATCATCTGCAGCTGGCCTGGTTCCACCAATTTCGGTTGCTTACATAGAACAATTACAGTTCCAGTAGTGTCAAGACCTCGACGACCGGCTCTTCCAGCCATCTGAACAAGAGAAAGACTGCTGAAGGCACACTCTATGTCAAGAGTTGTGTAACCTGGATATACTCAGCAGCATTCAGCATCCTCAACTCCGTGCCATCGTGTTTCTGAATACTGTCAAAGACCACGGTTCGAGCAGGCATATTCACCCCCATCGCGAACGTCTCAGTTGCGAAGAGAATCTGAATGACGAAGTCTGACACGGAAACTATCACGGACCAGACTCTCAAACCAGTAGTGGTTCCTCCTCTTTTTAGGCGTAAAAAATGCCCCCGAGAAAACTGTATTGCCAAATAACTTTTTTTACTCTGAGCTAAATGTGTCACCGTTTTCATATAAAGCGTCTGTTTTGTCTGTTTCCAGATGAAATCCTCCCTACTACGAGGACGAATAGACTCACTCCAATACCTGATCACTTTTCTTTTTATATAAGTACAACACACGATACACCGTTGAAACTCCCCCAATTGCCGACACACCCAATGTACGCATACCTTCACGTAGCCTTTCTGGAATAGCAACTCCACCATTTCCTTCAGAATCGGCAGTATTCCACTATGATGAACAGCGAATCCTCGCATACAAAGCTCTTTCATCAAATGAACCTTGAAAAGAAAAAAAGAGTCAACTGTTCACGTCCAAGGGGAGTGAATCAAAAGAGAAGAAGTTTTTTTTCAGAAGAGAAGATTACAAAGAGAATCATGTGATACGGCACTTTAGATCGCTGGCACGCACTCAACAAGTGTTTTTCCACAAACAATAGTAATATTTAATATTAACACCACACGTCCCGCAGCTGGCTCATTTTTAAAGCAGTCCGTATATCGCCCATCGCCGGCATCAGCTACGAAGGGAAGGACACTTGCTGGAAAAAGCTATGGTCTACGCCTCGCTACCATCAAGACATGAGTGGATAAGTCAATATAAATTACCCTTTCCAAAAAAAAGTCTAAGAAGTTATGATTTTTTCACCGCTCTCTCCACTATAAAAACTCAAGCATTCTTTGGTGTCAACATCAAACTTTTAAGGAATTGTCAGCAGGTTTTCAAAGGCAGTGTTCACAACGGTCTTCGAGTTTTCAACGGAAATCGAAGAAACCGGGGTCCATTGAAATAATAATGGTGAACAAACGGCCAAAAAAGAGTCATAGATAGCAACATAAGGCCCTCAAACTTAAATGCGCTATGCCCTACCCGCTCACTTCCTTGTTGGTCGTGAAAAGGGTGGGCGGGGCGGGATCAGCGCCTTTGTGTTCGAGGGTCGTAGAGGGCAATCTACATATGGCACGTTTTTAGCCCTTCTTCCGCCATTTTTGTTGCAATGGATCCCGGTAAAATTTCCGTAGGAAACTCGAAGACCTTTTTCATCGTGAACACTGCTTTCTGGGAGCGACACATGGCTTGTGTTGTCAACGCGATAAAATGGATGGGATCGGACCTAAGGAGTCTGTCATCAGCTCAAAACATCCACCTGTTAACATCATACAAACATAAATGAAGCCGCTGTCTCGGAACATACTAATCACACATCGTACACGCCGCGGGTTCGCTGAATGCGTTCAACATGAATCGGGATTCGGCAGGGGATAGAGGGTGCTCCGCAGTCACACTGGCGTGATCCAGTTATCCGAGTCGAGGTTAAGTTGATAGCAGGTCGATGTTTCTCCTACAAAATCATCTGCTGTAGCCGGATTGCACTCAAAAAGGAACGAAACACGCTACTGACGACATTTGGGGATACACGCGTGCGAAGCCGCGTGCGTCGCAGAAAACATATCCTCTGTTCCCGAGGGAAATTTATTTCCGTTCATCGCGTGCGTCTGCGCGCGTACGCTACGTCTCCTTCTCCCCACACTTTCTCGCTATCTCTACCCTCGCCCCGCACAAACGCGCGAGGGAACAGAGTAAATTTGGCTCGGAATCAAGTTCCGGTCCGCATCTGCGGTTCAACGTTGTTGCAGCACGAGGTTCGAAAGCAATCGCACTGGGACCATAGTCCAGGCACAATTGATCTTAATACCGGCACGATTATCTTGCAGCTGCGTGCTTCAACAGCATACCAAATATCGCTTTGATAAGGACATTAATTCTAGCAACCATAATCGTCACGGGTATTGCTTGCAGGTAAGTACAAGAGCTCAGACTAAATATGTACCTGCGGTAATTTCTTGTCGGACCCTTTCAGACGATCGATGCATTGCGAGAAAAATGCCCGTACATGAGATTTTTCCACTTCGGTCGTGAGATCTACCGAAGAGAGTAATTGAGCATTATCATCGCATCTGAAGTTGATGGGAAAACGCAAAATAAAGTTGCAAGCAAAACATAATCTAATAATGGTCCTATATCCGCTAATTTGATTTTTTTTAGAGGAAATGCATACCTTTTTCTCGAAAACACGAAAACCACCATCGGAAGTTGTTCATTGGTGCGGAGGAAGTCGATAAGACTTATATATACGTTTTTGTCGTTCTTTCCAGTCGGTTTACTGTTGAAGCCTCCAGTGTTCCCGCCTTGAACACATATGTTACGTCATTCTCGGGGCAAATAAAGTGGAGTATTCTAACTGTGTCCTCCACGAGTTTGTCCACCGCGACCTCTACCAGCCGCGTCACCTCTACCTCTACCAGCACCTCCATCACCTCGATCGAAACCAGGTCTGCCCTGGTTTGCAGAAATATCTTTCTTGCCAGCCTGAAAACATAGTTTAAAAATGAATTGGTCTAATTGTGGTGCGCGCGAAGCGCGCACCAGATTTGGCTTTAACTCGCCCATGCGCAACTCTGTAATTCCGAAATCGGCTTTCAGAATGACTGTGGAGATGCAGTTTTTTCTCCATTGGAAAGAGCGTAAAAAGTTGGCCTATGTTCCCAACAATGGTTTGGAATGGTTTCTTGGCACTGGAGAAAAATGGTGAAAACCACGTGATTTTGGTCGAAAGACTGTTAATCTCCTTTTTTTCAGACGGCGTTCACGATCTTGTGTAACGACTTCCCGTTGAGCTAGGAAGCTGATTTTTTGGAAGGAGACTGGAAATGGATGCAGCTAGCTCCTATTCAATTTTGGAGTTGAAAGCTCAATTTTAGCGGAACCTCAATATTGAGGGCCAAGCCGGGTAAAAACATGTAAATGCTGTTGTAAACCATTCGACGTTCACTGAACTTAAAAAATGAACTAATGAAAATCAACACGGTTACTGATAAGCTTCCTCCCAAGATTGTGCCCTGTTCGAGACGGTTGGTGTGAATAGGATTTGAGGAGCGCGCAGGACGCCGCAGAAAGTGTGCGGGACCCCAGTGGAAATGCGCAGGATGCCGTAGGAAGTCTACGTGACCCCAGTGGGGGTGCGCAGGACGCCGCAGAAAGAGTGCGAGCCCCCAGTGGGAATGAGCAGGACGACGTAGAAAGTGTGCGGGACCATAGTGGGAGTGCGCAGGACGCCGCAGAAAGAGTGCGAGCCCCCAGTGGGAATGAGCAGGACGCCGCAGAAAGTGTGCGGGATCCAAGTGGGAGTGCGCAGGACGCCGCAGAAATAGTGCGGGCCCCTAGTGGGAATGCGCAGGACACCGTAGAAAATGTACGAGACCCCAGTGGAAATGCGCAGGATGCCGTAGAAAGTCTACGTGACCCCAGTGGGGGTGCGCAGGACGCCGCAGAAAGAGTGCGAGCCCCCAGTGGGAATGAGCAGGACGCCGCAGAAAGTGTGCGGGATCCAAGTGGGAGTGCGCAGGACGCCGCAGAAAGAGTGCGGGCCCCTAGTGGGAATGCGCAGGACACCGTAGAAAATGTACGAGACCCCAGTGGAAATGCGCAGGATGCCGTAGAAAGTCCACGTGACCCCAGTGGGGGTGCGCAGGACGCCGCAGAAAGAGTGCGAGCCCCCAGTGGGAATGAGCAGGACGACGTAGAAAGTGTGCGGGACCATAGTGGGGGTGCGCGGGACGCCGCAGAAAGGGTGCGAGCCCCCAGTGGGAATGAGCAGGACGCCGTAGAAAGTGTGCGAGATCCAAGTGGGAATGCGCAGGACGCCGCAGAAATAGTGCGGGCCCCTAGTGGGAATGCGCAGGACACCGAAGAAAATGTACGAGACCCCAGTGGAAATGCGCAGGATGCCGTAGAAAGTCTACGTGACCCCAGTGGGGGTGCGCAGGACGCCGCAGAAAGAGTGCGAGCCCCCAGTGGGAATGAGCAGGACGCCGTAGAAAGTGTGCGAGATCCAAGTGGGAGTGCGCAGGACGCCGCAGAAAGAGTGCGGGGCCCCACTGGGAATGCGCAGGACACCGTAGAAAGTGTGCGAGACCCCAGTGGAAATGCGCAGGATGCCGTAGAAAGTCTACGTGACCCCAGTGGGGGTGCGCAGGACGCCGCAGAAAGAGTGCGGGCCCCCAGTGGGAATGCGCAGGACACCGTAGAAAGTGTGCGGAACCCCAGTGCCAGTGGAAATGCGCAGGATGCCGTAGAAAGTCTACGTGACCCCAGTGGGGGTGCGCAGGACGCCGCAGAAAGAGTGCGAGCCCCAGTGGGAATGAGCAGGACGCCGTAGAAAGTGTGCGAGATCCCAGTGGGAATGCGCAGGACGCCGCAGAAAGAGTGCGGGCCCCTGGTGGGAATGCGCAGGACACCGTAGAAAATGTGCGAGACCCCAGTGGAAATGCGCAGGATGCCGTAGAAAGTCTACGTGACCCCAGTGGGGTGCGCAGGACGCCGCAGAAAGAGTGCGGGCCCCAGTGGGAATGCGCAGGACACCGTAGAAAGTGTGCGAGAACCCCAGTGCCAGTGGAAATGCGCAGGATGCCGTGAAAGTCTACGTGACCCCAGTGGGGTGCGCAGGACGCCGCAGAAAGAGTGCGGGCCCCCAGTGGGAATGCGCAGGACACCGTAGAAAGTAGTGCGGGCCCCTAGTGGAAATGCCCAGGGCACCGTAGAAAGGGGGCGAGACCCCAGTTGAACTGCGCAGGATAGCGTAGAAAGTCTACGTGACCCCAGTGGGGTGCGCAGGACGCCGCAGAAAGAGTGCGGGCCCCTGGTGGGAATGCGCAGGACACCGTAGAAAGTATGCGGGACCCCAGTGGAAGTGCGCAGGACGCCGCAGAAATAGTGCGGGCCCCTAGCTGGAATGCGCAGGACACCGTAGAAAGTGTGCGGAACCCCAGTGGAAATGCGCGGGATGCCATAGAAAGTCTACGTGACCCCAGTGGGGTGCGCAGGACGCCGCAGAAAGAGTGCGGGCCCCAGTGGGAATGCGCAGGACACCGTAGAAAGTGTGCGGAACCCCAGTGCCAGTGGAAATGCGCAGGATGCCGTAGAAAGTCTACGTGACCCCAGTGGGGTGCGCAGGACGCCGCAGAAAGAGTGCGGGCCCCAGTGGAAATGCGCAGGATGCCATAGAAAGTCTACGTGACCCCAGTGGGGTGCGCAGGACGCCGCAGAAAGTCTGCGTGACCCCAGTGGAAATGCGCAGGATGCCGCAGAAAGTCTACGTGACCCCAGTGGGGTGCGCAGGACGCCGTAGAAAGTGTGCCCGGGACCATAGTGGGAGTGCGCAGAACGCCACCGAAATAGTGCGGGCCCCTGGTGGGAATGCGCAGGACACCGTAGAAAGTATGCGGGACCCCAGTGGAAGTGCGCAGGACGCCGCAGAAATGGTGCGGGCCCCTAGCTGGAATGCGCAGGACACCGTAGAAAGTGTGCGAGACCCCAGTGGAAATGCGCAGCGTGCCGTAGAAAGTCTACGTGACCCCAGCGGGGGTGCGCAGGACGCCGCAGAACGAGGGCGGGCCCCCAGTGGGAACGCGCAGGAGACCCTAGAAAGTGTGCGGAACCCCAGTGCCAGTGGAAATGCGCAGGATGCCGTAGAAAGTCTACGTGACCCCAGTGGGGGTGCGCAGGACGCCGCAGAAAGAGTGGGGGCCCCCAGTGGGAATGCGCAGGACACCGTAGAAAGTATGCGGGACCCCAGTGGAAATGCGCAGGATGCCGTAGAAAGTCTACGTGACCCCAGTGGGGGTGCGCAGGACGCCGTAGAAAGTGTGCGGGATCATAGTGGGAGTGCGCGGGACGCCGCCGAAATAGTGCGGGCCCCTAGTGGGAATGCGCAGGACACCGTAGAAAGTGTGCGGGACCCCAGTGGAGGTGCGCAGGACGCCGCAGAAAGAGTGCGGGCCCCAGTAAGAATGCGCAGGACACCGTAGAAAGTGTGCGGAACCCCAGTGGAAATGCGCAGGATGCCATAGAAAGTCTACGTGACCCCAGTGGGGGTGCGCAGGACGCCGCAGAAAGAGTGCGGGCCCCCAGTGGGAATGCGCAGGACACCGTAGAAAGTGTGCGGAACCCCAGTGCCAGTGGAAATGCGCAGGATGCCGTAGAAAGTCTACGTGACCCCAGTGGGGGTGCGCAGGACGCCGCAGAAAGAGTGCGGGCCCCCAGTGGAAATGCGCAGGATGCCATAGAAAGTCTACGTGACCCCAGTGGGGGTGCGCAGGACGCCGCAGAAAGAGTGCGGGCCCCAGTGGGAATGCGCAGGACACCGTAGAAAGTGTGCGGAACCCCAGTGCCAGTGGAAATGCGCAGGATGCCGTAGAAAGTCTACGTGACCCCAGTGGGGGTGCGCAGGACGCCGTAGAAAGTGTGCGGGACCATAGTGGGAGTGCGCAGAACGCCACCGAAATAGTGCGGGCCCCTAGTGGGAATGCGCAGGACACCGTAGAAAGTATGCGGGACCCCAGTGGAAGTGCGCAGGACGCCGCAGAAATAGTGCGGGCCCCTAGCTGGAATGCGCAGGACACCGTAGAAAGTGTGCGGAACCCCAGTGGAAATGCGCAGGATGCCATAGAAAGTCTACGTGACCCCAGTGGGTGTGCGCAGGACGCCGCAGAAAGAGTGCGGGCCCCCAGTGGGAATGCGCAGGACACCGTAGAAAGTGTGCGGAACCCCAGTGCCAGTGGAAATGCGCAGGATGCCGTAGAAAGTCTACGTGACCCCAGTGGGGGTGCGCAGGACGCCGCAGAAAGAGTGCGGGCCCCCAGTGGGAATGCGCAGGACACCGTAGAAAGTATGCGGGACCCCAGTGGAAATGCGCAGGATGCCGTAGAAAGTCTACGTGACCCCAGTGGGGGTGCGCAGGACGCCGTAGAAAGTGTGCGGGACCATAGTGGGAGTGCGCAGAACGCCGCCGAAATAGTGCGGGCCCCTAGTGGGAATGCGCAGGACACCGTAGAAAGTATGCGGGACCCCAGTGGAAGTGCGCAGGACGCCGCAGAAATAGTGCGAGCCCCTAGCTGGAATGCGCAGGACACCGTAGAAAGTGTGCGGAACCCCAGTGGAAATGCGCAGGATGCCATAGAAAGTCTACGTGACCCCAGTGGGGGTGCGCAGGACGCCGCAGAAAGAGTGCGGGCCCCCAGTGGGAATGCGCAGGACACCGTAGAAAGTGTGCGGAACCCCAGTGCCAGTGGAAATGCGCAGGATGCCGTAGAAAGTCTACGTGACCCCAGTGGGGGTGCGCAGGACGCCGCAGAAAGAGTGCGGGCCCCCAGTGGGAATGCGCAGGACATCGTAGAAAGTATGCGGGACCCCAGTGGAAATGCGCAGGATGCCGTAGAAAGTTTACGTGACCCCAGTGGGGGTGCGCAGGACGCCGTAGAAAGTGTGCGGGACCATAGTGGGAGTGCGCAGAACGCCGCCGAAATAGTGCGGGCCCCTAGTGGGAATGCGCAGGACACCGTAGAAAGTGTGCGGAACCCCAGTGGAAATGCGCAGGATGCCGTAGAAAGTCTACGTGACCCCAGTGGGGGTGCGCAGGACGCCACAGAAAGAGTGCGGGCCCACAGTGGGAATGCGCAGGACGCCGTAGAAAGTGTACGGGACCATAGTGGGAGTGCGCAGTATGCCCTAGAAAGTGTACATACGTGACCCCAGTGGGGGTGCGCAGGACGCCGTAGAAAGTGTGCGGGCCCCAGTGGGAAACGGACTCCGTAGAAGGTGTGCGGGTCCCCAGTGAGAATGCGCAGGACGCCGTAAAAAATGTTTGGGACCCCAGTCGGAAAGGAAGGGTCGTTTTTTTATGATTGCGGGTCACAATTTTTAGGAGTTATAGTTGTCCGACAACATCGATCGGTACCGATTTCATTATTCAACGAAGGCAAAAACTGTAGTCATAGGTTTCGCCCTTCCAAAATGGGAATCGCTAAGCAAAAATCAGGCCAAAAAGGGAACCTTTGGGAAAAATTTATGAAATTTCTAAAAGTTTAGCTTCCTGGCAAAAGTAATGATTTGGCAATGCTATAATCACAATATAGAAGTTGAAAAAATGAAAAAAAAACGTCTTGAAATATCTTCCAAAATGATTTGGCGCAAAATGACCAGAAGTAATAAAAAAACTTCTAAATGTAGTGAATTGACCAAAATTGGATTTGGCGGTCAATCATAGACCAAGTTTTGATCAGTAGTGACAGACGAGGGATAGGATTTTAGAAGCTTTTCCGTTAAACTTATCAAAGCTAAATCAAGCGCGCAACAGAAACCGTAAAACATTTTATTGAAGCCGTAATACGGAAATCAGCATGGGTCAAGCTATGTGAACGTAACACTCAAATCCGATGCGCGCTTGATTTAGCTTAGATAAGTTTAACGGAAAATCTTCTAAAATCCTAACCCTCGTCTGTGAGTACTGATCAAAACTTGGTCTATGATTGACCGCCAAATCCGATTTTGGTCATTTCACTACATTTAGAAGTTTTTTTATTACTTCTGGTCATTTTGCGCCAGATCATTTTGGAAGATATTTCAAGACGTTTTTTTTTCATTTTTTCAACTTCTATATTGTGATTATAGCATTGCCCAATCATTACTTTTGCCAGGAAGCTAAACTTTTAGAAATATCTACTCTTCTAATTTCGGTTTTGCAATATCAGGCCTGATCAGCCAAAACCAATGTTGAAGTACTCAACCCAAGACAGACATGTTTCTAGAAGAAATGGTCTTGCGAAAAGTTCGAGAACACGCAAAAGTTTCTTGATAATTATGTCTTACTCCGGCAGCCGCGGCGATCATCGGGAGATTATCTACACGCTGAACCGTGCAGGTTTGCGAGAACCGCGCTATAGTTTTGCGCAAGGAGCTCAAACAGACCCTGAACTGGAGCATATCTGAGCTCAAAATTTTCGAAGAATACCGCATTTCCTGCGGTTCTCGAGTGCTTCAAAACTTGCGCTATGGTCAGCGCACTCAAAATCTCAAAACAGAGAAAAGTCATCTCAAAAAAAAGTTTGCTCTAACAATAAGAATATTCGGTTACTTCAAAACTATGAGTTACTCTTCCATTGAATGAATTTGTCGGAATATCCGAAATTCTGAATACAGTCGGATTTTTTTTTGGATAATCGACTGGTCGGATAAGAGAACGACTGTTTGGTCCGGTTGAAGAAGAAGGGTTTTTATCCAAATATTCGGAATGAGTACACTATGTAAGTCGACAGCATGGGGAGCGCCATAACGAACGAAACATCGAAATCCTATCTGAACGACTCCTTGAACTAACAGACAAACCTTCGCATCAGCGGCTTTCTTGTACCCGACATCCAGCCAGTTTCCGCCCATATCAACAATTTTGAAGAGGTCTTTTTTCGTCTTTCCATCCTGCCCTGTGTACAGATAATGTTCTAAAGGCACTGGACGTTTCGTCGTTGACACCACATTGATCTTGCGGTTTTTGATACGTCTGCAAACCAACCACTAAGTATGAAAATATCTTGAGTACCTGTTTCGTAAGATCTCGAAAGAACACACCCGACCCAATCTGCAAACTCGATACAGTTCGGCACCGTAGCTGACAACATGACGATCTTCACATGAGAAGGGAGCATAATCAGTACCTAAATGAGGGATTCCATTTTAATAGAGAAAGTGAAGTCGCAATCGCAGACTTAACAAAGCTCCCGAAGAGTTCGCAGTCACAAAACTCTTATGAACCCAACCAAAGATCTCGACTGTATCACTAGGTAGAGAATCCGGGACTAAACCCTCCCGAGGACATGACTATGGGATTGGTCGACCCAGAATTGTTCCTTGGATCACTTTTTTTCTGTCGAAAGGTAGAACAGATTCATCGCGAAAAAATATCAATGAAACTCATGGTTTAAATTTCGCAGGATGTTACGACTGGAGGAAATATCCGACGGGAACTATAGAGGACCTAGACTGCACAAAAAGGCTCATACTTCTTCCCAAACATGTCCTCTCTCGGCGTTGTTGATGTAATGAACCTCGTCAAACACGACCCATTCCAAGTCTCGGATAACCTCAGAACCATTGTAAAGCATTGACCTATAGAAAAATTCACATTCACATTAACTCCCAACAGAAACGATCTCAAGATAATTGTACCTGAGAATTTCAGTAGTCATGATGAGACAAAACGCTTCTGGAAAGAGCTGAATGTCCCCGGTAACGAGGCCAACGTCTAAGAACATCATCTTGAAATCACGGAATTTCTGATTTGACAACGCCTTGATTGGCGACGTGTAGATAGCCCTGAAGAAAGGAACCCAACATGTAGAACTCTCCAGGTGCAGCGCTATCACTTTCTACAACCGACGCCCCACCCTAACCTATTCTTGTGATGGGAGGAAACCCCAAACACACGAAAAAATCCGAACCTTGCTGAATGAAGAATTTTTCATACCCTCAAAAGTCAGTCGTATTCCATAAACAAATCTATCTCGTGATTGACGGATTTTCATCTCCTCAGGTAAAACTAGTTGTCGAGAATCGGCCGAAAAGTTGTCCTGCAGGCGTACGAATGCAGGACAACTTTCGCAGACTCTAAAGAAATCTGGACAACTTTGCGCCCAATTCTCGACAATGCCCGACAACTTCTCGACCAATTCCCGACAACTTGACCGATTCTCGACAGTTATCACACAGCTTCATACATGTATAACAGCATGAACTTTCCGAAATTTGGGGCTCCTGCCCAACCATTGATCCCAACGGTCGGTGAAGCTCACGATGATGGTTTCACACCTCTCTGTTCCCCGAACTCCCTACTTGCCTCGTTTCGTCGACGTTTGGCAGAGACAAACTGTGCATCGTATATGCTGTGGGTCTACAAAATCGTTCAACATGGACAGCTATTAGCCTTGTCCAGCACCAGTGCGCTATCAGAGTAGCGGTCTTCGGAAATACTCTAAGACGGTGAAAGTTTGCGTAGAGAGTAAATCGACCACGCTAAACTCAAATATCCTACTCTCGTGGCTCCTAGTTTTCAAAATTGTCGACTTCCGGTGGGACGACACCTGATAAAGGTGTGAGCTATTATACTGTAGCGGTGTTCAGCCTCCATCTTAATCGGTGGAAGTTTGCATGTAAGGTGAAAAGAACCAGATAGACTCAAATATCGTTCATCTCGTAACCCATACTTTGCAGAATGTGGACTTCCGGCAGGTCCACACCTGCAGCGAGCGGCTAAACCGCGGGCTGCAGGTGTGGACCCGCCGCCGGAAGTCCGCATATTGTACAATTCACCTCCGCACTGCCGTTCAGTCCGCAAAGTGCATCCTGATTGCGAAATCGTGCTGCGGCGCGGTTGAGAGTATCCTCAGACAGAATGTGGGATCACCCGGGCGCCTTTTGCCTTTGGTGCCCGAGTGATCCCACATCCCTGTCTGAGATACTCGCAACCGCGCCGCAGCACGATTTCGCAATCAGCGCACACTTTGCGGACTGAACGGCAGTGCGGAAGTTAACTGTACATCAATATAATGCTAAACAACCATTTCAAGGTTTAGAGTTGCAAATTTTGGTCAGAACTGGATTTCAGAACTCGTTCGAGATTTTTTCGAAATAACAATCTTGATTTCAAACGTTGTTCTGTTACTTCTTGGGTAACTTCTTGAGTAATATATTTTAAATCTGACTGCTGCAACTACCGATCATCAAAAAAAAGATCAGTACTTGGGAGCTCGAAAACTTTTAAAATTCACTAACTTGGAAACCCCATGTTTTGGTACGTTCGCTATTTTGAGAAGATGGAAATTTAAAAATAAACCAGTTTGATATTCAAGAAATCGGAAAAAATACATCATAATTGATAACCAGCTAGAAGAATGGAGAAAAAAGAAAAAACCACGAAGGAGCCACACGAAAAGAAAAGAACAAAAGCAGCAGTCGCAACATTCGAAGAATGTGGTGTAAAGAGGTCTCTGAAGTGATGTCCTGAATTCTTGGGAACTTTTCGACATATTCGAAACATATTCTCAATTTCGGAAGGGTTGTCGAGAAATCTGTCCGAATTCTCGGCAAACACTCATTCCCCCGAATTCTCGGCATTTTTCTCTGAAATTCTGAACAAATCGACCTGAATTCTCGACAAATACTGCGAATCTCGGAATTCTCGACAACTTCTTTCAACTTTCTGGACAACTTCTCGATTATCGACCGACTCTCGCCAACTATTCGTCCGATTCTGGACAACTAGTTTTACCTGCTCAGGTAAAACTAGTTGTCCAGAATCGGACGAATTGTTGTCGATAATCGGTCGATAATCGAGAAGTTGTGATAACCTGCTCAGGTAAAACTAGTTGTCCAGAATCGGACGAATTGTTGTCGATAATCGGTCGATAATCGAGAAGTTGTCTAGAAAGTTGAAAGAAGTTGTCGAGAATTCCGAGATTCGCAGTATTTGTCGAGAATTCAGGTCGATTTGTTCAGAATTTCAGAGAAAGTTGCCGAGAATTCGGGGGAATGAGTGTTTGCCGAAAATTCGGACAGATTTCTCGACAACCCTTCCGAAATTGAGAATATGTTTCGAATATGTCGAAAAGTTCCCAAGAATTCAGGACATCACTTCAGAGACCTCTTTACACCACATTCTTCGAATGTTGCGACTGCTGTTTTTGTTCTTTTCTTTTCGTGTGGATCCTTCGTGGTTTTTTCTTTTTTCTCCATTCTTCTAGCTGGTTATCAATCATGATGTATTTTTTCCGATTTGAACGGCAGTGCGGAGGTGAATTGTACAATATGTGGACTTCGCGGTTT
Source organism: Aplectana chamaeleonis (assembly GCA_029168955.1). Taxonomy (NCBI): domain Eukaryota; kingdom Metazoa; phylum Nematoda; class Chromadorea; order Rhabditida; family Cosmocercidae; genus Aplectana; species Aplectana chamaeleonis. The sequence goes on from JAPDOI010000302.1 coordinate 691,828, forward strand.
AGCCCGCGGTTTAGCCGCTCGCTGCAGGTGTGGACCTGCCGGAAGTCCACATTCTGCAAAGTATGGCTTTCGATATGAACGATATTTGAGTCTATCTGGTTCTTTTCACCTTACATGCAAACTTCCACCGATTAAGGTGGAGGCTGATCACCGCTACAGTATAATAGCTCACACCTTTATCAGGTGTCGTCCCACCGGAAGTCGAAAATTTTGAAAACTAGGAGCCACGAGAGTAGGATATTTGAGTTTAGCGTGGTCGATTTACTCTCTACTCAAACTTTCACCGTCTTAGAGTATTTCCGAAGACCGCTACTCTGATAGCGCACTGGTGCTGAGCAATGCCAATAGCGGCCCATGTTGAACGATTTTGTAGACCCACAGCATATACGATGCACAGTTTGTCTCTGCCAAACGTCGACGAAACGAGGCAAGTAGGGTGTTCGGGGAAGAGAGAGGTGTGAAACCATCATCGTGGGCTTCACCGACCGTTGAGATCAATGGTTGGGCAGGAGCTCCAAATTTTGGAAAGTACATGCTGTTATACATGTATGAAGCTGTGTGATAACTGTCGAGAATCGGTCAAGGAGTTGTCGGGAATTGGTCGAGAAGTTGTCGGGCATTGTAGGGAATTGGGCGAAAAGTTGTCCAGATTTCTCTAGAGTCTGCGAAAGTTGTCCTGCATTCGTACGCCTGCAGGACAACTTTTCGGCCGATTCTCCACAACTAGTTTTACCTGAGATTATCTCGATTTTGACCAGAACGGTTTTTGAATTTATGTTACGCTTTCGCTTCAGGTACGCCGCGTGTGACAGTCCTGAGAGCCTGCTGCTGAAAACATTGTTTAAAAAAACGGCGAGTATTTAGGAATACTTTTCACAGACTCGCTGTGCTCCGCCGGACCATAACCGGAGCGAACGAACACTTCTTGTGTTCACCCGGCTGTCGATTACTGGCACCGGGTGCTAGGTCACCTGAGTGGGGGGGCTATCGCCGAATTGACAATTTGGCCTAATCGGAGCCCCCCCCCGTCACTGCCCTGAAGCCCCACTGTCACTGCCCTGAAGCCCCCTTGTCACAGCCCTGAAGCCCCCTTGTCACTGCCCTGAAGCCCCCCTGTCACTGCCCTGAAGCCCCCCCCCCGTCACCACCCGGAGCACTGACGTCACGACCCCGGAGCAGTGACGTCACGGCACCGGAGCACTGACGTCACCCTCCCCACCCGGAAGGCGTCGCCGCTCTCCTCCAAAACTATCCCTTTCCGGTGGGGACTCAAAGTCCCCGTCCAGGGCCGGCCCTGTTGGGCCGAATGCGGCTCTCTATGAGGTGAGGCGCCTTTTATACCGGTTGAGCACGTGATAGATCACAGGAGAAATCACGTCAAATCGGGACAAAACTTGACGTGAATGACGATGCGTGCGTTTGGCCTACTATGCCTTCTCTGACCTCTATTGTCGTAAACTACCTTCTACGACTCCCTCCCATCTTTTCCGACTCTTCCTCTCGGCATGGGGGGAGAAAGCACCGGAGCAGAGCAGGGGCCTCCACTGAAGCCCCCCTCAGGGGAGGCCTCCGCTGTCGCTCCCCCAAGTCGAAAACGGGCTCTATTGTCCGGCGCTTTCCCCCCCCCCGCAGAGTCTGAGTCTACCCTCTCAAACTGCGTAGGTTTTAAAGGCCAGAGCCAACGAAGGGGCAGGACTCATGGTGTTTTAGAGGCATTGTAAGCGCAGAAAACCGGAAATTGTTTGTTTTTTCAGGTTTTTGGGTAAAGTCTGTCCGAATGAAATTGCCCGCTCACGCGATCGGTGTGCGTGTCACGCCGGCCTTCTGGAATGATTTATTTGGACGAGCTTTTCCAAAGCTACAAAAAGCTTGCTTGGATATCATTCAGTAGTCGCCTAATAACCCCGCTCATCAATTTCAAAACCAAAAAATTTGTACGTCACGGCCGCTCGATACGTACGCCGACCGGGGGGCGGACAGTGTCATTCGAATAGACTTTAGCTTGGAATCTATAGCGAAGGAAAATGTCAAAAAGGTCCATGGAAAACCTTCATTTGTAAGGGAAAGTCAGTCTGAACACACTGTAGAATTAAGCTCAAATTTCGCGCAAAAATCGACTTTGAAGTTTTCCTGCATTTGGAGACCTCGTAGCTGACATTTTCGAAGTTTTCTGCATGTGGAGTTTGTGAAGTAACTGATTTCATGTTGTTTGACGATCGCAACAACATTCTATGAAAAAGTGGTAGATGACTGGTGAGAACTATTGGCGGATCCTCATCTTTAACCCCTTCCGACCAGGGGTGTACGGAAATTTCTGTTTTCTGTTTTCTGATTTCTGTTTTCTGGCCGTTTTGGCCTTTCTGTTTTCTGATTTCTGTTTTCTGAAAAACCTGCGAAAAACAGAAAAAAAAATCAGAAAAAATCAACGAAATCCGGATCCGTGGAACAGCGCAGCTTATCTAGTCCTTTACGAGGTACTACTTGTGTTCGATGGTGCGATTGCTGCTAAAGGTAGGGTTTGCCATAAGAAAAGGTTGTTATGGTATCCTCATGAGAAGGTAGACATGATCATCACAAAAGTGAAAATAGGTGAAAACTCAGAGGAAAAACGCTCAGGAACAAAATATTGCTGATTGTCACCTTACCCACAATTAACTAAATTTCTATGTTTGTTCTGCCGTCTTCCACCTGGCTGTTACACCCTATTCATACATTTGCGAGGCGGCAAATGCCGCGGATTATCACTAGAAAAATGAGAAATCAGATGCTCGGTAACGGTAACAAACATCTGTTTTCTCATTTTTCGACTGATATTGCGCGGCATTTGCCGCTTCCGGAAAAGCATGAATAGGTTGCTAAACGAGAAAACCAGCACTTATATGAGTCGTGTTAGTTGAGGCGTGCGAACACCCACCAAATAGCTGTTCTAAGCTGTTTTTGTGCGTTTCTCCTGCCACTTTTCACTTTTCTCACTTTTGTGATGGTGAAACCTGCATTCTCATGAAGAGAACTCAGCAACTGATTTTATCGCGAACCCTGCTCACCTACTCAGTACTTCGGCATAACAGGGGTTGCATCCCAGGGCAAAGATCGAGTGCAAACCTTCGCTGTCAGCAGCAGCTGCTGCTGACTGCGGTATATGATTACAACACTTGCTGGGGTTGAACCCCTCGATATCAATAGCAACTGCTGCTGTTAGCTGTCAGCTGCAGCTGCTGACAACGAGGGATGCAACCCCTACTGTGCTGACGTACTGGCGTTCTCTGAGAAATTCACCCGATCAATAGAAAATAAATAGCCAAGAAATGCCTGCTTTCTGCGTGATAGCCGGGAAATGGTCGGGATGTAGCTGGTTGCCGCGTAATAGCCTAGAAATAACCGTCAAAAAATGTTCGCCGCGAATTGGACGCCAAATAATGCTCTCCAAGGGATGTACAGTTCAACTCCGCATTGCCGTTCAGTCCGCAAAGTGCACGTTGATTCCGAAAGCGTGCTGCGGGGCGGTTGCAAGTATCTCAGACAGGGATGGCGGATCACCAGGGCACCAAAGGCAAAAACCGCCCGGGTGACCCTACATCCATGTCTGAGGATACTCGCAACCGCGCCGCAGCACGCTTCCGCAATCAGCGTGCACTTTGCGGACTGAACGGCAATACGGAGTTGAACTGTACACGACGCATTCCTGAGGCATGATTTGGATGTCAACACCGCTGTCGGTTCAACTACCCAAGTTGGCGGTACTTGGACCCCGCCTTGCACCAGGAGGCCCGCCGAGCTGCAGGAGACCAAGGCGGCTGCTCGGCGAGCCGGGAAACGTCGCGTCGCGTGTTGGTGTGCCTGTCACGACTTGGTTATTTCTCCGTTATTGCTCGACTACTTCTAGGCTATTTCGTGAACAACATAATCTTAGCCGCCTAAGAATCCAGAAACAATCAAGAAATATTTGAGAAATAGCACATCAAGAACCGCTGTGGAGCCTAGTGGGCTATTTCTCTGCTAAAACTCTCAAAGAGACCTGTCATTGACGTGCCATCGCTACTATCAATGTCTTATTAGTTAATTGTCCAGTCTCGTAGATATTGCATCACAGGTATAGCAAAGATGTTCAGAATTACACTCTCCTTCCGAAATTGTTTGAAAAATTTCCGCACACCCCTGCTTCCGACCTCATAACCCTACGTTTTTGATGCGCCGAAGTTTACCGGTGTGGTCGACCGAGCTCATTCATGAAATTGAACCTGAAAGATGGACATTTGTTTCCAGCGCGAACGGTGCCTGTAAAGCAAGTCATTACTAGCTGTTCAGAGATCAAGTCAGCACCTTCACTCCCCGAACGACGAGACCGAGCGGCGTGAGTTGGCACCACCGTTCAGCAGGGCTCTGATTGCTGACGTGGGTCGATAGTCGCGACCCCATCCATTCTCTATACTAGAATTTCGGACGCAACCATAGCGGTCACATGCATGACCGACAAGTGGATGCTTCGATTTTTCTCATTCCGACGACTTCCATTCAAAAAGGAACTCTAGCCCTGATCAGTCAGCCGTCGGATTTGGGGCGACGACTGAAGTTCTTGTCCATGAAGTTGCCCCAACAACCACACTGTCAATTGTAGTTCTGCCCTCGATGTCGATTAGTGACACATTTGTTCAGAGAATTCTTGCCAAGTTGTGCTCGATAATATACCTCCAATTGAATGAGCAGACAATGGACGATTTTTTTCTGCCAAGCTTGGCGTTTCCTTTCCATTCTAGCAAATGTTAGCGAGGGGCCAGATTAGCGATGCATACATTCATCTCGAAGACAACCCAACCGAGTTTTATGCTGTTCACACAAAGCCACAGCATATTCAGCCACCACTGTCTTTCCTGCCGATGTATGTGCTGCGACGAAGACGGATTCACCCTTCTCCATGCACACAACTGCAGCTTGTTGAAAAGCGTCCAGCTCGAACGGGTACTGAAAACAAAAAAACCTAGAGAGAAACAAACGCACAAACCAAAAATATAGCGCCAGGAATGTTCTCAGTTACAACATCACAGGTAGGTTTTGGTCAGAATGAAAGCGGCGCCGCTTTCTCTTTCCTGTGTTTTTTGCGCATTTTTTCAATACCTCCCTTCAAATTCACTGTTTTTCGGATCTGAAATTTTCTTAGGATACTGATGAGATGGGTTATTCAAAGTTATAATAAATGCTAGAGTTGAAGCTCTAACAAAAAATTTCAGAGGAACTTCTAGTGTGTCATACAGTAGGCAAGTATAGTATGCCACTTCTAAACCTGTTTTAACATTCTAAACGAAAAGGAATTTTTAGCGATTTACTAAGAAAGGACGCCAAAAAGGCGAGAGCGCCGCCCCATGCATTCTGACCAAAACCTGAGAGCGGTATTATAAATGGATCAATTCTTCCTATCATATTACACATTTACGCTTATCAAGAGAATATACAATTTCGAGTAATTAACCCAGAAAAAATATCACATGCTTCAAAATATGATTAGTCTTGTAATATTCCAAAACTTTTGCTCACAAGCAAACAACGACACTATTTTTGCATAGCTCATAATTTTAGGATAACTCTCACCATAAACAGCCTTCTAAAATTCTTTTTAAATCAAATGGAAGGGCTCTATCTAAAAACATCCAGTAGTCATGATAATAATAGATCTAAAAGGTTCTTTTCAAAATTGAATTTTCATGACATTTCTGAGTTTTTACACTCAAGATTGGAGAATCGAAACCAAAAAACGCACAGCACGCAAAAAAGAGCTCCTCCGTCACCAGTACGCGAAACAATTTTAGTCAATTGAAGTATTGCTAAAGCTATTTTGAATAAAAACACATTTGCTAGAGCCTGGATTTTTTACCAAATAAGCTCCTGTCCTTTACCTTCTTGGCCATATTTGGCAACAAGTGCTTGTACTCCGCTAGACATGACGTTGGATCCAACTGTTTTGCATAGGCGAAACGTTCCGGCGGAGCGTATGCTATGGTACGTTTCGGCCACTCCTTCTCCAGCACCTCCTCAAATTGGAAAGAAACGATATCCTCACTTATGATTCATTTGACTATAATCACCTGCACATTCTCTATAACGGGTTCCTCATCAGGTTCCTTCGTATTAGTGAGCACCTCGGGCTTATCAATAGCTTCTGCTTTGTCCATGGTAGGATTTTCTTCAGGAATAATCAGAGGAGCTCCTAGAGATAAATGCTACCTAATTTGCCGAGCACTCCATATCTGAAGGTCGTTCACCCTACCTCCGCCAACAAAGTCCATCAAATCGAACAAGTCCGTTGAATCCAAGTCTATGCTGCAATCGGTCAAGGCGGTGTCACTACGAGGACCAACTTCACCACCATCTGACGATTTCTCCGCAATGACGAGATCCAGCCCTCCATTCATGCCGGGGGCGCATGTGAGCAAATCTGATAAGTAGATAATAATATTCTCACGAATTAGAGGCATAACGTATGATTTCGGGCAAGCAGTTTATGAAACCTCCTTTCTGGAACTCCTTGTTTATGTTGAATGAGGTTTTCTTCAGTGGGCGCCTTCATTTCGGTTCAAAACTACTGACGCTTTCTTGACAAACGATTTTTCTTCACTCGGCTGGGTTATTTTACTGGGTTGTGATGTAGCACTCGGAAGGGCATTGTTTCCACAATCAAAGCTCTTTGAAGCCTATCACTTTCGAATTGTGGTGAGCGCGAAGCGCTCACCAGATTTGGCTTTGATTCGCCATTGCGCAACCCCCTGATCTCAGTATCAGGGTCCAGAGTAAACGTAGGAAGACCGTTCTTTTTGCATTTAATATACTTTAGAAAGTTGAATAACTCTTCAAAAAATGGTCCGGAATGGTTACCTGAGATTTGAGAAAAAGTGTCAAAACCACGTCATTTTGGTCGAAAAAATGTTCATCTCCTTTTTTTTCAGTTGGCGTTCACGATCTTGTTGGAACACTTATCGTTGAGCTAGAGAGCTCATTTTTGGCCAGAAAATTGGTTATGATTGCACCTAGCTCCTGACGAAATTTGAAGTTGGTAGCTAAATTTTTGCGGGACCTCAAAATTGGGGGTCAAGTAAGACAAAAACACGTAAACATGTTATTATAAACCATCCGACGTTTACTCATTCGTAAAAATGAACTAGTGAAATAAACACCGTTACTGATAGGCTTTTGCTCAGGATTTGACGGGGCAACGCTTCAATCGATACGGCGGGATCTCGGAAGTACTTTTTGGAACGCCGCACGGTGTGACTCAGATGTGCGCCACAGAACGCCGTAGATAGTGCGCGGGACCCAAATGGGTGTGCGCAGAACGCCGTAGAAAGTGTGTGGGACCCAAATGGGTGTTCGCAGACACCCGTAGATAGTGTGCGGGACCACAGCAGGAGTGCAAAAGACGCCATAGAAAGCGTACGGGACCCAAATGGGTGTGCGCAGAACGCCCCAGAAAGTGTGTGGGACCCAAGTGGGAGTGCCCCGGACGCCGCAGAAAGTGTGCGGGACCCAAGTGGGAGTGCGCCGGACTCCGTAATAAGTGCGCGGGACCCAAATGAGTGTGCGCAGAACGCCGTAGAAAGTGTGTGGGACCCAAATAGGTGTTCGCAGACGCCCGTAGATAGTGTGCGGGACCACAGCAGGAGTGCAAAAGACGCCGTAGAACGTATGTGGGACCAAAGTGGGAGTGCGCCGGACGCCGTAGAAAGTGTGTGGGACCCAAATGAGAGGGCGCCGGACGCCGTAGAAAGTGTGCGGGACCCAAGTGGGAGTGCGCAGGACGCCGCAGAAAGTGTGCGGGACCGAAGAGGGAGTGCACCGGACGCCGCAGAAAGTGTGCGGGACCCAAATGGGAGTGCGCCGGACGCCGTATAAAGTGTGCGGGACCCAAACGGGGGTGCGCAGAACGCCGTAATAAGTGTGCGGGACCCAAATGGGCCTGCGTACAACGCAGTAGAAAGTGTTCTGGACCCAAATGAGAGTGCGCCGGACGCCGTAGAAAGTGTGCGGGACCGAAGAGGGAGTGCACCGGACGCCGCAGAAAGTGTGCGGGACCGAAGAGGGAGTGCACCGGACGCCGCAGAAAGTGTGCGGGACCCAAATGGGAGTGCGCCGGACGCCGTATAAAGTGTGCGGGACCCAAACGGGGGTGCGCAGAACGCCGTAGTAAGTGTGTGGGACCCAATTGAGAGAGCGTCGGACGCCGTAGAAAGTGTGCGGGACCCAAATAGAAGCACGCCCGTGCCGATCATTTTTTCCGCAGGGCTACCGTAATCACTCTTGAGCAAAACATGATAACGAACGATAACACACGCTCATAACACGCGGGGTATAAAAGGGCAGAGGAGCGGTATGCATTCATTCACACACCGTTCTCTTCGAGAAACCGCCGGGAAGTGGCTGAGGAGGTCGAAATTGTGCAAACACGTTTGTTGGCTATTACGATGTGCTCATATCCAAGCTGACACTCAGAAAATTTTTGAAGGAGGGTTACGGTTGCCCTGCGGAAAAATGATCGGCATGAGCGTGCTTGTGACCCGAATGGGTGTACGCAGAACGCCGTCGAAAGTGTGTGGGATCCAAATGAGAGTGCGTTGGACACCGTAGAAAGTGCCGGACCCAAATGGGTGTGCGCAGAACGCCGTAGAAAGTGTGCAGGACATCAGTGGGAGTGTGCAGGACTATAGTGGGAGTGTGCAGCACCTCATAGAAAATGTGCAGGACATCAGTGAAAGGGTGCAGGACATTAGTGGGAGTGTGCAGGACATCATAGAAAGTGTGCAGGACATCAGAGGGAAAGTGCAGGACATCAGTGGGCGTGTGCAGGACGTCAAAGAAAGTGTGCAGGCCATCAGTGGAAGGGTGCAGGACATTAGCGGGAGTGTGCAGGACATTAGTCGGAGTGTGCAGCACCTCATAGAAAGTGTGTAGGACATCAGTGGAAGGGTGCAGGACATTAGTGGGAGTGCGCAGGACATCATAGAAAGTGTGCAGGACATCAGAGGGAGTGTGCAGGACATCAGTTGGAGTGCGCAGGACGTCATAGAAGGGGGGGGGGGCAGGACATCAGTGGGTTTACTTTCATCTAACACCACCAGGCATAAATCATGTTAGAAAGGAAACCTTTAGGAAAAATAAATGAAATTCCTGAAAGTTTAGGTTCCTGGCAAAAGTAAAGATTTGGCATGGCCATAGAAATATACTCAGTTAAAAAGGGAAAATAAAGAAAAATGAAAAAAGGTTTTGAAATATTCCTGAGAACGATTTGGCGTAGAATAATTTGTTTTTCGGGAAATGAAGTGAAATAGTTGAAAGTATGATTTGGCAGTCGAGTTTGAACCAACTATTGATAAGAGTTGTGCAAAACGAGAGATTGCCTTGTCTGTGCTTATCCGTAGAACATATCAAAGCGAAATCACGCCTGTTGATTTTACTTCACCTAATACGTGAAGACCGCCGCATTACAGCTCCTAAAAAAGTTTTGATGCTTCCCATTTCACGCGTGATTTCGCTTTGATATGTTTTACGGATAAGCACAGACAAGGCGATCTCTCGTTTTGCACAACTCTTATCAATAGTTTGTTCAAACTCGACTGCCAAATCATACTTTCAACTATTTCACTTCATTTCCCGAAAAACAAATTATTCTACGCCAAATCGTTCTCAGGAATATTTCAGAACCTTTTTCATTTTTCTTTATTTTCCCTTTTTAAAGGCAGTGGTCACGATGAAAAACGTTATCGAAAAAACTACAAAAATCAGCTTAGATCAAAAACAGCTGAAAAACTATGAAGGTAGCGCGGTGAAAAACGGTCTACAAATAGAGTTTCTAGGGCCCAAAGAAGCTATTTCGTGCACACGTGCACAGCGATGACGAAACAGATCGCAGTCTCATGCCGAGCAGTCAAAAATCATCGACATTCAGAGGACGAAATAAATGCAAATTTAACGAATAAAAACAGTTGAATAATGAAAGTATCACTTCAGTCAATGTTTTTGACTAGATGTGTACATAAATTCGGAGGTTCATTGATTGACATTCAATTTCAAGCCAGCTGATGTTCTTGATATAAGAGGTCATCGATGCCGATGATGTGGAGAGGGCTCGTCCACCATCAAAAGGCAAGAAAGTTCAGGTTTCAAATTCGGCCCAAAAGAGTGGTTTTTTCGCGATTTTTTCGTATGGGTCCTACTACTCGAGACCCAGGAAAGGATTTGGAGAGAAAAAGACGACAAACATATTTGATCGCGACCACTGCCTTTAAGCGAGTATATTTCTATGGCCATGCCAAATCTTTACTTTTGCCAGGAACCTAAACTTTCAGGAATTTCACACTTGAGTTTGGTGCGCTGTTTCAGTACTACCTAACTAACATGTTTATATCAGCGTTTTATCAAGGCACCCGAACCGCCATCGTTGAGCGAACATTAGATCCTTTTAAGGTTTGATAAGAACAGCACTAAAACAGATTTACGGAAATTTTCCCATAGGGTGAATTTTGCATTCTTGTTCAGGTTTTGCAAACTCTGCATTTTCTCCTTCATGCAGAGACTTTGAAAAACCAACTCCATCATCAAGTACCACAGGGAGTTTACTATTTAGCGATATTTACTTTGCGATATACCTGCTATCTTTCGAGAAACAAACTGTGGTGCGTGCGAAGCGCGCACCAGATTTGGCTTTAACTCGCCCATGCGCAACTCTGTGATTACAAAATCGGCGTTCGGAGTGAATGTGGAAATGCGGGTTTTCCTCCGTTGGAAAGAGCGTAAAAAGTGGGGGTATACACCCAAAGATGGTTTGGAATGGTTCCTTAAATGGCGAAAACCAGGTGATTTTAGTAGAAAAACTGTAAATCTCCTTTTTTTTCAGACGGCGTTCACGATCTTGTGCTACCAGTTAAAATTAAGCTAGCAAGCTAATTTTTTGGCAGGAGCCTAGAAATGGATGCAGCTAGCTCCTGTTCAATTTTGGAGTTGAAAGCTCAATTTTAGCGGAACCTCAAGTTTGAGGGTCAAAACGGGTAAAAACATGTAAACATGTTATGGCAAACCATCCGATGTTCCCTGAACTTCGAAAATGAACTAGTGAAAATCAACACAGCTAATGATAGGCTTCCGGCCAAGATTGTTCTCTCTTTGAGATGGTTGGTGTAAATAGGATTTGAGGAGTGCGCAGGACGCCGCAGAAAGATAGGATTATAATTTGCCACCGGCACCAAATTCTCACTCAGGATATCGCTCCAGCCGCGAAGCGGCTGGAGAGGTTTGGTTTTGCCTAGGCCTTGTGATCACTTAGAATTTTATAAAATAGCTTATAGAATCTTTGAAACAAAATTTCTGAAGATTTTCTTCTGGATATAAGCGAAGGGGTCCAGAATACACCTGCTGTCCGAATTTCAGCCAAATCGGTTCACAAATAACAAAGTTGTGAGCCCGAAAGCTTAAGAAATTTTCATGTTGTGCGTCGTAGGCCGTAGGCCGTAGGCCGTAGGCCGTCACGCTTTCCAGTCCTCACTGCTAATAGCCTCTGCCAATGGTTACAGGCAATCAACTTGGCAGACAGGTAAGTTGGTAGGGGGTGCGTAGGCTGGTAAGTTATCGATTTGTAGGTGAGTGGGGATTCTGATGGCATCATCGGGACGTCGTGAAAAGTGCTTCGGGCTCCTGATGACGTCATCGGGACGTCGTGAAAAGTGCTTCGGGCTCCTGATGACGTCATCGGGACGTCGTGAAAAGTGCTTCGGGCTCCTGATGACGTCATCGGGACGTCGTGAAAAGTGCTTCGGGCTCCTGATGACGTCATCGGGACACCGTGAAAAGTTCTTCGGGCTCCTGATCAGGACGTCGTCAGAAGTGCTTCGGGCTCCTGATGACGTCATCGGGACATCGTGAAAAATACTTCGGGATTCTGATGACGTCATCTGGACATCGTGAAAAGTGCTTCCGAATTCTGATGACGTCATCTGGACATCGTGAAAAGTGCTTCGGGCTCCTGATGACGTCATCGGGACATCGTGAAAAATACTTCGGGATTCTGATGACGTCATCTGGACATCGTGAAAAGTGCTTCCGAATTCTGATGACGTCATCTGGACATCGCGAAAAGTGCTTCGGGCTTCTGATGACGTCATCGGGACGGCGTGAAAAGTGCTTCGGGCTTCTGATGACGTCATCGGGACGTCGTGGAAACCCGGAGAGTGGGCAGGTGCTCGGGGCCCCTTTGCTGGTCACCCGAGAAATTCTGCAGGACACCCCGTAGAGTGATTAGGAGTCCCGTACCCGTCACTGGTCCTCCGGAAAATTGTGCAGGTTATCCAAAAGAACGAGCAAGAGTCTTGAGCTTTGCGCTAGCCGTCTGAGATAGTGTGCTGGAATTTGACATCGGAATTTGCGAAGGAGTCTGAGAACAATTTGCAAAACTTCTTCAAAAGTGTGCTGATGACGAGCATAGCGTGCAGAAAGCTTGAGATATTATGTATGTCATGTCGCCAGGCTGCTTTTCAGTTTCGTAACGCGCTTAGGCTGAAGAAGAATGAGGAAACACTCAAAATGGGGCACAACCCCATTTTGACTCTTTCCTCATTCTTCTTCACCAGCCTACTGGTTTTTTCTGCAATAAATGGTACTTGCTTATCAGCATCTAAATTCAAAAACAAATTGTTAGGCCCCGGTCATAGTTGGATGAGCCGATGCCTCCAGCCCGGTCGATACACACAGAATGCATTGGAAATGGGATGCAAAATCACTCGTGTATCCCCCGCACCCCCGCACCCCCAACACCCCCAACACCCACCCGGTCGATACGTATTAACAACATGGTGAGGTGAAGCTGAGAAAATCACTCGGTGTATCCCCGCACCCCCAACACCCCCCGCACCCCCCGGTCGATACGTATGTTTAAAATGATGGAATGAGGTTGAGAAAATCACTCAATGTATCCGACGCGGTCGATATCCATGCAATACGTGGATGAGAAAATCACCGGAGTGGGCGGGTCGAAGATAAAACATTGCGTATCACTAGAAAGCTAACCTTACTGCTACCTCCGTGACTTCACCATACTCGCCTTCACTATTTCTCTGAACAGGTGCAATCCTGTTGGCCACGTAATCATCGTCATATCTAGTTGGATGCATCGAGTGATTTTCTCAACCTCACTCCATCATTTTAAACATACGTATCGACCGGGGTGGTGTTGGGGGTGTTGGGGGGTGCGGGGGGTGTTGGGGGGGTGCGGGGGTGCGGGGGATGCAGATGCAAAATAGCAACTTCAACTATGACCGGGGCCTTAGAGCTATCTCCATTCGCAGCTCAGCAGAGCTTTTTCATATCAAACTCATGGAATCGAAGCGGCTGTTCTGCGAAGGAATCGGGCGGCGGAAACAAAATAATGAGTATGGAAAACTGCTTTGTTCCACTAATGTGAAAGTGTCAAAATGGAATGGAAGGTAGTTTCTGACTGTGCAGGTTTTGAGTTATGTAGTTACATTCGCAAGCGAAGAACTGCGGGCAGATTGTGCATCCGGCTGTGGGCCAGCAGTCTTTCATGATTATCGACCGGGCTGGCTACGTCTGAGCGACCAACTATCACCGGGGCCTAAGACCCCTGTCAGAGTTTGTTGAGAAAATCACCGTGGCCGACCCGTTCGATAAGTATGAAAAACATGAAGGTTGCAAATAACACCCGGTGTAGCCAGCTGTGGCTGACGCGATCAATATGAATGAATTATCTAACTGTTTTGCTTTGCTACGGATTACTATGATTTGGAAATGAAACATTTGTGAGAAACTCGTTAAAAGAGGTGAAATGTCTTATGCTACTGATTTGGCATGGGAACAAACTCGAAAGAAGCGCTAAAAACTCAGTGAAATGATTCATCGTTGATTTGGCTGTACACTTGTTTACTAAACAACAAAAATTGAGTGTGACATTGAAAAACCAAATCACGCACTTCTTACTGAGCATTTATGTATTCGTGTGACAGCAGTTCTCTTAGTTAAAACATAAACACACTACGTGATGTTATTTCCACTTTCATGGGACACAGCATAATTTTGCAAGGACCTGAGACTTGTTAACCTAAACTGCAAGCGTTAGGTTGATTTCAGAAGAGATGTGCGTGATTTGGTTTTTCAATCTCACACTCAATGTTCGTTGTTTAGTAAACAAGCAGCACAGCCAAATCAACGATGCATCATTTCACTGAGTTTTTGGCGCTTCTTTCGAGTTTATTCCCATGCCAAATCAGTAGCATAAGACAATTCACTTCTTTTAACGAGTTTCTCACAAATGTTTCATTTCCAAATCATACTAATCCGTAGCAAAGCAAAATGGTTAGATAATTTTACTTTATTTTAGCAAGAGTTTCCTTTCGAAGGCACATTACACCTTCAGATATGACTTTCATATGTCCATGCAGTTGTGAAGTAGACCCCTCTTGCGTAACACTTGCATACTCCTTCTAGCACCACCACAGTCACACCCTTTTTCTTGGTTTCCAAACCCAATGACGACTGGATGAAACAGGATTATAATTTGCCACCGGTACAAAATTCTCACGGAAGTGAAGTAGTTTTTCTTAAAAGAGTTTTCCATGAGTACGCCCCAATATCGTGTTATCTCTATCACCGGTGAGGCTGTTTCCCTAATCCCTAGTGTGTTCAGCTTCAGCCGCTCACCTCCGGAGAAAGATGGTGTGTGAATGAAAACACACCGCTCTCAAATTCTTTTATATTCTACCCTTTATCAACTGGTTATCATCAAATTTGTTTACCGTGAGAATTTTGTGCCGGTGGCAATTTATAATCGTCTCTAGATGAACGGATGAATCGCAACCGCGTTTTCGATTTTCACTCCTTTGCCGGTCCTCCGACTTGGGTCAAACACACGATCCGTAAGCTTGGCGTACCCCCAGTTGGGTCCCGCCCTCTTTCCCCGGTGCTGGCGCCTTTTCAGTCGAGTCCCGCACACGTTCCCCGGCGCTTGGCGCGTTCCCAGTTGGGTCCCGCACAATTTCCCCGGCGCTTGGCGCACTCCCAGTTGGGTCCCGCACACGTTCTTAGGCGCTTGGCGTGGTCCCAGTTAAATCCCGCCCACTTTCCCCGGCCCTTGGCGCGTTCCCAGTTGGGTCCCACCCATTTTCTCCGGCGCTCGGCGCTTTTTAATTGGGGTCCTGCACACGTTCCCCGTCGCTTGGCGCACTTCCAGTCAGGTCCCACACACGTTCTCCGGCGCTTGGCGTGCTCCCAGTAGATCCCGCCCACTTTTCCCGGCCCTTGGCGCACTCCTAGTTGGGTCCCGAACACGTTCCCCGGCGCTCGGCGCAATTTCAGTTGGGTTCCGCGCACGTTCCCTGGCGCTTGGCGCACTTCCAGTTGGGTCCCTCACGCTTTCCTCGGCGCTTGGCGCACCCGAAGTTGGGTTCCGCACACGTTCGCCGGCGCTTGGCGCACTCACAGTTGGGTCCCGCACACTTTTACGGGCGCCTGGTGCCTCTCCAGTCAAGTCCCGCACACGTTCCCCGGCGCCTGGCGCACTCTTGCTTGGGTCTCGCACTCTCTCCCCTGCGCTTTGCGCATTTTCATTCGGGTCCCGCGCACGTTTCCTGGCGCTTGGCGCACTTTCAATCGGATCCCACACACGTTTTGTGGCGTTTGGCACACTTCCGGTTGGATACCGCGCACGTTCCTTTTCGCATGGCACACTTCCAGCCGGATCCCGTACAATAAACGGTGTGCATAGGGTTCCCGATAGACGTAAAGGAGACCTACTCTAACGCTTGCAATAATTCACTCTTATCACAATACCACTCCATTTCTCTCAATTGTTGGCCAACCATGTTTCATGTTTCTTATCAATCAAATGTTTCACTGGACTCTCACACACACACACACACACACACACACACACACACACACACACACACACACACACACACACACACACACACACACACACACACACACACACACACCACACACACACACACACACACACACACACACACCACACACACACCACACACACACACACACACACACACACACACACACACACACACACAACACACACACACACACACACACACATACACACCACACACACACACACATACACACACACACACACACACAACACACACACACACACACACACACACACACACACACACACACACGCACACACACACACACACCACACACACCACACACACACACACACACACACACACACACACACACACACACACACACACACACACACACACACAACACACCACACACACACACACACACATACACACACACGCACACACACACACACACACACACACATACACACACACTACACACACACACACACACACACACACACACACACACACACACACACACACACACGCACACACACACACACACACACACACACACACACACACACACACACACACACACACACACACACACACACACACACACACACACACACACACACACCACACACACACATACACACACACACTTTTAAAATACACAATTTTTTATATCTCGAGAACCACAGAGCGGATTTTTTCTGAAATTTAGGCAGTGTTAAGAACCTTTACTGCTCTACATTTTGTGAAAATGCCAAGTTCGGAACTATCTTCCAAACCGAGATTATCTAACTGTTTTGCTTTGCTACGGATTAGTATGATTTGGATATGAAACATTTGTGAGAAACTCGTTAAAATAAGTGAAATGTCTTATGCTACTGATTTGGCATGGGAATAAACTCAAAAGAAGCGCTAAAAACTCAGTGAAATGATTCATCGTTGATTTGGCTGTGCACTTGTTTACTAAACAACAAAATTGAGTGTGAGATTGAAGAACCAAATCACGCTATTCTTACTGAGCAGTTATGTATTCGTGTGACAGCAGTTCTCCTAGTTGACGACATTCGCATAGACCTACTACGTGATGTTATTTCCACTTTCATTAACTGATAGTCATTCGGAAGCGAACGCGTCGAATAATTTAGTAATGCTTGAATATCAATATTTCTGAATGATTGAGGTGGGCGACACAACATGATTTTGCAAGGACCTGAGACTTGTTAACCTAAACTGCAAGCGTTAGGTTGATTTCAGAAGAGATGTGCGTGATTTGGTTTTTCAATCTCACACTCAATTTTTGTTGTTTAGTAAACAAGTGCACAACCAAATCAACGATGAATCATTTCACTGAGTTTTTAGCGCTTCTTTGAGTTTATTCCCATGCCAAATCAGTAGCATAAGACATTTCACTTATTTTAACGAGTTTCTCACAAATGTTTCATATCCAAATCATACTAATCCGTAGCAAAGCAAAACAGTTAGATAATTTCACTTTATTTTACCAAAGGTTTCCTTTTAAAGGCACATTCCTGAAAGTTTAGGTTCCTGGCAAAAGTAAAGATTTGGCATGGTCACAAAAATATACTCAGTTAAAAAGGGAAGATAAAGAAAAATGAAAAAAAGGTTTTGAAATATTCCTGAGAACGATTTGGCGTAGAAATAATTTGTTTTTCGGGAAATGAAGTGAAATAGTTGCAGTATGATTTGGCAGTCGAGTTTGAACCAGCTATTGATTAGAGTTGTGCAAAACGAGAGATCGCCTTGTCTGTGCTTATCCGTAGATCATATCAAAGCGAAATCACGCGTGTTGATTTTACTTCACCTAATTCGTGAAGACCGCCGCATTACAGCTTCTAAAAAGTTTTCTGATGCTTCCCATTTCACGCATGATTTCGCTTTGATATGTTCTACGGATAAGCACAGACAAGGCGATCTCTCGTTCTGCACAACTCATATCAATAGTTGGTTCAAACTCGACTGCCAAATCATACTTTCAACTATTTCACTTCGTTTCCCAAAAAAACAAATTATTCTACGCCAAATCGTTCTCAGGAATATTTCAAAACCTTTTTTCATTTTTCTTTGTCGTTCCTTTTTTACTGAGTTTTTTTTGTGGCCATGGCAAATCTTTACTTTTGCCAGGAACCTAAACTTTGAGGAATTTCATTTATTTTTTTCAGAGGTTTCCCTTCTAACATGATTTATGCCTGGTGGTGTTAGATGAAAGTAAACCCACTGATGTCCTGCCCTTCTATGACGTCCTGCGCACTCCAACTGATAGCCTTCGCACTTTCTATGACGTCCTGCACCCTTCCACTGATGTCCCCACACTTTCTTATAAGGTGCTGCACACTCCCACTATAGTCCTGCACACTCTCACTGATGTCCTGCACACTTTCTATGACATCCTGCACACTCCCACTAATGTCCTGCGCACATTCTGTTACATCTTGCACACTCCCACTGATGTCCTGCACACTTTCTACGGCGTTCTGCGCACACCCATTTGGGTACAGCACTTTCTACGGCGTCCGGCGCACTTTCATTTGGGTCCCACACACTTTCTATGGCGTTCTGCGCACACCCATTTGGGTCCCGCACACTCTCTACGGCGTCCGGCGCACTCCCACTTGGGTCCAGCACACTTTCTACGGCGTTCTGCGCCCACCCATTTGGGTCCCGCACACTTTCTACGGCGTTCTTCGCACACCCATTTGGGTCCCGCACACTTTCTACGGCGTCCGGCGCACTCCCACTTGGGTCCCGCACACTTTCTACGGCGTTCTGCGCACTCTCGTTTGGGTCCCGCACACTCTCTACGGCGTCCGGCGCACTTCCACTTGGGTCCCGCACATTTTCTACGGCGTCCGGCTCACTCTCATTTGGGTCCCACACACTTTCTAGGGCGTTCTGCGCACACCCATTTCGGTCCCGCACACTTTCTACGGCGTTCTGCGCACACCCATTTGAATCCCGCACACTCTCTACGGCGTCCGGCGCACTCCCAAGTGGGTGCCGCACACTTTCTACGGCGTCCGGCGCACTCTCATTTGGGTCCCACACACTTTCTAGGGCGTTCTGCGCACACCCATTTGGGTCCCGCACACTTTCTACGGCGTTCTGCGCACACCCATTTGGGTCCCGCACACTCTACGGCGTCCGGCGCACTCCCAAGTGGGTCCCGCACACTTTCTACGGCGTCCGGCGAACTCTCATTTGGGTCCCACACACTTTCTAGGACGTTCTGCGCACACCCATTTGGGTCCCGCACACTTTCTACGGCGTTCTGCGCACACCCATTTGAGTCCCGCACACTTTCTACGGCGTCCGGCGCATTCCCACGTGGGTCCCGCACACTTTCTACGGCGTCCGGCGCACTCTCAATTGGGTCCTGCACACTTTCTACGGCGTGCGGCGCACTCTCATTTGGGTCCTACACACTTTCTAGGGCGTTCTGCGCACAGCCATTTGGGTCCCGCATACTTTTTACGGCGTTCTGCGCTCACCCATTTGGCTCCCACACATTTACTACGGCGTTCTGCGCACACCCATTTGGGTCCGGCATACTTTTTACGGCGTTCTGCGCACACCCATTTGGGTCCCGCACACTTTCTACGGCGTTCTGCGCACACCCATTTGGGTCCCGCACACTCTCTACGGCGTCCGGTGCACTCCCACTTGGGTCCCACACACTTTCTACGGCGTCCGGCGCACTCCTACTTTGGTCACACACATGTTCTACGACGTCTTTCGCACTCCTGCTGGGGTCCCGCACAGTATCTACGGCGTTCTGTGGCGCACTTCTGAGTCACACCGTGCGGCGTTTCAAAAAGTACTTCCGAGATCCCGCCGTATTGATTGAAGCGTTGCCCCGTCAAATCCTGAGCAAAAGCCTATCAGTAACGGTGTTTATTTCACTAGTTCATTTTTACGAATAAGCAAACGTCGGTTGGTTTTTAATAACATGTTTACGTGTTTTTGTCTTTCTTTACCCTCAATTTTAAGGTTCCGCAAAAATTGAGCTACCAACTTGAAAATTTGACAGGAGCTAGGTGCAAACAAAACCAGCTTCCTGGCCAAAAATGAGCTCTTTAGCTCAGCGATAAGTGTTCCAACAAGATCGTGAACGCCAACTGAAAAAAGAAAAGGAGATGAACATTTTTTCGACCAAAATGACGTGGTTTTGACACTTTTTCTCGAATCTCAGGTAACCATTCCGGACCATTTTTTGAACAGTTATTCACCTTTCTGAAGTGTATTAAATGCGGAAAGAACGGTCTTCCTACGTTTACTCTGGACCCTGATACTGAGATCAGGGGGTTGCGCGATGTCGAATCAAAGCCAAATTCCTGAAAGTTTAGGTTCCTGGCAAAAGTAAAGATTTGGCATGGTCACAAAAATATACTCAGTTAAAAAGGGAAGATAAAGAAAAATGAAAAAAAGGTTTTGAAATATTCCTGAGAACGATTTGGCGTAGAATAATTTGTTTTTCGGGAAATGAAGTGAAATAGTTGAAAGTATGATTTGGCAGTCGAGTTTGAACCAGCTATTGATTAGAGTTGTGCAAAACGAGAGATCGCCTTGTCTGTGCTTATCCGTAGATCATATCAAAGCGAAATCACGCGTGTTGATTTTACTTCACCTAATTCGTGAAGACCGCCGCATTACAGCTTCTAAAAAAGTTTCGATGCTTCCCATTTCACGCATGATTTCGCTTTGATATGTTCTACGGATAAGCACAGACAAGGCGATCTCTCGTTCTGCACAACTCTTATCAATAGTTGGTTCAAACTCGACTGCCAAATCATACTTTCAACTATTTCACTTCATTTCCCGAAAAACAAATTATTCTACGCCAAATCGTTCTCAGGAATATTTCAAAACCTTTTTTTCATTTTTCTTTATCTTCCCTTTTTAACTGAGTATATTTGTGACCATGCCAAATCTTTGCTTTTGCCAGGAACCTAAACTTTCAGGAATTTCATTTATTTTTCGTAAAGGTTTCCTTTCTAACATGAATTATGCCTGGTAGTGTTAGATGAAAGTAAACCCTCTGATGTCCTGCCCCCCCCCCCCTTCTATGACGTCCTGCGCACTCCAACTGATAGCCTTCGCACTTTCTATGACGTCCTGCACCCTTCCACTGATGTCCTACACACTTTCTATAAGGTGCTGGACACTCTCACTGATGTCCTGCACACTTTCTATGACATCCTGCACACTCCCACTAATGTGCCACCCACAGTCTGTTACACCTTGCACACTCCCACTGATGTCCTGCACACTTTCTACGGCGTTCTGGCGCACACCCATTTGGGTACAGCACTTTCTACGGCGTCCGGCATGCACTTTCATTTGGGTCCCACACACTTTCTATGGCGTTCTGCGCACACCCATTTGGGTCCCGCACACTCTCTACGGCGTCCGGCGCACTCCTCACTTGGGTCCAGCACACTTTCTACGGCGTTCTGCGCCCACCCATTTGGGTCCCGCACACTTTCTACGGCGTTCTTCGCACACCCATTTGGGTCCCGCACACTCTACGGCGTCCGGCACTCCCACTTGGGTCCCGCACACTTTCTACGGCGTTCTGCGCACTCTCGTTTGGGTCCCGCACACTCTCTACGGCGTCCGGCGCACTTCCACTTGGGTCCCGCACATTTTCTACGGCGTCCGGCTCACTCTCATTTGGGTCCCACACACTTTCTAGGGCGTTCTGCGCACACCCATTTCAGTCCCGCACACTTTCTACGGCGTTCTGCGCACACCCATTTGAATCCCGCACACTCTACGGCGTCCGGCGCACTCCCAAGTGGGTGCCGCACACTTTCTACGGCGTCCGGCGCACTCTCATTGGGTCCCACACACTTTCTAGGACGTTCTGCGCACACCCATTTGGGTCCCGCACACTTTCTACGGCGTTCTGCGCACCCATTTGAGTCCCGCACACTTTCTACGGCGTCCGGCGCATTCCCACGTGGGTCCCACACTTTCTACGGCGTCCGGCGCACTCTCAATTGGGTCCTGCACACTTTCTACGGCGTCCGGCGCACTCTCATTTGGGTCCTACACACTTTCTAGGGCGTTCTGCGCACAGCCATTTGGGTCCCGCATACTTTTACGGCGTTCTGCGCTCACCCATTTGGGTCCCAACACATTTACTACGGCGTTCTGCGCACACCCATTTGGGTCCGGCATACTTTTACGGCGTTCTGCACACCCATTTGGGTCCCGCACACTTTCTACGGCGTCCGGCGCACACCCATTTGGGTCCCGCACACTTTATACGGCGTCCGGCGCACTCCCACTTGGGTCCCGCACACTTTCTACGGCGTGCGGAGCACTCCTACTTTGGTCACACACATGTTCTACGACGTCTTTCGCACTCCTGCTGGGGTCCCGCACAGTATCTACGGCGTTCTGTGGCGCACTTCTGAGTCACACCGTGCGGCGTTTCAAAAGTACTTCCGAGATCCCGCCGTATTGACTGAAGCGTTGCCCCGTCAAATCCTGAGCAAAAGCCTATCAGTAACGGTGTTTATTTCACTAGTTCATTTTTACGAATAAGCAAACGTGGGTTGGTTTTTAATAACATGTTTACGTGTTTTGTCTTTCTTTACCCTCAATTTTAAGGTTCCGCAAAATTGAGCTACCAACTGAAAATTTGACAGGAGCTAGGTGCAAACAAAACCAGCTTCCTGGCCAAAATGAGCTCTTTAGCTCAGCGATAAGTGTTCCAACAAGATCGTGAACGCCAACTGAAAAAGAAAAGGAGATGAACATTTTTCGACCAAAATGACGTGGTTTTGACACTTTTCTCGAATCTCAGGTAACCATTCCGGACCATTTTTGAACAGTTATTCACCTTTCTGAAGTGTATTAAATGCAAAAAGAACGGTCTTCCTACGTTTACTCTGGACCCTGATACTGAGATCAGGGGGTTGCGCGATGGCGAATCAAAGCCAAATCTGGTGAGCGCTTCGCGCTCACCACAATTACACCCTCAGATATGACTTTTCAAATGTTCATGCAGTTGTGTAGTAGACCCCTCTTTCATAACACTTGCCCACCCCTTCTAGCACCACCACAGTTCACACCCTTTTTCATGGTTTCCGAACCCAATAACGACTAGATGAACGGTTGAATCACAACTGCGTTTTCGATTTTCACTCCCTTGCCGGTCCTCCCGGTTGGGTCGAACACGCGATCCGTAATGCTTGGCATACTCGCAGTTGGGTCCCGCCCTCTTTTCCCGGCGCTTGGCGCTTTTTAAGTCGAGTCTCACACACTTTCTCCGGCGCTTGGCGTGCTCCCAGTTAGATCCCGCCCACTATCCCCGGCGCTTGGAGCGCTCCCAGTTGGGTCCCGCACACTTTCTCCGGCGCTCGGCGCTTTTTATTTGGGGTCCCGCACACGTTCCCCGTCGCTTGGCACATTTTTACTTGGGTCGCGAACACGTTCCCCGGCGCTTGGCGCACTTTTTGGTTGGGTCCCGCACACGTTCTGTGGGGTTTGGCACTCTTCCAGTTGGGCAACGCGCACGTTTCCCGGCGCTTAGCACAGTTCTAATTGGGTCCCGCATACGTTGCCCGGCGCTTGGCGCACTTCTACTAGGGTCCTGCGCACGTTCTCCGGCTCTTAGCGCACTTCTAGTGTGGTTCCGAACACGTTCCTGGCGCGCGGCGCACTTCTAGTTGGATCCCGAACACGTTCCCCGACGCTCAGCACAGTTCTAGCTGGGTCCCGCATACGTTTCCCGGCGCTCAGCACAGTTCTAGTTGGGTCCCGCATACAATGCCCAGCGCTTGGCGCACTTCTACTTGGGTCCTGTACACGTTCCCCCGCGCTTGGCGCACTTCTACTTGGGTCCTGCACACGTTTCCCGGCGCTTGGTGCACTTAAAGCTGGGTTCCGCACACGTTTCCCGGCGCTCAGCACAGTTCTAGTTGGGTCCCGCATACAATGCCCGTCGCTTGGCGCACTTCTACTTGGGTTCTGCACACGTTCCCCGGCGCTTGGCGCACTTAAATTTGGGTCCCGCCCACCTTCCAGGCGCTTTGCGCACTTCTAGATGGGTCCCGCACACGTTCTCCGGCACTTGGCGCGCTTCTGTTTGGGTCCCGCATACGTTGCCCAGCGCTTGCCGCACTTCTACTTGGGTCCTGCACACCTTCCCCGGCGATTGGCGCACTTCTGTTTGGGTCCCGCACGCGTTCCCCGGCGCTTGGCGCGCTTCTGTTTGGGTCCCGCATACGTTGCCCAGCGCTTGCCGCACTTCTACTTGGGTCCTGCACGCGTTCTTCGGCGCTTGGCGCACTTTTGGTTGGGTCCCGCACACGTTCTGTGGGGTTTGGCACACTTCCAGTTGGGCACCGCGCACGTTTCCCGGCGCTCAGCACAGTTCTAGTTGGGTCTCGCATACAATGCCCAGCGCTTGGCGCACTTCTACCTGGGTCCTGCACACGTTCCCCCGCGCTTGGCGCACTTCTACTTGGGTCCTGCACACGTTTCCCGGCGCTTGGCGCACTTATAGCTGGGTTCCGCACACGTTTCCCGGCGCTCAGCACAGTTCTAGTTGGGTCCCGCATACAATGCCCGTCGCTTGGCGCACTTCTACTTGGGTTCTGGCACACGTTCCCCGGCGCTTGGCGCACTTCTACTTCAGACTCTGAACACGTTCCCGGCGCTTGGCGCACTTAAATTTGGGTCCCGCCCACCTTCCAGTCGCTTTTGCGCGCTTCTAGATGTGTCCTCCACGCGTTATTCGGCGCTTGGCGCACTTCTACTTGGGTCCTGCACACGTTCCCCGGCGCTTGGCGCACTTCTACTTGGGTCCTGCACACCTTCCCCGGCGCTTGGCGCACTTCTTCTTGGGTCCTGCACACGTTCCCCGGCGCTTGGCGCACTTCTACTTGGGTTTTGCACACGTTCCCGAAGCTTCGCGCAATTCTAGATGCGTCCCGCAATAAGCGGTGTGCATACGGTTCCTGATGGACGAGAAGCAGACCTACCCTAACGCTTGCAATCAATTCACTCTTATCACAATACCACTCCATTTCTCTCGATTGCCCAACCATGTTTCTTATCATTCAAAGTTTCACCGGACTGACACACACACACACACACACAGACACACACACAGACACACATTTTAAAATTCACAATTTTTTCCATATCTCGAGAACCACAAAGCGGATTTTTCTGAAACTTGGGCAGTGTTAAAAACCTTTACTGCTCTACATTTTGTGAAAATGCCAAGTTCGGAACTATCTTCCAAACCGAGATTCTGTAACGAGGGGTTTGCGCAGAAGCAATCCTTTTCCAAATCAGGTGCGCGCTTCGCGCGCACCACAATTATGTGGAACGATATCATGGATATCATTCAATTCTTAGCTAATATTATCATGTGAACATCGATCTTGTCAGCTACATCGGGTGATTTTTCTGAGATAGTTTTATAACAGTTTGGGTTATTGATTCTTGTGACCACAGAAAGAGGATAGTGGGGAGATGAAGAGGTTTTTGTTCGAAACTCTCGCATGGGATATTACTGCGTAATATCAAGAAATGGTGAACAATTCTGTAAAAAAGGGTCTCCCAAGCAAAAGTGGTTTGGTTCGCGTTACAAACGTTTCAACAAAAAGGGAACAATAGGAAAGTGGAATGAGGAGAGTGTAGAAAAAATGAACAATATTCTCTAAAAACTCTTTTCTTTGTCGAAACTTCTAAACAGTGGAAACAAACCGTTGCGGTTCTCTATGAGGAAGCACTTTTGGTTCCATAAAGGACTTTGATTATGTGAGTGCCGATAAAATATTTATATATCGCTTCCTCATACAGAACCGCAACGGATTGTTTCCGCTGTTTAGAAGTTTCGACAAAGAAAAGAGTTTTTAGAGAATATTGTTCATTTTTTGTACACTCTCCTCATTCCACTTTCCTATTGTTTCCTTTTTGTTGAAACGTTTGTAACGCGAACCAAACCACTTTTGCTTGGGAGACCCTTTTTTTACAGAATCTCCTGTTAAAGCTGCGCTCTGGCTTACTGAGGCAAGTTAAAACCTGTTTTACGTGTACTATGTCAAGACGCAAATGAAAATAGACATGTTTAGACAAAGGTATTAACAATGTTGCTGGTATAAAAGGCTCCTCATCTCACCTTGTGCTTCAGTCGGCTCTTTGGAGCCGGACCTGGAAGGTGGCCTTAGTCACTTTGCAGAAGATCCACCGGATACCGGAGGATAATTTTTGTCGCCGAGGGGATATCCCCACGGCTCGGGAGGAGGTGGTACCAAAAAATATGGGCCCATCTCCCCACGGTTTGCAGTGGAGTGGACCCCACTGCGAACAGTGGTGGTGGGGTCACCCCCCACCTCCCGTTAGGATCACAACAGGAATGATCCTTGTGGGATGGTTTCTTGGCACCCGAGAAAGATGGAGAAAACCACGTGATTTTGATCCAAAAACTGTTAATCTCTTTTCCAGACGGCATTCACGATCTCTTTGCAACACCAAAAATTTAGCTAGGAAGTAAATTTTTTGGCAGGAGGCTGGAAATTGATGCAGCTAGCTCCAATTCAATTTTGGAGCTGAAAGCTCAATTTTAGCGGAACCTCAAAATTGAGGGTCAAGACGGGTAAAAAACATTTTATTGTAAACCCTCCGACGCTCACTGAACTTTAAAAATGAACTAATGAAAATCAACACAGCTAATCATAGGATTCCGCCCAGGATTGTTTCTTCTTTGAGACGGTTGGTGTGAATAGGATTTGAGGAGTGCGCAGGGCGCAGCAGAAAGTGCGCGGGCCCCCAGTGGGAATGCGCAGGATGCCGTACAAAGAGTGCGATACCACAGTGGGAGTGCGCAAGACGCCGCAGAAAGTGTGTGGGACCGGAATGAGAGTGCGCCGGACGCCGTAGAAAGTGTGCCACACCACAGTGGGAGTGCGCAAGACGCCGCAGAAAGTGTGTGGGACCCAAATGAGACTGAGCCGAACGCCACAGAAAGTGTGCGGCCCAACAGTGGGAAAGCGAATGACGCCGCAAAAAGTGTACGGGACCCCACTGGAAGTGCGCACGACGCCGTAAAACGTGTAAAGGACCTCAGAAGGAAAGGAAGGGTCGTTTTGTATGTCTGCGGGTCACAATTTTTAAGAGATATAGTCGTCCGACCACACCGATGAGTAATGATTTAATTATTTACCGTAGGCAAAAGCTTTCATAAAAGGTTTTGCCTCTCCAGAATGGGAATCGCTAAGCAAAATTCAGGTTAGAAAAAGAACCTTTGGGAAAATATATGAAATTCCCAAAAGTTTAGCTTCCTGGCAAAAGTAATGATTTGGCAATGTTATAACTACAAGAAATATGGAAGTTGACAAAATAAAATAAAAAAAAAACAACTCTAAATATGTTTTAAAATGATTTGGCACAAAATAACCAGAAGTGATGAAAAACTGGGAAATGTAGTGAAATGACCAAAACCGGATTTGGCGGTCATTCATAGGCCAACTTCTGATAAGTAGTGACTTACAAGGGATTGATATTTACAAGATTCTCCGTTAAACGTATCAAAGCAAAATCAAGCGCGCAACGGAAATCAGCATAGGTCAACTATGTGAACGTAACGCTAAAATCCGATGAGCGCTTGATTTAGCTTTGATAAGTTTAACGGAGAATCTTGTAAAATTTAATCTCTCGTCAGTCACTACTTATCAAAAGTTGGCCTATGAATGACCGCCAAATCCGGTTTTGGTCATTTCACTACATTTCCCAGTTTTTCATCACTTCTAGTTATTTTGTGCCAAATCATTTTCAAACATATTTCGAGTTGTTTTTTTTTATTATATTTTGTCAACTTCCATATTTCTTGTAGTTATAACATTGCCAAATCATTACTTTTGCCAGGAAGCTAAACTTTTGGAAATTTTTGGTTTATTTTTAGATTAAAAATTTCGAAAATTCATAAAAACAGCATCGTTTATTGTTAATACCTCTTATTATTTATAGCCTCTCTCAATAATTCTAAGCCGGCCGAAGTTAAGCCTTACGGGTTTATTTCGAAACCTGCTTATCACGGTCGCATTTTGCTGTGACCGACCGCTCCGCGGCTTGCTCCGCCCGGTCTCATATGAGCGAGAGAGCTGTAAAGATTGGTGCCTTGAAGTTTTTGCAATAAGACGACACTGTAGAAGACGTGGAACGCGAATTGGATGCGGGCGGAGGCAATTACGCACGGGCTCGCTCATACCACACAGACCAGACACCATAAATGAATAGAGGGTAAATGCATAGTTGAACCTATCTCTGTCCGCTCTCAACTGAAAATATGGAAATCAGCATTTGAGCATCATGTTGAAGCGCTCAGAAATCGTATTCAAACTTTCTTCACAAAAACGAGGAGAGATGGAGACCTTGACTACCGCTCTCGAAAACGAAGAGGTTACGAAATGGTATTAAATGTGTACGGGTTGCTTCGGTACTCATTGATTTTTATGATTTGCCATTCTTGAGGATTTCTTATTTCTTTAGCTAGTTCTTTCCTTTTTTTACAATAATTTTTTCTTTTTTTTCACCAAAAATTACGCATCGACTTTTAATTAAGAAAATTAAAAATTAAAATTTGCCGAAATCACGGGTAACGGGCTTCCCCTGAACCCATCCTGTGATAAACTCAAATTCTGCCCATTGCTTGGTACCTAGGCTCCACATCTTATATGTAGTGAATAGTTTTTTTGTAGCCGCAAATTTATTAGAAATCAATTATTGAGAAGCAGCGTTTCATCTATTTTCGAACACTTCTTCTTCTTCGCCCGTTTTACCCCTAATTGACTTCGCTGACTTCGCCCTGCGGCTATGTCCGCTTTTCAGAGCAGGAGCAGCGGCCGGCGCACGTTTTATTCTCACCTTCCTGCTCGGGAATCTGTGACTTCCCATCGAGGCCGATCTTGAGTGGGACCTGCGCGATCTTTTTCGCCTCCTCGAGCCCGACCTTGAGCATCGAGCACGCGATCTGCGTGAGGGCATTGCGATCCCCTATCAGATTGGTGTGAATACGTCCTAAAGCGGCTCCTCCTCCGGCGGCGTTTCGGCGAGGCTAATTGAGCTTTCACAGCCTTTTCTCGGCCTCGCTTCCTGCGTCCAGCGGACTCTCGCTTGACTCCCTGCTCCAGGTGCTTATCAGTCACCAGGGCTTCGTTAGCAGCCAGATGTGGGCCATCGGACTTTCTCATTGTCAGTAAGTAGCAAACTGAGTTCATTGCAAAAACTTGATGCGGTCGACACTGATTCCTCGGAATCCTTTATTCTCGACGCATTCTTCAGACGACTATGATGGGAATCACATGGGAGAATTCATACAACGGTTTCACCTGAAGTAGTCATGCGACGCTATCCTAACAGCATGAATTGAAAGGAAGGAAGGAGGATAAAACTTCCCCATACGACTAGCCGACCTGAGTAAGGCCGTGACAGTGAATGACCAGACGACTGTCAATGGTCATCATCGTCGCGCCAACTCGGACAGTCGGGGCTTAGTACGTCGGCACAATACCGTTAGTACGCCGGCACAAAGGGATCGGCAGCAAATGTGCTGTAGCTGCTGGTAACAGCAGGATATGCTGGCAACGACCAGGAGCTCATGTAGCTTGTGCTGGCGTACTAACGCTTCGTTTATCGTGGCACGCGTGCTATTGCCAGCCACTCTCTCCTAGTGTCTGCTGACACTCTTGCATTGATTTGTCTAATACGAATGAGCATTGCAGCATCCTCTTGTACGACGGCGGCGGGTATATAAGGCGGCCAGCCTCGCTTAGGGGGCAGTTGGCCGTTTGAGGCCAGTCCGAGGAGGTGACCTTGCGTCACTGTTCGGAGATTAATTTTTGAAACGCTGAGGGGATCATCCCCATCGCCCATCGCGAGAAAAGCCTCCTGGTTGCGGACCGCGGCGAGGATGTTCTCCTTGCTGCTGGCCGTGACAAGAATTATATCCAACACCGATAAGGAAGGTGGCAGTCCAAATTCTGTCGATAATGAGCGTTAGTACGCCAGCATATGTTGGCAGGATATGCTGCCGCAACCAGCAGCTCCTGCACACAACGACCGTTAGTATGCCAGGTTTGCCCTGGCGTACTAACGGTATTGTGCTGACGTACTAAGCCCCGACTGTCTGAGAATGATTATCGTGATCGAATAGTTCACTTCTTTCCGATTCTTCACTGGTGGTGCATTCATCTTGATCTCCAACGCAACTATTACTTTCCTCTCGACTCCAAGTAAAGGCTATAAACCGCGAAATTCTCAAGGTTTCTACTGTGCTTCTCTGGGCCAAATTCCGGTCCGCAATTGCGTCTCGACACGCTTTGCGGCCGCGCGCTTTCGAATCGGAAGTTTCCAGAAACCGCAGCCGCCGATCTGTTCACTCTAGGCGGGTTTTAGAAACTAGAAACTGAACGAAATTGAAAAAAAAAACTGCATAAAAAACCATATCGAGTCGGCTCATCGTTCTGGTCAGCAACAGTCAAACCAAACTTCAACAGATAATGGATGAACTGGACGCAGCTGGCCGCAGAATCGGGTTGACGATGAATCGCAGCAAGACACAAGTCATGAGGAACAGATGGGTAGACCCAGCACCGATTACAGTGGACGGAGTTCCCCTTCCTGATACGGAAAAGTACGTCTACCTCGGGCGCCTCGTGACCATGGACAACGATTTGAGGGCAAACGTTTGCCGAAGAAGAAGCGCTGCATGGGCTGCGATGTCCAACATAAGGGAAGCAGCTCACCTTGTCTCGACAAAAAAATCCGCGCACATCTCTTTGACTCCACCGTCCTCCCCGCCATGTGTAACGGAGCTGAAACCTGGGCTTCCAACAAGTCTTCTGCAATTCTGATGACACGAACGCAACGAGCCCTCGAACGGACGCTGTTGGGGACGAGCCGTCGAGGGCAAAGAAACCAGCACATCCGCAGCACCGACCTCCGCCAACAGTCAGGGATTCGGGACGCTGTCACTTACATGGCAGCCGCAAAACATCGAAGGGCCGGTCATGTTATAAGAAGAACCGATGTCCGCTAGACAAATCGCGTAACCCTCTGGTACCCGCGGGACATCAAGCGAACACTTGGTCGTCCCCCAACAAGATGGAGCGATGCCTTCAAACATCTGAACACACCTAACACGGACTGGTTACAGACCGCGCAAAATCGAACGAGATGGAAGATTGCACCTCTACAGAACAACCAAAACGAAAGTGTGCCTCGAAACAATCAGAGACGTGTGCCCGCCGCTGAGACGATCGCCGGTTGACAACGGGCAATCAACTATCAAGTAAGTAAGTATCGAGTCGGCTTTGGCGCTGGAAACTCGACTGACTCGAGCGCGTGCGGCCGCAAAGCGTGTCGAGACGCAATTGCGGACCGGAATTTGCCCCAGAGAAGCACAGTACGCGTCCTCGTGTAGCGGTTAGAGACAGTGACAGAGCCCATGACAGACGGAGGGAGCAGAATTGCCCGCGCCTCTCGCGCCTTGAGTCGTGAGAATTACGTCGTTTTACAGAGGATATTCGTCCAGATCAGACTTTTTCTCCCATTCTCTCTATTTTTGTTAATGGTGGCCAGCCGAAACTGAGACCTGTTGGCGGTCACCAAGGTCGCGACCATTTTATGCGACTTTTTTATCATTTTTTCTTCACCATAATTACAAAAAAGACAATCATTTGCATAACCAGAAAGCATCGAAAAGCATCATTGATGTATCTGCCCTTGAAGAAAATCACCAACCTTCCAGCCGAAAAAAGACATTTTCGTCGCATTCAGTCTCCTTTTCATCCGCGGTAAACGACATCACGTTACCAAATGCACTGTCAAAGCCTCCTGAGATCTCCGATTATGGGGGCTGTCGATATTATATCACAGAATTTCTTACCTGGATAAAACGGCACATTGCTGGAGGATCCCTTGATGCTGATAGTTTCATTGGCAGGCGTCCTTTGAACAAGAATCACAATCAAACCAACGACTCCAACAGAAAATTGAAACCCTCACACCTGTTCAGGGCCATTGATATGGAAGAGGCGCCAAACTCTCTTGCGTCTCTAACACATTCAACAACGTCTTCAAGTTTTCCTTCAGAGTCTATTACAGGACACAACAGCGATGAGGGCTCACTGGGTTGAATGATGTCCTCCAGAAGAGAGAGTGGATCCACTGACACTGCTTCCGGATTCAAGCTACAAAAAAATTATCGAAATTATACTGCAATCCCCAAGTTTTATATTGAGTTAAACACGATGAGCGGACCTAAAAGGAGGTTTAGTCAGTACAAGCGTACAGACTGAGCCCAAATGAGATAGGTCTTTCTTCAACTATCTAGACTGGGATGGTGATGCCACACCCAGATATCGCAAGGGAGGATCAAGCTTCGTTGGAGTCTCGGACTTGGCTAAAACCTTGCCAATAGAGCCGTTTGGAATGTTCATCACTACGACCGTTGCATTTTTTTTTGAGTTTTAGTGCAGTATAGTTGGGTCCGTGACATGCGTCCTCAACAAAAAACATTTAAATCTCACCAGCGGCTGGCGTGGTGGTCGCCTGAGCCAGCCCGCTGATCGATCCAGACCGAGAGAAGAGAGCAGCTGGTCAGCCAACTATACCGCCAGCCGCGGGTGAGATTCAATTTTTTTCTTGAGGACGAAAGCCACGGACCTAACCAAAGTTTAGGTTGCGGTGGCTAAGTGACGATATACCTCCTGTAAGCTTGACGTTATACCTCCTGTAAGGCCATTGGTATACTTCAGCGACAGCCGCTCGCCGGCGACGGAGTCTTCGTCGTCGCATTGAATTCCACGCGCTTTTGCGGACTGAGATTTCCGCACACGCGCATCTGCACAGCAAACAAAAAAATCGATTACGGTCATGCCATAACAGTTTATGTGGGATTCCGTGACATTTCCAATTGTTTTCACATTCTGTCACAATATGATCATCATTATAGTCGTTTTAAGAATCCCTGTTTTTAGTTGGTAGTTGGGAAGCGGAAAATCTAGTTTCAAAGAACAGGCAAAACACGTCAGCTTGGAATATAATCCATTAATTCGACAGCCTAGACAAATGTATAAATAAAAAGAACGATTCATAAGTAATTGAATGGAATAATGACAGCACATAAATACCCCATTGAAAAAAAAACTGCAGCACAGCGACGGGCTGTCGCTGCGGCGACGGAGTGTACCAGGGTTACGTCAGTGAAAACCATAACACCCCTCAGCGACCTGTTCTAGCGACGGGCGCACGCAAACTGATCCCGCGGCCGACCCTGCCATAACACCGGTGCTGGTCCCGACACGATGAGTGATAGTTGTCGAAACCTGTCGCTGCAGCGACAGGGAGGTATACCAATGGCCTAAGCTAAGCTTTGGGGCATTTTTCGCTCCAGCCGCGAAGCGGCTGGAGAGGTTTGGTTTTGCCTAGGCCTTGCGATCACTTAGAATTTTATAAAATAGTTTATAGAATCTTTGAAACAAAATTTCTGAAGATTTCCTTCTGGATATAAGGGAAGGGGTCCAGAAGACACCTGCT
Organism: Aplectana chamaeleonis; assembly: GCA_029168955.1. Classification (NCBI taxonomy): domain Eukaryota; kingdom Metazoa; phylum Nematoda; class Chromadorea; order Rhabditida; family Cosmocercidae; genus Aplectana; species Aplectana chamaeleonis. The sequence goes on from JAPDOI010000302.1 coordinate 725,283, forward strand.
GTCCGAATTTCAGCCAAATCGGTCTACAAATAACAAAGTTGTGAGCCCGAAAGCTTAAGAAATTTTCATGGTGTGTGCCGTAGGCCGTGGGCCGTCACGCTTTTCAGTCCTCTCTGCTAATAGCCACTGTCAATGGTAGCAGGCAATTAACTTTACAGACAGGTAAGTACAGAATGGCTGGTAAGCGATCAATTTGTAGGTGAGTACTGCTTCTGACGACGTCATCGGGACGTCGTGAAAATGCTTCGGGCTTCTGATGACGTCATCGGGACGTCGTGAAAAATGCTTCGGGCTTCTGATGACCTTATCGGGACGTTGTGAAAAGTGCTTCGGACTTCTGATGACGTCATCGGGACGTCGTGAAAAATGCTTCGGGCTTCTGATGACCTTATCGGGACGTTGTGAAAAGTGCTTCGGACTTCTGATGACGTCATCGGGACGTCGTGAAAAATGCTTCGGGCTTCTGATGACCTTATCGGGACGTTGTGAAAAGTGCTTCGGACTTCTGATGACGTCATGGGGACGTGGTGAAAAATGCTTCAGGCTTCTGATGACCTTATCGGGACGTTGTGAAAAAGTGCTTCGGCTTCTGATGACGTCATCGGGACGTCGTGAAAAGTGGACCGAGCTTCTGATGACCTTATCGGGACGTTGTGAAAAGTGCTTCGGACTTCTGATGACGTCATCGGGACGTCGTGAAAAATGCTTCGGGCTTCTGATGACGTCATCGGGACGTCGTGAAAAATGCTTCGGGCTTCTGATGACGTCATCGGGACGTCGTGAAAAATGCTTCGGGCTTCTGATGACCTTATCGGGACGTTGTGAAAAATGCTTCGGACTTCTGATGACGTCATCGGGACGTCGTGAAAAATGCTTCGGGCTTCTGATGACGTCATCGGGACGTCGCGAAAAGTGCTTCGGCTTCTGATGACGTCATCGGGACGTCGTGAAAAGTGGGCCGGGCTTCTGATGACCTTATCGGGACGTTGTGAAAAGTGCTTCGGACTTCTGATGACGTCATCGGGACGTCGTGAAAAATGCTTCGGGCTTCTGATGACGTCATCGGGACGTCGCGAAAAGTGCTTCGGCTTCTGATGACGTCATCGGGACGTCGTGAAAAGTGGACCGAGCTTCTGATGACCTTATCGGGACGTTGTGAAAAGTGCTTCGGGATTCTGATGACGTTATCGGCACGTCGTCAAAAGTGGATCGAGCTTCTGATGACGTCATCGGGACGTCGTGAAAAATGCTTCGGGATTCTGATGAAGTCACCGGGACGTCATGAAAAGTGCTTCGGGCTTCTGATGACGTCATCGGGACGTCGTGAAAAATGCTTCGGGCTTCTGATGACCTTATCGGGACGTTGTGAAAAATGCTTCGGACTTCTGATGACGTCATCGGGACGTCGTGAAAAATGCTTCGGGCTTCTGATGACGTCATCGGGACGTCGCGAAAAGTGCTTCGGCTTCTGATGACGTCATCGGGACGTCGTGAAAAGTGGGCCGGGCTTCTGATGACCTTATCGGGACGTTGTGAAAAGTGCTTCGGACTTCTGATGACGTCATCGGGACGTCGTGAAAAATGCTTCGGACTTCTGATGGCATCGGGACGTCGTGAACAATGCTTCGAGCTTCTGATGACGTCATCTAGACGTCGTCAAAAGTGGATCGGGCTTCTGATGACGTTATCGGGACGTTGTGAAAAGTGCTTCGGACTTCTGATGACGTCATCGGGACGTCATGAAAAGTGCTTCGGGCTTCTGATGACGTCATCGGGACGTCGTGAAAAATGCTCCGGCTTCTAATGACGTCATCGGGACGTCGTGAAAAATGCTTAGGGCTTCTGATGACGTCATCGGGACGTCGTGAAAAATGCTTCGGGATTCTGATGACGTTATCGGCACGTCGTCAAAAGTGGATCGAGCTTCTGATGACGTCATCGGGACGTCGTGAAAAATGCTTCGGGATTCTGATGAAGTCACCGGGACGTCATGAAAAGTGCTTCGGGCTTCTGATGACGTCATCGGGACGTCGTGAGAAATGCTTAGGGCTTCTGATGAGTTCATTGGGACGTCGTGAAAAGTGCTTCGGACTTCTGATGACGTCATCGGGACGTCGTCAAAAGTGCTTCGGGCTTCTCAGGACGTCATCGGGACGCCGTGAAAAATGCTTCGGGTTTCTCATGACGTCATTGGGACTTCGTGAAAAGTGGATCGGGCTTCTGATGTACTTATCGGGACGTTGTGAAAAGGGCTTCGCACTTCTGATGACGTCATCGGGACGTCCTGAAAAGTGCTTCGGGCTTCTCATGACGTCATCGGGACGTCCTGAAAAGTGCTTCGGGCTTCTCATGACGTCATTGGGACGCCGTGGAAACCCGGAGAGTCGGCAGTGTTCGGAACCCGTTGCTGATCATCCGAGAAGTTGTGCAGACCAACCCGTAGAGTGATTAGGAGTCGCGGACCGGTCCCTGGTCATCCGGAAAGTTGTGTAGGACACCCTGAAGAGTGAGCAGGAGCCCAGACTCGATGCTGGCCATACGAGAAATTATGCAGGAAACCCCAAAGAATGAGCAAACGTCTTGAGCTCTGCGCTAGTCGTCTGATTTAGTGTGCTGGATGCATCGGAATTCGCGCAGGAGTCTGAGAACACCTTGCAAAACTTTTGTAAAAGTCTAAGGATGAAAAGCATAGCGTGCCGAAAGCTTGAGATGTTATGTAGGTCATGTTTCCAGGCTGCCTTTCAGTTTCGTAACGCGCTGAGGCCATTCACACAACCCCATTGTTAGTACTTCCTCATTCTTCTTCACCAGCCTACTGATTTTTTTCTGCAATGAATGGTACTTGCTTATCAGCATCCAAATTCAAAAACAAATTTCTGGAAGTTTAGCTTTCTGGCAAAAGTAATGATTTGGCAATGCTATAATCACAATATAGAAGTTGAAAAAATGAAAAAAAAAACGTCTTGAAATATCTTTCAAAATGATTTAGCGCAAAATGACCAGAAGTAATAAAAAAAACTTCTAAATGTAGTGAAATGACCAAAATCGGATTTGGCGGTCAATCATAGACCAAGCTTTGATCAGTAGTGACAGACGAGGGTGAAGATTTTAGAAGCTTTTCCGTTAAACTTATCAAAGCTAAATCAAGCGCGCATCGAATTTGAGTGTTACGTTCACATAGCTCGACCCATGCTGATTTCCGTATTACGGCTTCAATAAAATGTTTTACGGTTTCTGTTGCGCGCTTGATTTAGCTTTGATAAGTTTAACGGAAAAGCTTCTAAAATCCTATCCATCGTCTGTCACTACTGATCAAAACTTGGTCTATGATTGACCGCCAAATCCAATTTTGGTCATTTCACTACATTTCGAAGTTTTTTCATTACTTCTGGTCATTTTGCGCCAAATCATTTCAAAAGATATCTCAAGACGTTTTTTTTCAACTTCTGTATTGTGATTATAGCATTTCCAAATCATTACTCTTGCCAGGAAGCTAAACTTTCAGAAATTTCATACATTTTTTCCCAGAGGTTCCCGTTTTGGCCTGATTTTTGCTTAGCGATTTTCATTTTGCAAGGGCGAAACCTACGACTACAGTTTTTGCCTTCGTTGAATAATGAAATCGGTACCGATCGGTGTTGTCGGACAACTATAACTCCTAAAAATTGTGACCCGCAATAATAAAAAAACGACCCTTCCTTTCCCACCGGGGTCCCAAACATTTTCTACGGCGTCCTGCGCATTCCCACTGGGGACCCGCACACTTTCTACGGCGTCCTGAGCACTCCCAATACGGTCCTGCACACTTTCTACGGAGACCGTTTCCCACTGGGGCCCGCACTCTTTCTGTGGCGTCCTGCGCATTTCCACTGGGGGCCCGCACTCTTTATGCGGCGTCCTGCGCACCCCCACTGGGGTCACGTGGACTTTCTACGGCATCCTGCGCATTTCCACTGGGTCCCGCACACTTTCTACGGCATCCTGCGCATTTCCACTGGGGTCCCGCACACTTTCTACGGTGTCCTGCGCATTCCCACTGGAATCCCGCACACTTTCTGCGGCGTCCTGCGCATCCCCACTGGGGTCACGTAGACTTTCTACGGCATCCTGCGCATTTCCACTGGGTCCCGCACACTTTCTACGGCATCCTGCGCATTTCCACTGGGGTCCCGCACACTTTCTACGGTGTCCTGCGCATTCCCACTGGAATCCCGCACACTTTCTACGGTGTCCTGCGCATTCCCACCAAGGGTGTGCGTAATTACGATTTACGATTTACGGTGTTTTTTGAACTCGTAATTACGGTTTACGATTTACGACATTTTAGACCGTAAATCGTAAATAAAAATACATGCAATGGAAGTAAATCACAAGATATCTCTAATAGACCTGCTCTAATCCCACTTTGCGTATACCAATATTTTTGGTCAGGAGATGGGACCAACTCAGACGTGTGACTACAACACGACCCCATTATCATTCTTTGATGCGATTATATCATTTCAACGCGGGACACACGTACGGAGTTGGAGGCGCAGGACAACAGACCCTCGTTGCGTGCCGCGCACGTCTCTTTGGCTGCCGCCAACGTCGAGATGCAGTATAAAAGCGCTCTTCACGAGAAACTTTGTTCTCGTGTTCTTCATGAAGATCAACTGTCCTGATTCCTACAACTAGATTAGCGTCAAAACATTTCGACGTACGTGCACCGAGTTTGAGCCAACCTTCAGTAGGGAACTCGAAACAAATATCAGTGCAATCCTCAACGAATGTATAATCGGTGTTGCCGTTCCGCTAGCAAATTGCTCTCAAATTCGGCCGTAGAGAATCGCTAGGTTACGGTCACTTTGGCTCGTTTTACGCTTACAACGGCGTTAGCGTTTCGGAAGAGGAATTAAGAGTGTAATTGTGACCCTGTTGCCCAGCAGATTCTCGGACAGCTGAATCGGACAGGCGGACTTCTCAAGACCTGGGAAGAACTTGTGGAATGAGTGATAAGGGAAAGCAGACGAATACGGATAAGACGGTCCCATTAAACGTATGGTATTCTTTTACGAGACGCGGTCGCGTCGCTCTGCACAACGACAGCGACCGCCTGTCGTGGAGCTTCCGCCTTCTGAACGTGTCGCATTCGCAGTGCGCTGAGCAGCGACAGGCTTCGGCTCACTTGCAGTATGTCAGCCCTCCGCGACATTTCGCTGCGGCTCGCACGCGTTAACTGTTTCTACGACAACCGATGCCGTTTCTCCGATGCGGGTGTTAGATTTCATGCCTGTCGCTCATGACAGCGACAAAGTATACCATACCCTTTAAACGTGGTTAGCTGTCAAATACTGAACACAACCTAATATGTATGTGCTTAGTACGTGAAACGGTGGACAGTAGGACGGTAGGTAGTTTCTCTTGTTTCACCATAGTAATAATATTTTTAGTGGTTATTGGTATTGTTTGCTGTTTACGATTTACGGTTTACGATTTACGGTGGTTTTGTCGTAATTACGTTTTACGATTTACGAAATTTGAAATTTTATTTACGCACACCCTTGATTCCCACTAGGGGCCCGCACTATTTCTGCGGCGTCCTGCGCACTCCCACTGGGGTCCCGCACACTTTCTACGGCGTCCTGCGCATTCCCACTGGGGCCCCGCACTCTTTCTGGGGTGTCCTGCGCACCCCCGCTGGGGTCACGTAGACTTTCTACGGCATCCTGCGCATTCCCACTAAGGCCCGCACTATTTCTGCGGCGTCGTGCGCACCCCCACTGGGGTCACATAGACTTTCTACGGCATCCTGCGCATTTCTACTGGGGTCCCGCACACTTTCTACGGTGTCCTGCGCATTCCCACTGGGGGCACGCACTCTTTCTGCGGCGTCCTGCGCACTCCCACTATGGTCCCGCACACTTTCTACGGCGTCCTGCTCATTCCCACTGGGGTCCCGCACACTTTCTACGGTGTCCTGCGCATTCCCACCGGGGGCCTGCACACTTTCTACGGCGTCCTGCGCGCTCCTCAAATCCTATTCACACCAACCGTCTCAAACAGGGCACAATCTTGGGAGGAAGCTTATCAGTAACCGTGTTGATTTTCATTAGTTCACTTTTTAAGTTCAGTGAACGTCGAATGGTTTGCAACAACATGTTTACATGTTTTTACCCGTCTTGGCCCTCAATATTGAGGTTCCGCTAAAATTGAGCTTTCAACTCCAAAATTGAATAGGAGCTAGATGCATTCATTCCCAGCCTCCTGCTAAAAAATTAGCTTTCTAGCTCAACGGGAAGTGGTAGCACAAGATCATGAAAGCCGTCTGAAAAAAAAGAATATTAAGTTTTTCGACCAGAATCACGTGGTTTTCACCATTTTTCTCGGGTGCCAAGAAACCATTCTAAACCATTGTTGGATACATAGGCCAACTTTTTACGCTCTTTCCAATGGAGGAAAAACCGCATCTCCACAGTCATTCTGAAAGCCGATTTCGGAATCACAGAGTTGCGCATGGACGAGTTAAAGCCATTTCTGGTGCGCGCTTCGCGCGCACCACAATTATGTTGAACGTTATCATGGATATCATTCATCTCTTAGCTCATATCATGTGAACATCGGTCGTGTCAGCCACATCGGGTGATTTTTCTGAGATAGTTTTATAACAGGTTGGGTCATTGATCCTTGTGACCGCAGAAAGAGGACTGATTTAGTGGGGAGATGAAGATGTCTTTCCTCGAAATTCTTGCATAGGATATTACTGCGTAATATCAAGAAAAAGTGAAAAATTCTGTAAAAAAAGGATCTTCCAAGCAGAAAAGGTTTGGTTCGCGTTAAGAATGTTCCAACAAAAAGGGAACAATAGGAAAGTGTAATGAGGAGAGTCTACAAAAATGAACAATATCCTCTAAAAACTCTTTTCTTTGTCGAAACTTCTAAACAGCGGGAACAAACCGTTGTGGTATTTAACGAGGAAGAATTAAATGGTTTCCTAGAACAATTTGGCATCACCTCCTCTTTTAATGATCGCTATTAGGTACACATGCATATGTACATATTTTATCGTCACTCAAATAATCAAAGTCCTTTATGGAGCCAAAAGTGCTTCCTAAAAATTTTGTTTCCGCTGTTTAGAAGTTTCGACAAGGAAAAGAGTTTTTAGAGGATACTGTTCATTTTTTGTAGACTCTCCTCATTCCACTTTCCTATTGTTCCCTTTTTGCTGGAACATTCTTAACGCGAACCAAACCACTTCTGCTTGGAAGATCCCTTTCTTACAGAATTTTGATCTTGGTTTCGATTATCACAGCAAGAAGCGGTCGCCTTTGGTCGGGACCTCCTTTTTACCAGTTATATGTCACAAAGGCCCACTGCTCCGCTGCTGGTGATAATTGAAATCGACAGTTCACTAGAGGTTTTCCAAAGTTTACGTTCAGTAATTATTCGAGATCATCCGCTATTTGTGTGTTCTTGTTGGTACGAAATTCTGGCCTTATCCAGTTGAAATGGCCAGCCCTGATGTGCGGTCTGTCCAAAATGTTAGGTAAATGAGGTTTGACGACCTGTTGGTAGTTGAAATCCACTGTGTAGCCTAGTAAGGCAAAAAACGGTAGCCGAGCCCACATATGATCGAAGCGAAACCGTTCGACTGGCCAGCGTTTTCTGCTCAGAACAGGTGCCGCACTCACAGACGCGCAGAGATGCAAAGTACACCCTCCCGACGAAACATTCCGTATCGACCGTATGCGATCCTACCGTACCGAAAACCGACGAATAACTGCTTCTGCTAGCCTGCTCCGCATGTCGAGGAAGCTTCACGCCGCAACATCATGAACGAATTAACGTCGCACAAGCAGTTGCACTGCGGAGAAAGAGGAAGCAGCTACGGAAGCGCATCTGCAGCGACACGACCGCTCGCGCTAGTTCAGCGTGTCACTGGGTGTTCCGCCGATTCTCACGACGAGAGCTGCACGTTTGACAAAAAGGAAAACAACTGATGAGTAGAAACAGACGGGAAAATGCGGGCACCTACTAAGCATCCTATTACTTGCAAGGGAACTACTATTAGCCAGCCTGGTCATTCCGGATGAAACATACTTCTCGGAACCGTTTTTGACGTAGAATCCGTTTATGGTCTTCGCGGCTTCCTAAACCCACTGAAAAAAGTTATAGACGGTTTTTCGACAGTTTTTCGTGTCTATTGTACCCTCCAAAACAAGCATTAGACTTTGGAAAATCCGGAAACGGAAAGCAAAGTTTGGATTACGGCACATTTTGAAACTTTGCCCAGACGGACAGCGCTTTGCACTTGGACAGTTTTCCGGTTCGGCATATATTTCTAACAATTACAAGACTATGAAAGTGTTCAAAAATGTTCCAGATTTGACTTGAAATCCTCCAAGGTGGGTTATATGGACCGCTGATCACGAACCTGGGGTTTATTTGTCGACTTTCCGAAGTTTTCGACTTGATTCGTTCAAAGCTTCCCATCAGGGAAAAATCTGATGGCAAATCGGGACTTTTGACGATTTCCGGAGCGCTACTATAGATATTGCTCAAATTGTTCCTCTGGTTTATTTGGAGTGCTGAACACGAATCTGAGGTCCGTTTATCGCTTCTTGACAGATCACGGTAGATTACGGTTGGGATACGGTAGTTCGGTCAGTCTCAGATTTGACTCAAAATTTTTATGCAGGGGTTATTCCGGGTGGTGAATACGAATTTAATGTCCATTTGCCGATTTTCGGAATATGATCGATCACTGGTCGAGAGATCGCCGCGTCGAACACACGTGGCACGCATGCAAGCGAGGTAATTATACATAAGACGATACTACGATAGGTTTTACTCCCTAAATGGCATGGTACCTACCGTAACTTACATCAAATTTCAGAATTTGGACAAACGGACTTCAGATTCGTGCTCGGCACCCTTGGCCAACCCTGCATACAAATTTTGACCCGAATCCAATTTTTTTTTTCAAAACACCTAAAAAATTTAAATTTCACCCTCACCTTGCCGCCAGGCTTTGAAAAACGCGTATAACTTTTTTTCAGAGTGGTTCTAGGCAGCTGCGAAGATCACAATCGGATTCCACGCCAATAACCGTTCTAGAAAAGTGCATTTCACCCGGAATAGGCAGGCTGACTAAAAGTAGTTTCCTTGTTAGTCACCAAAAAAATGGTTCACTCGACTTGTAGCTGCTGCAAGTTCGGAGACAGCCGGGGAGGGCTCCTAGCACGGAAAATAAAAAAAATATTGAGGGAAGCCACAGAAAAGGAAACGCGAGCATATTTTCCTACAAAAGGGGCTTTCAAACTAAATTTTCGAGTCATCTCAATAATTGATGACGTTCTGAATAGAAAGGACTGAGTTTCACAAACAAAAATTGATGATGTGGTTACACTACCGAGCTATCCATCCCAACTTTGAGCCCGACCTATCAATGAGCTAAACTTACTCGTAAGTGGATACAGCTGAGTATTCCCCGGGCACTGAAGTCAAAGAATCAATGCATACTGAGCGAAGCACGAGATCGGCAACATCGCGAAGCTCCTCGTCGCCCATACCGTTTGTATCCTTGATTGCTCCCTTCAAAGCAATAATTTTCGATTATTCCCGCTCTTTTATTCTAAGGAAGACCTCTCAAGCAATATGCCCACGACAAACTTCGTACACGAGATGTCTACCGAGCACAACAAAATGAGATTGAATTTCCCGGAAATTTAGCGAACAGTGCTGATTCGCGTCAGGGCAGAAGTTCTTGCGGAGCTTTACATGCCATTTCTGCATAATACTCTGAACTTGTCTCTTGAAAAGGTAGTTATCGATACTAACAAGTGTCACAAAGCATGTTTTTTTTTAATTTGCACATTTATTAATTTATGCATTCACAACAGATCGCAAGAGAAAAAAACAAGCTTGTCTAAATGTAATGGAAACTGTACCCTTTTAATCCTACTTGGAGTTATTAAAAAACCACGCCTTCATTACAATAAAGTAACAATAAATAACAAATTAACAACGAAACAGGTTCATTTGTAACTGAGAAAAATCACAGACAGACAAGATGGCCACAAAAATTTTTTATAAGTTAGCTCAACCCTACTAGAACATATCACCTAAAAGAAAATTGAGGACGCGATCAATCATGTAACACGCTATGAGATCGAAAGCAACGCAGTAGACCAGAATATTTCGAAGCTGAAATGACAAATCTCAGCCGAAAATGAAAGCCTAAAATTAGAGACGAAACCTACCTCAAGTGGAAGCACTACTAATTCAAATTGCTTCATCGCATCTTCGGAAGCACCTGAGGCTAGCATGAACACGGAAACGCCCGAAATAAGGACGCTGTACAGCATAGCCTTATTCTCAATCAACGATTCCATAAATGGGCGACCCTGGAAGACGTCTGTCAATACCAGGGTCAAGCGGGGTTGCGAAATTTCGCAACGGGGGGTCGCAAAAATTTGGGTCCGAAAATGAATGTTATAGAGATTAAAAAAATTTCAGTCCAAAAATGAGAAGTACGTGGATATCCCATAAATTTTCGATTACTTTTGGTCCCCAAGGAATAGATCGTAGCATTCGGTTTAAGACGCTTGAGCTCAACTACTGAACGAATTTCTGGCGTCTGACACTTGTAGTAATCAACTATTAACTGCACGGCCTCGGGAAGGGGGATCGCAAAAATTTTGGATTTTGAAAAAAATGTGACAGGGGGTCGCTCCGATTTCGAAAAGTTACGCAACGCTCCGTTTGACCCTGGTCAATACTGAAGTGAACAATCACCGAGATTGTAATGAGAACTTACCCTATAGTTGACAGCAAAAGTACAGACTTGCAGAGCCATAGAAATTATGTATACAGTGGTATTCAAAATATTTGGCGTGAATTTCGCCTCCAAATCAACCTCCTCCGTTCTAAAAAAAATGCACACATAAGTTTTTTGCAGTGTTTCTCGTGAGGATTGAATGCTGTCGTTCCGCTCTGTTTTTTAACTTTAACTTTAATACACACCCTTGCAGATGTGTAGGAATATGCAAAAGGTAGCTAAAACATCGAAAATAACAAGGAATAGAAAAAGGTTAAGTTTAAGGAAGAGAAAAAGTAGAGAGTGAGCGTTACTGTTAAGTGATCTGATATTACTAAGAACACAAGGCCTGACCTTATAATCAAATCATTGTGGACGGTTGAAGAGCAGACAATCTCAAAACAGTGTGGCAGGAGATCTAGTACATATATAGATAATTTTGCAAAATCCTCCGCTTTCAGTTCTTCAACTTTCTAAGGTCTGCCAACGGAAAGCAGATGCGATTACTCTGCTTTTTTCATCCCAGATCCAAAGACAAGCGTATTTCTATGTTCCACAAAAAAAACATTTTAGGGCGTTTTTCCGCTTCCGTGATTTGACAACAGCAAAAAGCTGCGAAAAACCAGAGAATATGAGCTTCATAAGCAGGAAGAATACATGAATAGCCTTAGAATTCTTCAGGTGGCTCGAGATTCCATTTTGAGTGCTTCGAACGCAAAAAAAAATTATTTGTTTCCTATCCAATTCCCGAAATTTATTAACTTTGTTACGCTGAATTTTATTCTGAAAGACTGCGAGCGCGGGTCCCGACCAGGGATGAGCGGAAATCTTTTTCAAAATTTCGGAAATCGGAATTCGGAAATCGGAAGGCCAAAAATCATCGGAAATCGGAAAATCGGGTAATCGAAAATACGTTCACCTGTATGGATTCTAGCAAACCATGGTGGCTGTATGTACCTACCTTAATGCTAATCTATTTAGCCTTCGAAACTGTTTTCAATCTCTAGCTGGGAGAAGATCTCCTTCGAATAAAAAGACTTAATGAACTTTAATCTTCTTTCTCATCTTTCACGAAATTCGGATACACGACAAACACCGAGAATCCAGACTAATGCTGCTCAAAATTCGCTTCAATTAAGTATTTTCAGGTAGCACACTATAGATATCAGTACTTCGAGACAACACTCACTAACTGACTGTAGCCCAATAAGATATCATTTTGTGTTTTATGTTGCTGTAACTTGAATAGTGAGTGTAACCCTTCTATAACAAGGAATATATAGAACATTAAAATCGCAACAAGTAGAAAAACGTACAGGTGGGGAAAATACTATAGCAGATAATCAGCCATTGCTAAATACGGTCTACCGGATGGACGAGGCGCGCTCATTCGGAGTTCGCGACACCAACGGCTAACATAGTTTCGATAGCGCGTCTACTGACGCAGCCGCGTCCATTCAATACGCTACATTCTGAGACGAGATCATACGTTATTTTGTTTAGAGACGAGATTGTTAAGACTGTAAGCTCCACTTGAACATAAACATGGGCAGAAGCCCCTATTAGATTCAATAAAAAGAGCCCATTCGCAGTGGATTTTTGGCTTATTTCAAGAAAACACAAATCCTGTAAATATGTGAATCCCTTTCCTGGCTCTTTTTTCAAACATGAAAACAAACCCTCGGTTGAGAATTAGCCTTTGAAGAACTTCCTAAAGTTCTGGCACAAAACAATGCGTAAGCTCCTAAAATTGTAACCTTCTAATGATTTCCGATTTCTTTTCCGCATTTTGGGGCATTTTTTCGGAAATCGGAAGACCAAAAACCATTGGAATTTGGAAATCGGTAAATCGGAATTCCGCTCATCACTGATCCCGACAGCGTTTCTGGCAAATATCCACATTGCGGAATGGGTGATGATTTTAAAGGCACACTCCATGCTCAAGGGTAACATTTGATATTGTGGTCCGGCAGCTGTGTGTAGCATCCCTGCCAAACGCGGAATCTCAACTCTTCAGAATCAGCGAACACACATCGAGCACTCATTCTCTCACTCACCCCGAATCAGCACCCATTCGCTCCGCCCACTACAATTTTTTCTGTCTCAATAGGAACGAGACGCGCCATAGATTTTTATTAAGATCTACGTTCTTCCATTTGTCATCGGTCTGACTTTATAGTATGGCCTGCTTCGGTGCGATGGCTGCGAGCGAAGAGGAAAAACAAGCCCGAGCAGTTCGTCTAACATTTCTCACCGCCCGAATTCACAATCTTTGAGAAGCCATAACTCCACTCCGTTCGCAGGTTCTCAGCGATTCTGGAGACACCGTTGTGACCAGCCCCAAATTCTCTTAAAACAAGCAAAAAAAACGACTGGGGAACGATTCTCAGGTTCGACTGCGATTTTACGGTGGGTCAAAGGGCTAGAAGGGCGAGTAAGGCACTATTCATACTCCTCATTGTCCAGCGCGGCACGCGCTGGAGGAATACTGGGGTATGAATACTTTCTACGCGAGTCAAGTGCTCGACGCGTGTGATGATTATGAATACTCCAGCGGCGACGCTATGGCGAAGCGGATTAATGTGGGCTTCAACTTTACAGAGCCAGCGAAATCTGTACACGCGTTCACTACCATGGTAGCCAAAGGTAGCACTATAGTCAACTATTATGGAACAGAATGAAAGTGAAGCTGGATTAATCATGAAAATGATGAAAAGTTGTCATGGCCGTTGTCGCCATGACGGAGCGGGCGCTAGGCGCGTGTCACGCGGGCGAGGCGTCAGGCCATTCATAGTCCAACGCACCGGCCGCGCGTGCAGCACTGGCGTTGAGTAGTATGAATAGGGCCTGAACGACAGGTTAACAAGCAGGCGAGCATGATGAAGCCCCAGTGAGGTGTCCAGTAACTCCACGCTAGCACACGCTTCACTGCGCCCCTTCAGTTCTTCCAGTCCTTCCCACTTGTGTCTCCTATAGACCATCACCTCAACAACCTGCTTCAGAAAAAAAGGGCATGGAAATTGGGAGAGTAAACCCTCCAAACATTCGGATATTACAAAGCACTCTACGGAACTCTTTATTGCCGGAATCAACAAATATGCATATCGCCGCGATTGTATTGTAGTGTAGGTGAACGGAAATCGGCACTGATGTCATCGCGGAGACCTACATATTTGCTCGAAATTTCGGAAATGTTGTTGAAAACTAAGATTTCAACCGATCTTAAATGATTCACCGATCCAAGATGAATATACCATCCCAGTACACTCTAAGGACTGTCGCTCTGTTCATCAAAACAACCGATTCCTTCAGAAGCGCAATATCGCCGCAAGTGATCGGTCCCGGTTTTTTCTACGTATCACCGAGACGGTAGTATGATCCCGGCCTATATCACGAGTTCTTGTCAGCGCAAAGTCGGGAATAACGAGTAACGAATGATGACTTCAATACCTACGTCTGCGAAAGTTGTTGGGTCTACAACCTAAGTCAGAACATTCGGTTTGACCTATACGCAAAAGCGGTTGGAAACGTCAAGAGCGGGCCACAGTGACACTTCATAAGTAATACTGAGCCAAGGCCCCGCCTGCTCCCCGCTGAAATTTTCGTCCAGATGGGACAGTGATATTTGACTTCCGAGCGAGCCATGCGCGCCAACTAGCTGCGTCGTGGCTTCTTTGAAATATGATACGGACTATACAGACTCAAATGAAACTATACCAGACATTAACAGGCAATTCATTTGACCTAAGAAAGACACTAGATTCATCTTCTGCAACTAGAGGCAACCGAGGAAACACCCAGAACAGACCTAATCGAATGTTCGGACGAGGTGAAAAAAAATTTTTAACAGTGTTCTGTTCCTATTATTTGCGCTTATTTGGAAAAACCATTCAAACGGTAAACCCACAAGAACAACTGAGAAAAATTATAGAGAATACTTTGTAATACATTAATTAAACCATTCAACTTACCTAGGATCAGCAGCATGTGCTGTGTTGACCACATACAGTAGACATCCGAAATGAACAATAAATTGTAAAGTCACTGTAAGAAGAGTATATGCGTTGAATATATTTGACATCGGTCGCTGCCTAGAGAGCGTTTTCAACGGCTGAAATATGAATTCACAGGCTGGCGGATAACGACAACACGGATTGAATTGAACCTGACCATGCAGTTACCTTAGAACGAGACACGAAAAGAAAGCAAGCTGCCAGAAGCAATCCTTGAATCGTAGCTTGAGTATCACTGAACTTCACGCCATCCAGATAAAGTGCAGATAAGGAATATGCGGAAACAAGGGCATTCAGCGCCAAAATTTTGAACATTTGAAGAGTAGTGACCAGTGTACATCGTCCTTGCTTGATAACGTGGCATACTTAAGCATCATATATTCACTTGATACTAGCGAGACCTAGCGAAGTTTTCGCTCACAGAAACTTTTGCGTGAGCCAACTACCTGAGACGGATTAGTTAGTTAGAACGGTGGTGACTGACTTCCGTCTAACCGAAAGTTGCTGTACGTAGGTATGGACTCTCCTGAGCAGAGCAGGGTGCCGTACATTTACAGCAGGCCGTGGGGGTATCACAATGTGGGATCAAAAAGCAAAACATAAGAAGCCAGCAGTAAATCGTCGGTTGCTACCGGCATAAAATTCACAACCCCTTCTGCACTTCCTTCCCTTACTCTGCCAATTCGAGACTTGATGCCGCAGCAAAAGAGACTTCATGCTCATGTACAAGTCGGCATGAAGTTCTTACTTTGCCGCGCTATATTCACTGTATGGGTGAATTTGCCGCTAGGAGAGGTGAGAATGAGGTGAATTTCCCGTGAAAATGGTGCGAACTGGCAGCGAGAGAGGGTCCAATTTACCCCGAAAATGAGGTGAATTAACCTCGAAAAATGGGTGAATTTACCCCGAAAATTTCACGAATTTGAAGGTCCACAGCAAGGAAGCCCCCTTGTCCGCAACGCATGGCGTAATCTTCACCGAGGTTCTGCGGTGAGGAGCCACCCTCTGCGGACCCCGGCGTAACTCGTCCCCGTCGTGAGGATACCCACTGTATCCTCCCAGCAACCAAAATTATGCTGGCCTCCGAGAGTGACCCAAAGTCACCTTTCAGGGCCGGCAGCAGAATGCCGAATGAGGACTCTGGTGGGATGAGGCTGTTTTTATACCGGCGGTGCTCATAGTAAACACATTGAGACGTGATCACATTGAGACGTGATTATTCGTTTTATCATGTTTTCGCTGGGATGTTTTCATTTGTTTAGAAATTTCTGAGATGCCAGCAACGGCGGTCATTTCACCCTTTGCGCTGAGTGGTATCCAGCCGCTCAACAACTGATATGCATTAACATGTTAAGCGCAGGCGGTATTTTCACGCTTTGCGCTGACTGATATCCAACCGCTCAGCAAATTCACCTTTGCGCGGATAAGCTTTCATGACGGCGCTAAAGGTGAATTTGATGCCTTATGATAAGAAAGCGTGATAAGGCCGCTTTCGCCGAAGCATCAAGTCTCGAATTGGCAGAGTACGTCGCTACCCACTGCCCTTTCTTCCAGATTTGTAGAGTTCACAAGCTATTAATCTCGCCTTACCGTCTCTATCATGATAAGGACAAACGCATTCTCATTTTATATGATGTTTCCCTAGTTCACCAACGTCATGCCTTCTTGTTCTCAATGAATGAAATTAGTAGGTGGTTGTTTATGTTTTTGTGGTGCAGATTTTGATAAGCTCAGACTTGCAACATATAAAAAACTGGTTTTTGGAAGTTGGGAATCGAAATGACTGGAGCAGTTGCAATGAGTGGCGAACAGAAGGTGCGGAAGTGGACCTGCTGCTTGTTTCCTAAAACTGGCAAGAAAATGTCTCAGGAGTTCTGCGTCAATCTCGAAACGCGTCGCACGCTTCTCAAAATTCATGTTTTCTAATCTGTTTTCTTCTCCACAAAAGGTTAAGATTTAGCATTAAAAATTTAAAAACCTTTTTCAAATTCTTCACTCTTGGTAACGTCCTGCACACTCCCACTGCGGTCCTGCTAACTTTTGATGACCTGCACTCCCACTCGTGACCTGTGCATTTCTATGACGCCCTGCACACTCCCCACTGGGGTCCTGCACACTCCCACTGGGGACCTGCGCACCCTCTATGACGTCCTGCACCCTACCATTTTGGGTCCTGCACACAATCTGTGACGTGCTGCACACTCGCGTTGGGGTCCTGCACACATTCAATGACGTCCTGCGCACTCCTACTCAGGACCTGCACATTTTCTGTTATGTCCTGCACACTCCGCTGGGGTCCTGCACAATTTCTATGACGTCCTGCACACTCCCGCTGGGGGACCTGCACATTTTCTATGATGTCCCGGCGCACTTCCACCGAGGTCCTGCACACTTTCTATGACGTCCTGCACACTTCCTCTGGGGTCCTGCACATTTCCTACGATGTCCTGCACACTCCGCTGGGGTCCTGCACAATTTCTATGACGTCCTGCACACTTCCTTTTGGGGTCCTGTACACTTTCAATGACGTCCCGCACTCCCCGCTGGGGACCTGCACATTTTCTATGATGTCCTGCACACTTCCACCGGGGTCCTGCACACTTTCTATGACGTCGTGCATACTCCCACTGGGGTCCTGCACACTTTCTACGACGTCCTGCACACTTCCGCTGGGGTCCCGCACACTTTCCATGACGCCCTGCACACTCCCACTGGGGTCCTCCACACTTTCTATGACGTCCTGCACACTTCCGCTGGGGTCCTGCACATTCCTACTTAGGGCCTGCGCACTTTCTATGACGTCCCGGCACACTCCGATTAGGGTCCTGCACACTTTCTATGACTTCTTGCACACCCTCACTGGGGTCCTGCACTCCTTTTATGACGCCCTGCGTTTTTTGCATCGCTAGACGACTCGCAGAAGTTATCATGACCCACGGCCAAAAGTGCGCTCCACGGACAAACTCGGTTGCCCCGAGGCACGTAAGAGGTGACTCGGGCTGATTTTTTGGTAATCGATAAATGTCGCACCCACCTAAATGTTGGTACCATTTCATACAAGTTTTGATCGGCCATTCCTAAGATATGCGGGACACATGCACACACATACACACACACACACACACACACATCGGGACATAACTGCTTTAAGTATAAGGATTGGGCTTGATCTCCAGTGAATAATGAATTTTGAAGATCCGTTTCAATTAGATCAGTAGGTGGCACGATTTCAGAGTTTACAAACTCTCTCGTACAATACACTGAGGCTGGTAATAACCTTCGCTTCCTTAGTTACCTTAATTTCCCCCTGAACTCGCGATTTGCCTCTTATATTTCGAATTCATCGATTCTTTTCACTTGCAACTTGTCCTAGGATTCCTTCTAGCTTTTCTGGCGGATGTACAGTAGTTTGGTCGAAATCTCCAGTTTGCGTCAAAACGTGGTTGGGCGAGTTTAATTCTCGATTTTCGAATTATTTAGGTAGGTAACGCCCCCTAAATGGCACTATACCTACCACCACCCTAGCCTAGGGTGAACCTCTGGACATCGACGAAGCCCGAGATTCGTGTTCAGCACTCCACATTTCCGTTGCCGTAGACTAATAAATAACATTCACACAGAAGTTTTGAGTCGAATCGGAGAAGATCTTTTGAAAAACACCGAAAATTGACCGATACCCCTACCTTTACGCAAAGGTTGGAAATTACCTGAAACCTCGTTCAAAGGTGTCCTGAGCAAGATGCGATATCAGAGCTAGAGGAGCAGGTCAGAACCAACAAGAAAACCTTCATAATCTTTCAACAGCCGTGTGAGATTCCAGAGTTCAAGATCGAGCACCCGAAAAGGTTCCCCGCAGTAAACTGCGGACAAGCTCCAGCTGTCACTACAGTATGCCAGCACCGCCCTCCGCCCGCCTCTCCAGGTCTCTTCGCTGCGGTCGCAATGGATCACCACAGAGTTCTCATTTAGAGCTTCATGACATTACTGGAGCCGAATTTGTGATCAAAGCCGCTGTCAGAGAAAAAGAGCGACCACGATGATATAGCCAAAACTTACTAGAAGCTATGCTGGTGTATTTGGACGTGAAAGGCGCTGCGATAGATGCATCGCCAAGCCTTGTAATAGATGCGCGTTCTTCCTCCTCCAACTCTTTCATTAGCTTTTCAAGTTTACTCTGCGCGCTGATCACAGATGGATGTGGATTCCTGAAAAACGAAACAAGTATGCAAGGACAAGTAAAGCTTTCAAACAACTCCTTGAGGGCGTCTGCGAGCAAATTTAGCAGTTTGAAATCATAAATTCGTAGGTTACATTAATAGAGAATATACTTGTTCCAAATGAAATTCATTTCGAATATCCGACTTTTCGACTATAGTCGGATATCGCCCTTTTTCGAATATTCGACTTTTCGACTATAGTCGGATATCGTACTTTTTCGAATATTCGACTTTTCGACTGTAGTCGGATATCGCCCTTTTTCGAATATTCGACTTTTCGACTATAGTCGGATATCGTACTTTTTCGAATATTCGACTTTTCGACTATAGTCGGATATCGCACTTTTCGAATATTCGACTTTTCAACTGTAGTCGGATATCGCACTTTTTCGAATATTCGACTTTTCGACTATAGTCGGATATCGCACTTTTCGAATATTCGACTTTTCGACTGTAGTCGGATATCGCCCTTTTTCGAATATTCGACTTTTCGACAGTAGTCGGATATGAGACTTTTTCGAATATTCGACGTTTCGAATAAAAGTCGACTTTTTATCCGACTATGAAAATAATTGAGGTGCAAGTAACTGTTTTTTCACATGAAAACACGTCGATTTCTCACTCATCCACTCGCGGGCGTTCTGACAGATTAAAGCATTACTTTTCAAACCAAAATCAGACCGATACTCAGACACGCTGACGGTTGTTCAGCGGGGTAAAAGGCTTGTCGGTGCGACGGCGGAGCCAAAATGGGAGGAGTCGAATCGCCGGTTGTACCGCAGATAGAGAGAAATTCAATTCACGGAGACGGTTAATTGGCGGTGGAAAAGGGGTTGACGGCGCAACGGCGGGGACGTGCTCTACCGTCAAATATGTGACACGTTCCGCAACTCGGACCAAAAAAGATGGGTGCGCCGGCATCAACATGTTTAGACAAAAGTATTAACATTGATAGGGGTATAAAAGGCTCCTCATCTCACCGTGAGCCTCAGTCAGCTTTTCGGAGCTGGACCTGGAAGGTGACCTCGAGTCACCTTCCGGAAGATCCACCGGATACCGGAGGATAATTTTTGTCGCCGAGGGGAGGGGGCTCCCCAGGGCTCGGGGGGGGGTGGTACCCAACTTTAGGGTCATCTCCCCATGGTCCGCAGTAGGGTGCACCCCACCGTGGACCGTGGGATCACCTCTTTTGTGGGGACGCCAATAGGGATTTCCCCTGGGTCCCCTCTGCGGACCCGGGAATACCCAGGATGTATTGGAAAGCGCGTGACCGGAAATCTGGTTCGGTTGTACCGCGGTGTGATATCGGTTGAATGGCGGTGGAAGATCGGTTGTCCAGCAGATGCCCCAGCCGATCAACCGACGTTCCCCCGCCGAGTAACCGCCCATGAGTCTGTGCGGTTGTACGGAGGAACAATATCGGTTACACGCTGGATGACCAGGAGGGGCAACCGACATTCCCCCGCGGAATAATCGCTCCCATGCCTGAGTATGACTGCTTGGTGGATGTTTAGGCGTGCCTTATAGTATTTGCCACAGGTTTCGTGGTAAGAGCTTATATCTGGCGGAGTTTCCGTAGCTATATGCTGCTAGCGTGCTATATTCTTCCATTTAGATGTGAAAAAGGCACTTCGCAATGAATAAAGTGTGTCCAAATGGTAATGGCGGCCCACGCGGCCGGCATGCTTGGCAGGCGGCCGTCGCATGTGCCGCCCTCGGACGAGTGTTGGATTTCAGGACGGCCCTCCCTCTCCCACCGTCTGCAGAGCAGATTGATCGACGCAGTGCTTGCTGCCAGCCGGTGCCGGCCCCGTTCCTAGTCGATGGCGGTGGGGACTTTCGCATGCCCGTCCGAGAGCGACAAACGCGACGGCCGCCTGCCAAACACGCCGGCCGCATGGGCCGCCAATCTCATTCGGACGCACCTTACGTTCGCCGATCAGTGAGGCCCCGGTCAGACTTCGTCGGAAAACCTGCTGAGTCCGACTGAGTCCGAATGAGTCCGGGGTGGAAAAACCTGCTGAGTCCCACTGAGTCCGGTTGCTCCCAGCCCCAACCAACTCCTCTGTGAAACACGCAATTGATAGTGACGATTATCACTTCAGCTGTGAATCGGAACGTGTTTGGTGGCTGATCTTTCTTGTTTTCAACATGTCTGAATCTGATTTCCGTATCAGCAGTACGTGGGGCAGAGCGCAGACGGCGAGAGTCGAGATGCGGCGGGACTCGGCAGGTCGCAGTCGGCCGAAAAAAATGCACCCAAATCACGTGAAAAACACCTATATCGACCGGGTGGGGTGAGGATGATTTCGGTGGGACTCAGTCGGTGCATTGGCCCCGCCCTTGTACGCATGAGAAATATCAGTATCGATCGGGGGGATTGCGGTGGGCATCAGACGGTGCACGCGTCTTCCACGAATTCGATGCGTATCGACCCGGTGAGACTCAGTAGATCCACCGACTATGACGGGGGCCTCAGAGCTGTCCGATTTTCTTGTAAAGAAATTAGGTTGATTCTATATGTAACCTTGTTTTTGAAGTTGATTTATTGCGGTAGAGAGCCTATCACATTTTGATTTGCTATGAAATGTCACATATTCAGAGTTCTCCTACCGTGGAGAAAAGAGCCTCTACAATTTGGGAAAAACGTAAAAACATAGAAGTTTCAAAAAAGTTGCTAGAAATGATTCTTCCCGGGAGAATCTGCTCTCTGCCGACGGGTCGCGAAATGCCTCACACGAGTACATTAGATTCCCGGGGCTTTGGAGGTATCTCGTCTAATTTTATCGCGAGAATTTACATAAACTACGGACATATCAGCCCCAGTTGGTGGAATTTTAGCTACGTCACCTTCAAGAACTAAGGAAATTCTCGCCGAGAATGCGGGAAAAAGGGTGGAAGATTCTCGCCTTGATCGATCCACCCTGTCTGATCCAGTACTATAGGGCGATCTCCGCTGCGATCGACCGCACTGCCGATTCTTCCCACGGCCTGCAGCGTCCCCGCGGTCAAAATGTATCGTTGGCACGGTCTTCCAGAGAGCGGTTCGGGGTCACCCTCCACGATCAGCCACAGAGTATCGAGTAATCGATTCGCGAGAGGACTGGACCAGCACTACGAACGGCATCCATGCGTTCAGCGTAGCCAACGCGGGATGAGATCGCTGTTCAACACAGGCTGTCGCTAATCCCATAACATGGTTGAGCAGGCCGTTGCGGCCGGTGACCAAAATTTTACGACCCCTCTGTGGACCAAAATTTTTACAACCCCCCCTTTCTTGGGATGGCCCCTATAATTGGCCCCTATATAATGGCCCCCAAAATCGTGGCCCCTATAATTAGTACTAAATCTCTTTAATTTGACATCTTGAAGTCCACATAACTCGCTACCTTCGCAGAATTATTCCTTTTTTAAGCCAATCCACGTTGGGACCGACGTTGAGCCATAGATACAACCCGGGGGTTACAGACGCAACGGTTATTTTTCATGGATAAAATAAAAAAAAGAATTTACTTACCACTTACTAACTACGCGACTCACTACTCCTACCTCATTCTACCTTTCCAAGTGGTTGGAAGCTAAACGCCATTTTTTCCGAAAATTTTACGAGCCCACTCCCCCCCCTCAAATTTTCATTTTTCTTCAAAAATTACCGGAATTTCTACGACCTCCCCCGTTGCGACCTCTCGCAAGCCTGCCCTACACTGGCCCATAAATTCTCGCAACAATTAAGGCGAGAATTCAAGGGCTTAGCGACAGCGAGATTAAAATACAGAATTTCGCCTTTGTTTTTGCGTGGAGTATGCTTAGAGCTTGCACCCTTACACCTTTGATGCAGTATATGCGGGCTTTAGCGAGCGTCGCGAGGACCCGAAAATCCCTGCACTACGGAATTAGAGAGCGTAATAGGCCGCTCCCTTGAAGGCACTTTGCTACCCACGGGCAGAGTTTTGAGCTGTTGAATACGAAAGGAAAACTTGACAGACGCACAGAAGGGTGCCCACAACGATCCATCGGTCGCACGAAAATGTGTATGGTGCCTCTATAGTTTGAACACGCACCGTAGTCGTCCAACAAATAGCAGAAGTCTGTCAGCAACATCAATAAGGTTTCTTTAAAAAAAAACGCTCCCATCTGACCTACACCCACAAAGTTTCTTCCAAAAGCAAATATAAATAAAAATTGTGTTTAAAGGCAGTGGTCGCGATCAAATATGCTTGTGGTCTTTTTTTCTCTAAACCCTTTTTGTGGGTCTCGAGAAGTAGGACCTATAAGAAAAATCGCGAAAAAACCACTGTTTTTGGGCCAAATTTGAAGCCTGAACTTTCTTGTCTTTTGATGGTGGACGAGCCCACTCCACATCATCGGCATCGGTGACCTCTTTTATCAAGAACATCAGCTGGCTTGAAATTGAATTTCAATCAATGAACCTACGGATTTATGTACAGATCTAGTCAAAAACATTGACTGAAGTGATGCTTTCATTGTTCAACTGTTTTTATTCGTTAAATTTGCATTTATTTCGTCCTCTGAATGTCGATGATTTTTGACTGCTCGGCATGAGACGGCGATCTTTTTCGTCATCGCTGTGCACGTGTGCACGAAACAGCTTCTTTGGGCCCTAGAAACTCTAATTCTAGCCCGTTTTTCACCGCTCTACCTTCATAGTTTTGAGCTATTTTTGATCTAAGCTGATTTTTGTAGTTTTTCTATAACAATTTTCATCGTGACCACAGCCTTTAAATAATAACTAAAATCAAATACAGATTACCGGATGAGCGTAATTATTTTCGTGGAGTGTGATTGACAAGCAGTTTTTTTGTAGTGAAGTTGTGAGATCCGACTTTGCGACAATGTTCGGATTTTGAACTATCCGAATATCCGACGTTTCGACTGTAGTCGGATATAACCCTTTCGAATATTCGACTTTTCGACTGTAGTCGGATATTGCACTTTTTCGAATATTCGACTGTAGTCGGATATCGCCCTTTTTCGAATATTCGACTTTTCGACTGTAGTCGGATATCGGACTTTTTCGAATATTCGACTTTTCGACAGTAGTCGGATATCGCACTTTTTCGAATATTCGACTTTTCGACTGTAGTCGGATATCGCACTTTTTCGAATATTCGACTTTTCGCGGATAAAGCACTTTTTCGAATATCCGACTTTTCGAATAAAAAGTCGACTTTTTTATCCGACTGAAACAGTCGGATACTCATCCGATTATTCGATTCGGAACAAGTATAATAGAGAACGAATTGAGAATATGTTTTTGGGACGATGATTGGTAGGGGTTCCCAAATAAAATCCATTGGGAACAGTCCCAAATACCAAAATTTCTCGTATAGCTCGTAGCTGTGAGAGATGGACAGATTAAGGGTATGAAAACTAAGAAACTGGAAAAACTCAAAAACAAAACTCCGCAGTCATCTGTTTGAAGGTTACCGCAACAATATGAGTAGTACCTGATTCTGGCCCCAGGCGGGGCTTCACCACGTCGTGCAACGCTGCTAGGTATTCCAGGAGGCGAAGGCGTTGCGCCACTCTGGATCAGGCGTCGAGCCTCCTCCATCTTCTCGTTCTTTTCTTTGTCTTTTTGTTCGGCTTTTGTCGCATCGTACGGATGTGAGAGAAGAGCAACACCTATGGTTACTTAGTTACTAATACAGAAATTACTTTGGGCAACCACAAAGCAACAAGCGCAGACATTTGAATGTGAGACAAACGTTTGTCAACTCACCAACATTAGCGTGCTTCAACGCTCCGACATCATTCGTACCATCTCCGCACATCAGAGTGACAAAACCAAGCGACTTGTACTCATTGATCGCACGTTCCTGAACATCTGAGCAAATGATCTCTGCTTTTCACAAGAGCTTCACTGCGTTTTTTTTTCAGGTCAATCTTAAAAAATAACGAACTCTCTACTTGACCCTAGCTGAGGATCTTGCACTATTCAGGCGAACTGTGGCGTCGACAACAGGTTGATAAGTTTTCATCTCATAAGCCGCTCCCTGGCAAGTCAAATCGCACGTATTGTCAGCCTGAGACCTGCCCGTTGCCCAGCGACGTCCGCCTGTTGTCGGGCTGTTGACAACTCGATCTGTCGCATTTAGCGGCCTATTTAGCAACAGTTCAAATCCTACAGGACTGTTTCATCTAACTTAGGAACTACTTTCCACCGACACGCGTCGCGGTCGGCACATCGACACGTGTTACGGTCGGCACACCGACATGCATCGCGGTCGGCACACCGACACGCGTCGCGGTCAGCACACCGACACGCGTCGCGGTCGGCACATCGACACGTGTTACGGTCGGCACACCGACATGCGTCGCGGTCGGCACACCGACACGCGTCGCGGTCAGCACACCGACACGCGTCGCGGTCGGCACACCGACACGCGTCGCGGTCGGCACACCGACACGCGTCGCGGTCGGCACACCGACACGCGTCGCGGCCGGCACACCAACACGCGCCGCGGCTGGTGGCCCAGCCTCCACTGGGGTTACCATCGAATAGGCAGGACCTCCAGATGCTGGGCAGGGCCAGTTGAGTGGCCAATGCTTCTGTCCTTGCACACGTTGGACTGGAACACTTTATTATGGGCACAGCCCTTTTATAGGCGTGCTAGTATCACAGTCCGGCCGTAGAGCGATTATCTTCATTCTTCCTCCATCCATAACAAATTCTGTTTATTCCTGAAAATCACTCCCTACTAGCGGCCTACCCTCAACTCCTCCCCTAAGTGGAAGCGCCACTTACACAAGAAGTTTTAACCACTTTGCTGAACACGCTTTCAGCCATGTCACCACATTGGTTACCCGGTGGCGAAGTTCGCCCTTTTCGCCTTGGCCTACCTCTCCTCCACCGCTAACGCATACATATACCGATGGCGAGGTTCGGCCTCTTTCCTGTGCCTACGTCTCCCCCACCGTAATACGATTCCCGCGGAATCCCTGAACACTTTGAACCCTCGGTTTCTTGCTAACGTATTCAGCCATTCTCTCAGTTGGTCTTCTCTTTCGTTTCGACCTTCTCAGCTCAACATGAGCTTTGTTCAAAGCTGATTGGTCCACTGGCTTCTTTCTAACCAAACAACGCGGACATGGTTCTCCTTCGGTTTCCCAGGTGACTTTCCTTTTCATCTGTTCAGCATGCGCTTTTCTGCTCCCAGTACCATAATGTACTTGATACAGGTTCGGCCCAAACTTTTGCGTGATAATCCCGGGAGTCCACTTATCTCCCCCTTGGGAGTAGTTCCTGAGGTAGACTTCTTGTCCTACCTCAAAGCTCCTCTCTTTCACACGCTTGTCATGGCCTTCCTTCATACTTTTCCGGTACCGATTCTGCGGCACTTGACCTTTCTCGGTTTTTATGATGTCCAATGCCGTTCTGAGCTGCCTCCCCATCGAAATTTCTGATGGTGCTTCCCTGTCGCTGGGTGACTCATGACAAGTCCCTTCTTAAAGGTCTGAACAAATCTCTCCGCCTCCCCATTAGAATTTGGGTGATACGGCGGAGTGAGTGTCAACTCTATGTTGCGCGAATCGCAAAACTCTCTGAACTCTTTTGATGCGAATTGTGGCCCATTGTCAGAGACGATCTGCTCCGGTAAACCATGAGTTGCGAGAATCTCCTTCAGCATCTCTATGGTTTTCTCCGATGTGGTACTCCTCATCGCCCTTACTTCCGGCCACTTCGATTTCGCATCTATCACTACCAACCACATTTGCCCTCCTTGACTTTCACAAAAATCCATGTGTATTCTTTGCCAAGGTTTTGATGGCTCTTCCCATGGGTGTAGTGGAGTTTTCGCCGGGTTGTTCCCAAACACTGCACAAGTCTCACATGCTTGCGCCAATCTCTCTATATCCTTATCTATACCTGGAAACCACACTTTGTTTCTTGCCAATGCTATCATCCGGTTCCTACCGTAGTGACTACTATGCAGCATATTTAGCACTTTTTTCCTGAACACCGGTGGGATTACAACCCTCTGCTCCCAGAGTAAGCAGTTCTTATACGTGCTCAGCTCTGCTCGTTCACTAGCGTAGACAGTTAACTCCTTTTCCGCCACCTTCGGTGGCCATTCGCATCGGACATACTACAGGGACTTTTTTAACACGGGATCTGCATCCGTTTCCTTCGCAACTTGCTGCTCTGTCAGTAGAATATTCTCCCACAGTTCGCTGTCTAGTTGCGTTACCTCCACTTCCCGAATTACCATTTCGGCACTAGGCAATTCTCGTGGATCAGGCAGACGCGACAATCCTTCTGCGTTACCAAATTCTGTGGTTTTCCTGTACTGTATATCGAAAGAGTACACCATCAATCTTAGGGCCCATCTATGTAGCCGCTTTGCTGCTATCACTGGCAAACCATTCTTTGGTCCAAATATTCTCACTAAAGGCTGGTGATCTGTCAGCAACGTGAACCTTCTACCGTATAGATACTGACTGAACTTTTCTACCCCGTACACTATCCCTAGCGCTTCCTTTTCAATCTGCGCGGTAGTTACGCTCTTCTTTGGTTAGCGACCTTGACGCATAAGCTATGACTTTTTCACTGCCATCTTCTTTTTTGTGGTAAATAACCGCGCCAAGACCATATTCTGAAGCATCTGTTGCTAACACTACCGGCACCTCAGGATTGTAGTGGGCTAGGTTATTCGCATCAGTTAAACTTTGTATGATGGCTTCGAATGCGTCCTTCTGCTCTTTTTCCCACACCCAAGATACGCCTTTCTTCCTTAGAGCGTTTATTGGGGCAGCCTTTGTAGACAGATTAGATATGAATTTGCCATAGTATTGAACCATTCCAATGAATGATTCCACCTCCTTCACATTTCTTGGTTCTGGCATGTTCATTATGCCCTTCAATTTAGCAGGTGACGGTCGTATTCCGTTTCCGTCCACCACATGCCCCAAGAACTATATCTCTTCTCAGACAATGAGGCTGGCGACCCGCTGTCAATCACCTGGCAAGCAAACACCGGCCCCGGTCGCAGCCCGCTGATTGCCAGGGCGCCGCACGCATGTTGGCGAACCGCTGGCAGTCCATCGACTGCTAGCTGTCACTCCCGCTCGTGAGCAGCGCATTGCCAGGGCGTCGCCCGCATGTTGGACAACCGCTGGCAGTCCATCGTCCGCTAGCTGTTATCTCGCTCGTGAGCAGCGCATTGCCAGCGCTCCACCAGCGAGCTGGCAAACCGCTAGCAGCCCGTCGACCAGTGGTTGTCACTCCCGCTCGTGAGCAGCGCTTTGCCAGCGCTCCGCCAGTAGGCTTGCGAACCGCTGCCTGCTACCTCAGCCGTCGCTTCCGCTCGTGGGCAGCGTACTGCCAGCTCTTCGCCAATTAAGTGGCAATAGCCCGCCAGATGCCACTCCCGCTGGTGGTCAGCTCATGGACAGAGCTCCTTCACAGAATCGCCAAGAAGCCGCCAGATCTCATTTCCGCTGATGGCCAGCGCACCGGACGCGCTTCGCCACTTAACTGTCAGTAGTCCGCCAGATGTATATTTCGGGACCAGATTGAAGTTTCAAAGTTTTACGCTCTCTACAAAGTTTTGTCGTCTCAATGAAAACCGTGCTTTAAGCCATGGCTGAATCAGCGTTGCTCTATTACGGAGTGAAGTTGATGCGGACAGCGGATTTCGTGTTACATAAGAATACAATACCCACCCTTGGAGGTCGTAGAGCAACGAAAAAAATTTCTCACGCCTTTCCGCCGTATTCTCTCAAGTCCGTCATAATAGGGTCTTCAAGTTTAAAGGAGGTATAGCTTTCATAGTCTCAAAGATCTACAAGATGGCAATAAAATCTTGTTGATAGTTTCAACTGTACGTTAACTACAGGTACTCCGCCCTTCCCAAAACACGTTTTCACTAGTCAGAATGGAAGAGCCGACTGAGCATCCTAACGAGTAAGGGTAGAAGCAACATATCTATAGTTGACGTGTA
The DNA here is from genome assembly GCA_029168955.1 of Aplectana chamaeleonis. Taxonomy (NCBI): domain Eukaryota; kingdom Metazoa; phylum Nematoda; class Chromadorea; order Rhabditida; family Cosmocercidae; genus Aplectana; species Aplectana chamaeleonis. Next base: position 754,276 of record JAPDOI010000302.1, read on the forward strand.
GAATCAATGAAATTTCGATATCGTCTCGTAGATCTCGATAAGGCGAATCGAGTGTTTTGCTAGAATTCGGTGTAACAGATTCAGCTATTCAATTAAACCTAATTGCAAACTATTATGGAGCAGTAGTTCTATTGAGGCTGTTACAGCCCCACTTGTTTCTCGATTTAGAGAAGGCGTTTAACCGAGTTCCGCATAAAGTAATCTGGTTTGCATTACGGCGGCACGGTGTCTCAGTGGAGCTCATAGACTGGGTCAAGACACTGATCCAAGAAGCCGAGTCCAAGCTGCTGCTGGAGCTTCGGCCGAATTTCCCATCTCTGTTGGCGTGCACCAGGTATCTGCTTTGTCTCCTCTTCTATTTATCATCGTGATGGACACTACCACAAGAGACCTGCAGAGACTAGCGCCATGGACGTTTTTGTAGGCGGATGACGTGATGCTCGCAGCTGAAGATAAATTGGATCTGGAGCGACAGGTGCAAAACTGGAGTGACCGATTGGCTCGATTCGGGCTTCGCCTCAATGTTAGGAAGACTGAGTATCTGACTACGGATAGAAGTGAGCGTGCCTCCATCAAGATTGATGGTATCGAGCTCACTCACGCAGACGTCTAAAGTACCTTGGTTCGATGATTACATCTGACTGCAGTCTAGATAGTGAGGTCAACACTAGGTTCAGCGCTGCGGGGTTTACTGGCGGTCAGCGACAGGAGTGCTATGCGACAGGAAGATGATTGATCGCCTAAATTCGAAGATTTACCAAACTGTGGTCCGGCCTGTTGCGCTGTATGCAGCAGAGTGCTGGCCTGCTACCATGGAAGCAGAGCCAAGGCTCGGTGTAATGGAGACCAAAATGCTCCGTTGGACAGCGGGTGTCACCCGCTTGGACCACGTCACGAACGACGACATCAGGGAGCGTGTTGGTGTTACTCCGGTTGCCGAGAAGCTGCGTGAATCTCGATTGCGATGGTATGGGCAGTTCTTCGCGCTGGAAAAGATACCGTATGCGAGACTGGGCTTAACCTTGACGTGCCTTCAAGGAGACCATAAGGACGGCAAAGGCAGCGGTGGCTTGACACGCTGCACACCGATTTGAGAATAGCTGGCGGGCGTGCACCCCGATCAGGCTAATGACAGGGTAAATATGTCGCCAGCGCATAAGAAAAGCGGACCCCGAATTGGAGCGGGACAAACGCTGAAGGAGAAGAAGAAGAAGAAATTACAGTCGCACTTACAGCGACAGCAAAAGTATGAGAAGCGACTGATGAAAGGAAAATACTCAGAGCTGTTGTGAGGATGTGCAGGGCTAAGTGGTTTCACTGATCTACCAGGCCGTCTAATAATTCCTGTCCAAAAATTTTCAAAATTCTATAATTTTCCTTAGAAGTGTTATAATATCAGGCAAGTGTGAGAACCTTCTAGAAGGTTCTCCAAAGTTCTACGCTAGGGGTATATAAGGCGCAGTCGCCGCGTCTAGCTACCAGTACAAGCTAAAATGGACCAAGGTCAAATTCGTACGTTCGTGTGCTACGAGTGGCTGCTGGGCAACGACTCGGGCACCGCGGTCGTCAACATCTGCAGAGCGTGCAAGGTGAATGCAGTGTCCCAACGCACAGTCAGCCGCTGGTTCAATCGTTTCGAGAGCGGCGACACGAGCCTCGAGGACAGGGAGCACAGCGGGAGGCCTTCTACGGTGGATGATGACGAAGTCCGTCGCTGTATCAAGGAGAAGCCGGAAGCCACCACCCGTGAACTGGCGACGACGCTCGGCTGCAGCAAGTCCACCATCCACGATCGACTCAACTTACTCGGCTACCACAAAGTTCTGGCCCGTTGTATCTCCCACCGTCTGACGGACGCCAACAAGCAGAGCCGCGTGGCCGTCTGCCAGTCCCTCCTCCTTCGTATGCATCGCAAGGGGTTTCTCGAGGACCTGGTCACTGGGGATGAGAGCTGGGTCCTGTACGACAACGTCGCTAGCCGTGCCGTCTGGATCCCGCGCGGAGAAGAGCCACCGACGACGCCAGAAGCCGACCTGCACCCGCTGAAGATCATGCTCTGCTGCTGGTGGGACACCAAGGGCATGCTGTACTTCGAGCTGCTCCCGCAAGGCAGGACGGTCACCGCCTCCATCTACACCGATCAGCTCGAGAAACTAGCCGCCGCCATCCGAGAAAAGCGTCCCCGACGGGCCTCGGTCCACCTGCTGCACGACAACACGCGCCCCCACGTGGCGAAGGAGACCCAGCAGAAGTTGGCGACGCTCGGCTGGGAAACGGTTGCCCATCCGCCGTATTCCCCGGACCTCGCCCCCTCCGACTACCACTTGTTCCGCCCGCTGAAGCACCATTTGGCCGGAAGAAAATTCACCAACTACGACAACCTCAAATCCGACATCGCGGACTTCTTCGAGTCGCAGCCCCTGGAGTTCTGGGCGAAGGGCATCGGCGACCTGCCTAATCGATGGACCACTGTTGTGGATAATTGTGGTGATTATATTGTTGATTAGACTTGTTTTTCAATAAAGTTGAAAAAAATTGAAAATGGTGAAATTTTCGGACAAGAATTATTGGGTTTTCCATTCATTTCTAAGAGGTAATCTTGGGTGCGCCCCTCGTCTAGGATAGTTCCGCCCCGCCCACTTTCACAAAGTGCTGCTTGGTTGTCCCTGACTCCCGCGCACATTCTACGCGTTAATTTAACAGCTACGATGGTCCCACCATGATCCGTGACCAAGAAAGGTTAAAGGCAGTGTTCACGACAAGAATCGTTTTTCTGCTTTTCCACCTATCTTGAAGACGGTCCCATGCTGATTCCAATGATGTTCTTGGAATCGAACAAGACCTTCTAGGAACGGAGTTATGGTACCTCAAAAATTGAGCTAGAGAAGCATGGTCCTCCGGTATCCGGTGGATCTTCTGGGGTGCGTTCCAAGAATGTTTCCATGATGCCGTGGGAGGGCAAATAGCCTTTCCTTGGGCAAACCTAATGCCCATGTCCACGAATTATAACTGTAAATTGCTTCCACGCGGCGGTGGCTACGTTTCCATGGAAGCCTTTTACCATGATAATGTTCTTGGAACGCACCCCTGGTGAGTGAATCGAGGCCACCTTCCAGGTCCGGCTCCGAAGAGCCGTCTGAGGCATACCGTGAGATGAGAAGCCTTTTATACCAGCAACATTGTTGATAGCTTTGTCTAAACATGTGAATGATCCTGACGAATATCTGGCGTCATATATGTAGTTCATAGGTGTTTACTGCGTTCAATACATTTGAAATGACGCTATAACGGTTCGCGTCGCGGCTGCAGGGCGGCGATCACTCCAGTAGTTCACCTCACCACCATCATTCGTTCATCTTTAGTATAACATATCTCCTGTAGGTCCTCCACATCGTCATTTTCTCCCGTAGATCTCCTCTCCTAATGCCGGAGTCCCTGTCCGACGTTAGCGTTCGAGTCTACGAACTCACCTGGATGTTGCAGGTGCAGCCTGCTTGCTATGTGGACTATGCAAAAATGAGTAATAATGAGGAGAATGGAAGCCTATCATAGGTTAGACATGATATATCATGATAATACGGGTTGATTGCAGGCTGTAACTCGTAAACTCTCGTTTGTAATCGAGCCCACAACAATCCTACCCTTTTTAGCGACTCTCTCTGAAGACCGTACTAACGCGGGTTCAGTGCTATCCCCAGGGGGGCATCATAGTACACAGCCCTGCACACCCTTACCGTCTTGATCATATCATTATCAGCCAATGTAGCAACAATTATTCAGAAAATAGCGCTGGCGACCCGTTGTCAATCAGCTGGCGCGCAATCCGCACGATAAGTTCGCCTGATAAGGGTTGACAGCTGATCGCCAGCTTGTCGCCGAGTTGAAACCCGGTCGCCGCCCGGTCGCCGCCAACCGAGAAACACTGCAAGCTAATCGCCAAATCGCGGCTATCTGGCGCTCCCGACTGTCAGCGGGTCGACAGCAGTCTGACCCTTCTTTCAGCACTGCCAGCGCGTCCCCAGCTCGCCGCCCTCCCATGGCCAATTGCCGGCTGAACGCGCGGTGGCGGCCAACTGCTTGCCCGGAGTGTCCAATTTCGCCAGCGCGCCGCCCGGTCAGTTTGTCTGAGTTCCTTCAAGAATTCACACTTTTCCTTTTTCAGGTGAAACCCTGCAGAGTCTAACCTCTCCAGCACTTTCTCTAACCGTGCTATATGGGTTTTGTCATCCGGTCCTGTGACCGTTATATCATCGAGATATATCACGACTCCCTCGATACCCGCCAGCGTTGTTTCCATGGCTTTCTGAAATATTGCTGGGGCAGAGGCTACACCAAAGGGTATTCGTGTGTACTCGAACAAGCCTTTTTATGTGTTTATTGTCGTGTATTTCCTAGACCCTTCTTCCAACTCTACCTGCATGTACGCCTCGGACAGGTCCATTTTAGAGAATCTTATTACACCGTTCAACATATGGAAAAGATCATCTGGTTTTGAAAGCGGGTACTGAATTATTTCAAACTGCGGGTTAGCGGTCACCTTGTAATCTCCACAAATCCGCACCTTTCCACCAGGCTTGGGTACAACTACCAAAGGTGTGGCCCACTCTGAATGCTCCACCTGTACGTGTGTCCCGTTTTGAACCATTTCCATCAATTTGGCCTCCACCTTTGGCTCTAGTGCGAAAGGAACCGGGCGAGCTCTGAAGAACTTAGGCGATCGCTCGTCTTCTTTGAACTTTAGTTTCGCTTTTAACGTCACACATTTCCCAAGTCCTGATTGAAAAGCTTTTTATGTTCATCGAGGATTCGTTTCAACTCTGCACGAGTCTCTCGGCAAATGTCGACGCTATGCACAACACGATAGTGTGGCCCACAATCAATTTCCAGTGCTCGAATCATGTCTCGTCCGCATAACGGGTGTCCTTTGTCCTGTAGGACGAACATGCTCATCAAAGCAGTTTTACCATCAAACTGCAAACTCGCTTGGAACTGTTCTAGAAATCGTATAGACTATTGTTAAATGCAGTTGCTTTGATGAGCACATTTTCTAGCTTTTGACGACCGATTCTTTGCCATGTATTCTTATCAATGATTGATATCGAAGCACCGGTATCAGGTTCGCACCTCACTTCCTCACTATTCATTTGCGCGTTTACATAGCGCGGTGGTTCTGAGTGCACATGTGGATTTTGCGTGCTTCCTCTGTCGTCATCGCCACTATTCGAACCAACACGGGAAACATTACCTGACGCAGTGGTACATGGACGACATGAAGCGGGTTCCACACGCCTCAACTCTTGGCGGAAGACTTCGCTTCCAGCACCTTTCCTAGGTGAGCATGCATTAGATGTTCTACTTGTTAGTTGGTTTGTAATGCCATGCTTCCCTGCGAGGTGGGGCTTCACACGCCGTAACTCCTGGCGGGAGACTTCATTTCCAGCGCATTCCATAGAAAAGCATGCAGTAGATCTCCCATACGTTTTTTGTTCGTTAACTTCATGCTTTCCTACGATGCGGGGCTCCGCACGCCTTATCCCATGGCGGGAGACTTGTTTTCCAGCGCCTATTTTAAAGAAGCACGGTTCTGGGTTCAATACTGTTTTCTGTGTACTAGTACCATGCTTCTTCACTTGGCGGGGCTCCGCACGCCCTTCTTGCCAGGAGACTTCCTCGGATGCTTGCAAACGACAGTGGCAATAGACATTATTCATGTGCCCCTGTTCTCCACACTTCCAGCAACCTTGTTGTGGCTCGCTTTTCATCGGCAAAGGCGGTCTACTTTGCCATCGGGAAAACCTCCCCTGGTCCATCGGACGCTCTTCACGACGACCTCTCCAGGGTATTTCAGTCGCACGGCTTCGTTTTGTAGCTACTTGAGCTACACCTACCGAAGTCTCTTGCTTCAGGGTCGGAGCCTTCTTACCGACCATCTGGAAAGCCTCCGCCTGTTCAAGGGCTTCTTTCGAGGAGAGGCTTTCTTTCTCAAGGAGCCTCTTCCTCGTCTCTACGCAGCTCAACCCACCAATGAAAACCATAGCTACATCACGTCGCGAACATCTTCACCTTCTCGAAACCACATTCGCTCGCGATCTTCTGTGTCTCTGCGTAGTATTCTTGCAACGATTGTTCAGGTTTCTGTCCAAGAGAGAATAACCTGAAACGCTCTGACATTAGAAGCTTTTTAGGTTGAAAATGGCGCTCCATCGCTGATTCGAGGTCACCGAGAGCAACCGTTTCCAGTTCACTACCATGCAGTAGTGACTCTAAGAGCTCATAGTTTGATTCTCCCACTTCTTGCAGGAAAATCAATCTCTTCTTGCTCTCTTCTGTTACCTCTCTGAGAGACAAGAAGTTATGGAACTGTTTCCGCCACGTTTTCCACGACTGGCCCGGCCGATAAGGCCCCGGCGCCCTGCCTCGGTACACCTCTGCTTGATAAACAGGGGCGGCAGTCATGGAAGCCGTGGCTGGATTTGTCTCTTTGGCAACTGGCTCCATGTTGGTGCTTGCTGCCTTGTACACCTCGACTTCGTTGTGTCTTCCATTGGTTGCTCGAGTCGTGGCCAGCTTCTTTGCTTCGGTTTCCTCCAAGTCCGGCTCGCTGATCGCCAGTTGAGTGGCCAATGCTTCTGTCCTTGCACACGTTGGACTGGAACACTTTATTATGGGCACAGCCCTTTTATAGGCGTGCTAGTATCACAGTCCGGCCGTAGAGTGATTATTTTCATTCTTCCTCCATCCATAACACATTCTGTTTATTCCTGAAAATCACTCCCTACCCTCAACTGGGCCAATGTACCGAAAACTTGGGTAATTGACCCGGCTGCGCTCGAATCATTCACAGCATGCCTGAAAAATGCGTCGTATACTTCCCTGGTACCTAGAGCGCCGGGTGTGCAGTGCAGCAGCTCGACATCGGCGAGATCATAACTCGCGGCCACAGCTCCGCCGAATGTCGGCGCGTTGACCAGCGGTGGCTCATGATGGGCGGAACAACCTGTTGTCGACGCCCCAGTTTGCCTGAGTAGTAGCCACTATACTTTTACATTTTCTGGTTTTTTTTTCGAATATTTGACTCTTCTTCTTCTTTGCAGCCACAGAAGGGTTCTTGTCAGAGGTTCAAGAAACGGGCAACCGCAGTTGGATTCAACCACAAACCCATTGTCGTCAGTGTGGTGGGCCTCTCCGGGCAATCGAAAAGGTGTGCTGTAGTGTGGCCAGGGTTACCACAATCCGGGCACTCGTCAGGCTTACCGCTATCGAACCAATGCAAATAAGACATCAGTATGGAGGAATGCCCGCAGCGTAACGAGGCAAGGGAACATCTCGCCCGCCTACTGAGATCCATCTCGGTGTTGCTGACTTCAGGAGGTGCGATCCCCAATATGGGGTTGACCTTACTCAAATAATTCCTAACGAATCGGGTGTGCTCCGCAAGTGAAAGACGAAGACGATCCAATTGGGAGTCCGTCCGTCTCTGTATATTGACTTTCTCGGGAGCATCCGCAAAAGGATTTCTGATATATCTCTCTCCCTCTCACAGGATTCATAATCATTCTTAATGGGTGATCAGGCTGCTTGACGATGTTAATAACCAGTTGCTGCGCTTGGAGTTGACAGTGCTCCTTAACAGGTAGAATACGGGCTTCAACATGAAGATGCATCACTGGAGTGCTTATAGCACACCCAGTGGCAATCCGAAGTGCAGCATTTTGAACTCGCTGCATCTTTGTCCACGATGAATCCGATATAATGCGTTGCCATACCGGTGCAGCATACTCCAACGCCGGCTGCAAGATTGCCTTGTACGCGGTCAGGATCGTCTCCTTACTGCTTCCCCACGACCTACCGCCCAGAGCTCGTAAGACGTTGAGCTTAGCTTTCACTGTAGCCTATTTCTTCTCAGTGTTTTTATGGATCTTCAGCGAGAGATCCAATACTAAGCCGAGCAGCTTCGGGAAACGTGCGGCAGGCAGACGAGCGTCTTCCCAGATCACAACGGGGTGAGCACAGTGCTCTTTACTCGCCTCTCATGCTTTTGCGACAGCGGCAAATGTCGCAGATTTTCTATAGAAAAACGAGAAAAGCGACGCGGCATTTGCCGCTGGCGGCAAACGCTGCAAAGTGGAGCTTTCATGCATTCGCGACAGCGGCATCGCGAATCGCTGGCCCCGTCGCTGTTTTTGCTGGCCCCGCAGCAGTTTCTGCGGCAGCGACGAGAACGATCCCTATCATTTTTGTCGCTGCCGCTGACCTCGTCGCCACATATCATCTCGGGACCATCACCAAACTGGGCATTTTGCCAACATCCTCGGCGATAGAGAAATCAGCTGATTTCTTCCCAACATTTAAGATTCTACTGCACCATCAAAATTATTCCCATACCACTAGTAATTCTGGTAATATTATTCAGTGATTCGCTGCAAATCTATTCTGCTGAGCGACAACAACATTTAATCGCTAAATATGTTATAATACTTCATTTCACCGTTCGATTTCTGACTGTATTTTGAATGTATTTGGTCTTGATGTGCTCTTCCTGTTTCGATGTTATTTTATGAGCATTTCTTCTAAATGATTGATGCAATTTCGCCGTGAAGCAGCAGAGAGGAATGAGTCATTTTTGAAAATTGCTCCATAGCGTGCCAAATCCCCTTTTCGACCCCCCTCCCTCTCAAACAAGTCACCGTACCTCACCCATCATATATACACACACCTCCGGTCTTCCTGCTTGTGCCGAATCCATATCACCGAGCTGTGCTGAATTAGTCAGTATGCCCTCTGATATAGGCTCGGAAATGCAGGTTTTTCCTATGCTACCCATAATATCCAAATACATTCACTGAAATCTTTTTCTGAATCTTTAAAATGTATGAGCAATCAGCTGATTTCGTCACAGCCGGGATATTTGGCAAATGTCCCAGCTCGCTGAAGGTCTCGGAAAGATAATTCGCGGCAAACGCCGCCGCCGCCCGAGCGATTCGCGGCAAATGCCGCAAAACGCTGGTTTTGCCGTGGGTCCAAGTGCGGCATTTGCCGCTGTCGCAAAAGCATGAAAGGCGAGTTAGGGACAGTGGAGAAAACTGATACAGATGATTTATCGGCAGAGACAGCCAGCATCATATTGTCGAGAAAGCGCTTCAGATCGACGAGGTAGCTGTTAATCTTGCAAGCAGCTGCATTAATGTCTCTGTCTCGACACAAAATTGTGATATCATCGGCATACGCAACGACTTTGATGTCATTAGGCGGAACGAGCAAATCTTACAGGTAAAGATTGAACAGAGCAGACGAAATCACTCCTTTTTGAGGGACACCGGCAGCAGTTGGGAAGCTATAAGAGGCATATCCCTGAAACAGCATTTTTGCGCGGCGTCCTTTGATAAAGGCAGTAATCCATCGCTCCTGCCAAGCCGGGATGGTAGACCTCAGCAGCTTCTCAGACAGTATACCGAAGCTGACAGTGTCAAAAAAAGTTGACCTTCTGACATTAACTTCTGACGTCATTTTGAACTATCGTCAATCTCGGGTTGTGGGGAAGTCGCGCCGCTGCTATCATAGCTTCATCATGAAGCTGAGCGGTTGTTTTCGAGAGAACACAATGGTAAGAATGGAGAAACAACCGCTCTGCTCTAAAGATAGCGTGATAATAGTTACAACACGACTTCTTTGAGATAAGATACAAACCATATATTTTGCCTGTTTTCTCGTGATAACACAATTCTAGAGCCACGAAACCATATTTCCATTGTTAGTCAATTGTAAGACATGAACAACATGAGCAGATCCAAAGAGTGCGCCGCAGCAAGTGCGTGTTGCGGCTTATCAAACAATATTCGACGCGCAGAGGATCCACAACTACCGGAACAACTGCCAGCTGATCACTTAGATTCAGAACGATTCCCAGAAGAGAGAAAGAAGCTGTCACCAGTAGTACTGTCCCACGCCTTCATGTTTTACACTCAACCCGAAGTATGACAAAAGATCAAAAGTGCAAAACTACCTTCTGTTTTGGCGCCATTCTTGCAAATACCCGAACATGAACAATGAGATCACGTAGGAAACTATGCTTATTTTCCAATAAATAAGAGAAAGCCTGAAATCCACAGATGAGCGCGCTCAGCAAGTTCATCAATATTCCGCTAAATTTTGCTAACCGGTCCAGTTATGCAAAACTCGTGGTCCATAAAAAACTTCTTCATTTCCTTCTTCTCAATATACGGAATGACATCGTACTTCACGGATTCATCCACTGCCTACAAAAGATTTGGACAAATCTGAGTAGAGGGACTTATTCTTTGAAGAGACCTTCCACATCCAGTTTGCAGACTTGTTCAGCGGCTCATCCAAAACAAGCGTCGGAACCCTCTTTCTAATGAACTTGAGCACTTTTGCCACGTTACATGCCGTCAAAGGATTGTCGCCAGTAACCATGACCACCTGGAACGTTTGCCGGTGGAAAACCTCCAGAATCGAGGAAAAGCTGGGCCAATGACAAAACGAACCTTATGAGAGCTTTCAACAATTTCCTTGATCATCACTTTGGTGTCCGGTTTAAGTGGACATGAGATCACAACAAACCCGGCAAATCGCAAATTAGTTTCCATTATCTCCCGCTTCGTGTCTCGCAGCTGAACACAGCTAATTAAATAGCATTGTTAAATGCAAAAATGATCATCTCACCTCCCCAAGCCTGGTTTGAGGCAGTTCTTTGATTCCCATTGCAAGAACGCGAGCGCCTTGACGTGTGAGATTAGTGAAAATCTCGTCATAACTATCGGGCACAGTCTCATACTGCAAAACAGAGTTATATGCTCCTCTAATGAGTCGCGTGAATGGCCAGATTCGACTGACCATAGACCGCAGCGTCTCTGGAGCTCCTTTCACAGCGACAATCATTTTTGGTTCCTGAAAGCCAGGGACCTGATATCCAGCAACCACGGTCATCCGTTTCATTGCGGACGAAAAATGGTAACGATGGAATATCTTCAGCCCGGTCTGCTTGGAACCTTTCGGTGGTATAACTGCATCGCCTAAAAGCATTCGGGTACAGCAATACCATGCAAGTATTAAATACTCTTGTTCTTTTTTATTCCTAAAGTTGGATTAAAATCACTCGTAAAATTTGCTACCACCTAGCCTAGGTTTATCTACAAAGAGCCCCCGTACCAAACAAAATTACGTTATGAGGTGGAAACTCTAAACTGAAACGACCGGGCCTCCGTGTTATCACATTATCTCACCATTCTCGACGCTCCGACACTTCGTGTTCCACACCTACGGTACAAATTCTTCTAACGTAATGCAGAAGGGAGCTTCTATTGTGAAAATCACATCCGCAGTTGCAGACAACAGCAGTGCGAGCTGAAAGCACAAGCTCCCGACAAAAAAAATTCTTAGGACCGCCTGACTATCTTCGAGCTCCGTGCTGCAACGGCGGATGGGAATTTTGTTCGGAAATAGAGATGAACCAAACTCTCTGTCGAAAATGAAATTCGCATCCCTCATAGCGCGCGCGTTCGTAAGCGATGCTGCTCTCACCGCCTTCCCCATGCTTTCTCGCTGTCTCCTGCCCTCGATCTGCACATGCACGCGAACGAACCACAAGAGTTAGGTTTTGACACAAACTACGCACGGAATAATCAGACAAAAAATCAAAAGTGCTGAAAACAACACGCCTTCAAGTGCGGACGATGTTTTTCAGGGATAACTGCGACTCGTTTCTCTGGAAGGGAAGCTAATTTTTATATTGGAATATTCTAATTGCCTGTCTCGGATGAACTGAACTTGATCAAAACTGCTTCTTTTACGCAAAAAACTCAGAGGTGATTACACGAAAGATTTTTTCTTCGAACTGTGCTCTGCCCCCTAAGAACCGCTCATTTCGAGAATCAAGCAGCCTGCAGCTGCATTGACCGTGGATGTGCTTACCCTCGAACGCGGTCCACGGCTACTTCTTGACAAGAAAGACTATGCCCTTTTTTCGTCCTATGAAGTGAAAAAAATTACCTGCAAAGCGAAACACGTACCTTTGGTGAGTGACCAATCACACCAAGTTAAACATGCTTTTTCTAGAGGATCTCCCACAAGATCTTCGTCAAAACGGACAAGACTGTGACAACAAGCCAGAACCTTAAAAAAGTTATTGGAAAATTAAAAAAATCATTGAGAAAAGTAATAAGTCATACCTGTACGGACTCGATGGGGACGTCAGAAACTGTTTTGAGTAGTCCATTGTCTTCGCTACTACTAAATGTCCTTGAGTAGAGAGAAAACAACAATAATGCATCTAGACAAAGAAGAACTAGCAAACCTAAATGCAACTCCCTCCACAACTAGGTTGTCAGTAGTGAGCGTTCCCGTTTTGTCGAAGCAGCATATGTCAATTTTACCTGCGAAAGGAATGCGAAACGGTTCGGTACAAAAAACTCCTGAAATCATAGAGATTGAAGATTATACGACTTCGGTAAGTAGACCTTCAAAAAACAAACCTAATTTTTGAAGAGCAATTAGTGACGTATTGACAGCCAACGACAGCTCTATTGGCAACTCAGGTGGGATAACACTAGTCAAAATGAGAGTGCACTCCAGGAACAGTTTGTACTTATTGCGTTTCTCGTCCTGACTTCCTAAATAAGCAATGGTTACCGTAGCAATACAACGGCATTTGTGACTTATACGAAAAACCACAAAATATTCTTTGCTGCCGCTAAGTCGTTGTTCCTAGTGCTATCTAAACCAGTAAAGTCCTGGGTGGAAAAGGAAACAACTCCGCTCGTTATATTGATTTTTTCTGTATGTTAGACTTGCCGATAAGATACTGCCCTTATAACTTGCGCAAAATTGAATCCGACTCGCTCGATGAGTGCTGTTGTGATGGAAGATCACATATCGATTGCGCCATCAGCCAATCACCGAGTAGGCGGGGCCTTGATCTAGGCGCAGCAAACCCGCCAATCACTTATCACCCAGCACGCTATATATATATATATATATATATATATATATATATATATATATATATATATATATATATATATATATATATATATATATATATATATATATATATATATATATATATATATATATATATATATATATATATATATATATATATATATATATATATATATATATATATATATATATATATTGGTGCCCTGTTTCTACTGAACCCAGCAGACATTTGAGTGTACACAGGGAACGTTCGAGCGATATAGCGTGCACAACTATATCGCGAAAGTATCCCGCACATTGCATAAAGGTGTCGCCGTCCGGCACACCAAGGCCTCTGGTCCATAACACCTTAGGATCCGTACCTAGGAAGTTCATAGAGTCTTTGATCACAAGTCACAGTTTCGCCACCCTGAACTGTCGATCGCTGTCGAGCGATATCCAAAAAACCTTCATCCTTTCCTGCCTGCATTGACGGCGAGTGGTCGGGTGATCGATACCTCCGAGTCAAGTAAACTTTTTACCGTCCTGGAAAGAACTTTCTCCCAGTTCCGTCTCTATTAGTCTCGAAAACCGTGTCTGTTCCTCCCTTTTTGTATTCTGAGGAAGCTAGCTTCATTTTCGAGCCGCCGCCGTCAGGTCCTGGTACAATATTTCGACTGTCGACCTTTCAACTGTTGTGCGTCGCTCCTAGTGGCAAGGGAGCAAACCTGATATTCTTTCTTCATTTGCCACTCGAGCAGGTCCTTGTTGTTTGATTTACTGATATCCGCTCGCTGGTTCGGTTTCTGTTAAGGTTATGATGGATGGTGCTGATCTTCCTGCAGACTTATTGATTGCGATCGAGGTCAATGCGTCTGCGTCTGTGCCATTGTGCCTGAAGAATCTCCTGCCACAAATCACGATACAGCTGAGTTCAATAACTAGAAAGAATTTGTCTCTCCGAAAGGTTAATCGAAATCTTCGTGAGGAAAATGAGCTTTTGAAAGCTAAGATTAGTGATTTTGAGTCCTTATCTACTGTTTCTCGTGCTCCGCTGTCTTCTCAAATTGCTGATTCTCCATTGCCGTGTAATTGCCTCTGAAAAAAGAGCGCATCCGTTCCGTTGTCGTTGGCAATTTACCTGAACTTTGCAACGTCTCTTTGAGTCGCCGTCGTGATTATGATTACTATAGTGTCATTAATAAGCTAGATCAACTGAAAATTGATTGTTATCCTGTTGCTGTTTACCGTCTCGGGAAATATATCCCAGGAAAAAAGAGACTCATGAAAGTTGTTTCGCCATCCACTTTCCATCAAAAACTGGCTGTTAGGAGGGCACCGTGGCTGAGGTCCTCTTCCAGCGGTGGGCTGTTCCTTCGGGAGTCGCTCACTGAACAGGAATTGAGACACAGACGCGGTCAAACCTTCCGTAGTCCATCGAATGCTCAGCCATCACCATGTATTGATTCTCCTCAGACTTATTCTCATGCGAATGCTGATCTAATTGCCTCTGTCAATGTTGATGCCTCCCCTGTCAATTCTTTAAACTGAGCGGGGGTCGTCCGTCTTTTAATAGATACATCTCCTGCTTTTACTCTAATGTTAGATCTATTCCGAAAAACTCTAATCATATTGAGCTTGTTTTGGGCCAAAAATTTGACGTTTATGTCTTTGTTGAAACTTGGCTGAAGGCCTCTCATTCTGTGGCGTCTTTGTTCTGCGGCTTTAATTACGAATATCATACCATCCGTTGTGACAGGCCGAGAAAGCAAGGAAGAAGTGTTGCATTTTTCATCCGTAACAGTATCAATTACGAAGAAATTTTCTCTGAGTCCGTCCCTGATAGTTTCGAAATTGTAGCGCTTGATATCATTCTTGAATTTCATAAGTTCCGTTTTATTGCGGTTTATAGAACCCCTTCCTGTTCCTCGGTGTCTAACGAGCAACTCATTAAAGTCATTAGCGATTTGGTAATGTGCGAGTATTCAGCAATTATTGGAGGAGACTTCAATTATCCCGGGATTGATTGGAATTGCCAGGAAAATGAACCTCCTCCGTTTCCGGTTTTACAGAAATGCTACTCAATCATGATTTAAAACAATTCGTGAACTTTCCTACGAGAGGAGCAATTCTTGACCTTGTTTTGAATAATGATACCTCAATTATCAGAAATTTGAAGGTTGCGCCAAATGTTGGTAGTAGTGATCACCATAGTATTTCTTTTGAATTAAAGTTTAATTATGTCGAGCCTATTTTGACTGTTCGTAGGAATTTCTCTGCTTGTGATTATATGGGACTCTCTGACTATTTATAGCATGGAGGGCTTCGTTTGAATAGGTTAGCTCTGTAAAAGAATGTATGAAATGTTCATCGAAATTCTTCATCATTCCATAGCTTTATTCGTGCCTTTAAAGCGGGTGTGTGCTTCTCGAGCTTTACTTCCGGCGTATTTACAAAACATGATTGACCACCGTAGCTGTCTTTTCCATGTTGCAATCTCTTCTCATTCGGAGCCGGACTGGGAAAAGTTCAAAAGCTATTCTGAAAGATTCCAGCGATGCCTCGATAAGTATAATAAAAATATCGAGAAAAAGATTATCGATAGTGGTAATAAGCGGGGCTTTTTCAAGTTTCTGAACAAAAAACTTAGGGCTTCTGTAAAGATTCCTTGTTTGAGAAGAGGTGACACCATCGCTATTCTGGACGTGGATAAAGCCAATCTGCTAGCCGAGAAATTCTGCGAAATATTCACTGGACCAGACAGCTATTCACCGTCTTTCCAGTGACCAGTCGAATTCCCAATGGTTACATTTCCGTGCTTTGATGGTGCTTCTCTTTTCAAATATCTCAAGAATTTGCCGTGCTCCTTTTCCATTCACCTGACTATATTCCATCTACTTTTGTAAAAAATATAGCGCATGTCATTGCTGATCCCTTTTCCTACTTGTTCAATCAGTCCCTGTTCTTTTCAGAGGTTCCGCTTAGGTGGAAACATTCTTTTGTTACTCCTTTGTCGAAAAAAGAGCCGGCGAACTCAGTCGAAAACTACAGGCCCATAAGTTTGACATCCTCCTTCTGCCGAGTTTTCGAGAGAGCTCTGAAGTCACACATTGTTTGTCATTTGGAAAGAAACTCAATCGTTCCCTGTAATCAGCACGGTTTTGTTAAGGGAAGATCTACTGAAACAAACTTGCTGGAATGTATCAATGAGTGGACTCAATATTTAGATGAGAAGAAATCTTGCGATATCGTTTACTTTGATTTTTCGAAGGCTTTCGATCGGGTGGACCACTCTAAACTTCTCATGAAAATCTCCCATCTCAGATTCCATCATATTACTGAGAAATGTTTACGAGAGTATCTCTCAGGCAAAAGTTTCCAAGTCAAAATTGGCTCATCTTTTTCCTCTCCCAAAACGGTTCTGAGCGGTGTTCCACAAGGAGGCGTTCTCTCGCCGCTTTTGTTTGCAATCTACACTGCTGATCTTCCTCAAATTTTAGAGGATTGTGGGGTTATTTGCAAACAATTTGCTGACGACATCAAGATCTTTCGCAGGCTTGAAAATTCTGAAGATCATACCAAAATTCAATCTGCTTTGGATGCGATTTCAAACTGGTCGGAATTATGGAAACTGCCGTTAGCACCGGAAAAAAAACTGTTTACATGAGAGTCGGGAGGTCTACATTGCCAGGCAATTACAAATTGGGGGATCATGCATTGAGTAGTCTCCTCAGTTAAGGACTTGGGTTTTCTCTATGATAACAAACTGGATTTTACAGCTCATTTCAAGCACTTAGTTCGAAAAGCTTCTTCTCGCACTTATCAAATAATTAAAGGCTTATCAACTTGTGATCAGGAAGTTCTATTGAGGGCTTACAAGACCTATGTGCGACCAATCATGGAATGTGGGACTCCGGTATTTTTGCCTCACAGAAAGAAGGATATTGAATTTTTAGAGAAAATTCAAAATGACTACACCCGCAAGGTGTGTATAAGATCAAAGCAGTTCCTTCACTCCGAAAATTTTCCTAGAGTTATAGGACCGAAACTGAGAAATATAAAATTCAAGTTGCATTCGTTAGTATCTCGGCGTAAACTTTATGTGTGCATGGTTTTCAAGATTGTATCTGGCGCTACTAGAGTGGATCTTAAAAATTTTTAACGTGTGAATAGCTCCAGAACTAGGGACGGATCAGAGAAGATATCGTATGGCATACCTAAATCCGGAATTAGATCAAACTCGTTCACATGTAGAGCGGGCTCCAGCTTTCTTTCACTTAGGCTCGAATTTCTACCTACCTCTCACAGCTTCATGTCCTTCAAGCGCATTGCAGGGAAGATGGTTTTAGATTTCTGACGACCCTTTACTCTATTCTGTTTTGTATCCGTTACTTGATTGGATTCTCCTTTTCCTTAGTGGTCGTTTTATGACGTATGCCTTAAGCATCGTAATAAAAGCTAAAGTTCAAGTTAAAACCGCGCTATCCAGACTTCTGAGCTATTTCCATGCACCGTTTGCTGCTTTGCAGGAAACCCGCCTCAAGGATAGACCCGTCATCAGCGTCGGAGAGTACACCATCTACTGCGGTAACGCTGACGATAGGAGAGTGGGAGGCTGTGCAATAGCTGTAAGGAAGGATTTCAATGGTATGGTCAAGGAGTTCGGCTCAACGTCGTGTAGGAATGCATTTGTGCGACTGCGGGATCACAGAGGATTCAATCTGTGGATAGTGAGTGCTCATGCGCCCACCGAAACCGCCGAAGACAATTCCAAGGATGCCTTCTACGAGAAACTCAATACGTTGCTAGCCGAATACCTTGTCAACATGCTGTTGTCGTGGGAATTGACGCAAATGCGAAGATGGGACTTGATCAGGAATCCGAAGTACTCGGTAAATGGTTCTACCCAGTGAAGCAAACATCGGACAATGGCTACCGCCTTGTCGACTTTTGTGAACGCAGTGGTCTGATTATTGCATCGACATTCAAGAGGAATCATCGCCGCCATCAGCTTACGTGGCAGGGACCAACCCAACTATCTCCAGAAGAGCAGCGAAAGCGAAAGATGACAACTTTGAAACTACAGCTTGACTATGTCCTGACGAGGAATATTCCAGTATCGGACATTCGAAGATCTAGAGCTGTGTGGGATGTCGCATTCGATTCGGATCACCGTCCTGTTCTGTTGAATTTCACTGCGAGGATTCATAAGAGGAAGCGAGGGGCTCAGCCTCTCCAGAGGATTGAGATGACAAGTCTCAGAGATGAAGAATGCAGAAGGAATTTTCGACAACGCGTTTCTATTCATATCGGAGTACGGACGAGGAAGAAACTTTGCGACGCGGATTCTTTTGTCAAGTGCATCCAGTACGCTTCGAAAGAGGCACTCCCGGTTATGCAGCCTAAGAAGAAGCTCGTCTACGTCTCAGAGGAAACAACATCTACCTACAACAGAGTATGTGCTCTCCGAACTGCAGGAAACTTCGTGGAGGAGAAGCGTCTGAGGAGGAAGTTGCGTCGGCAGCTTCAGGGTGACCGCGAGCGAGAGTGGACGTGTAGAGCTAAGGAGTTCGAGAAGGCTTGGGAGGAGAAGAATCCGAGGAAAGCCTACACGTTGCTGCGACAGTATAGCGGGAAGATGAAGAGAGGTTCTCCTGTCTTGAACACTACCAATTTAAATGCAGTTGGTGATGCGACGCTGCCAATATGGAAGGATTACTTCAGTTCACTACTGAATCGTCCAGCGCCATCAGTACCTGAGCTCCCGCATGCTCAGAGAGCACATTACGATGTCAGTGAGGAACCGCCGACTGAGTCTGAAGTTTTGGATTAGGTCCGGAAAATGAAGAATGGAAAGGCAGGTGGAGATGACAACATTACTGCTGAAATGCTGAAAGCTCTTCCTCCGTCTGGGATTCGTGAAATGACCAACACCATCCGTGCTATATGGATGAGCGAAAGGATACCCGATTCGTGGAGACATGCGATCATCGTACCTCTTCACAAGAAGCTATCCGTCACGGATCCTAAGAACTACAGAGGAATCTCTCTACTTCGTGTCATGTACAAGGCTTTAGAACGTATCATTCTCGAGCGACTTATCAAACGTCGTGAAAGAACGACCAGAGATGAGCAAGCCGGTTTTCGACCTTGAAGATCGACCATCGACCAAGTGTTCGTCGTGAGAAGAGTAATTGAATTGTGGCAGCGGTATTCGAGGCCATTACAGCTTGCTTTTTTGGACTTCGAAGCCGCGTTCGACTCTCCTCATCGTGATCGATTGCTCAATGCTCTGCCAGCGGATGGAGTCCCGGAAAAGTATGTTCGGTTAATCGAGGACATGAACAAAGGAACAACAGCAGCAGTTCGTACACCTGTCGGATTTACGTCAGCTTTCGACGTGAAAACAGGAGTAAGGCAAGGAGCCGTTGCAGAATCTTTTCTTTTCAACTTCGCCGTTGATGACATCATGCGTAGAGTTGCAGATTAGATTGCTGCGGATGTGATCCTAACACCATCAGGACGCTCCCTTGTCGACCTGGAGTACGCTGACGACATTGTGTTATTCGCTGAAAACAACGCAAAACTGCAAAGGATTGTGAACCTCGTTTCGAAGTATGCCGCAGCCTCTGGACTTCGTCTTCGTCCCGACAAATGCAAGCAGATGTGGGTCTCTCAGAGGCCTTCAAATGGGAGTTTGTGTGGACGGACAACGTATCAAACTGGTGGACGATTTCTGTTATTTGTGCTGTTTGCTGAAGGACGAGGGTTGTTATGCAGCGGATATTCGACAACCATGTGCGAAAGCTACGTCTGCATTTAATTCTCTAACCAAGTGTTTGTGGTCTACCACCATCGCGAAGGAAGTCAAGTTGAGCGTCTACCTATCCGCTATTCGCCCTATCATGATGTACGGATCGGAGACGTGGGCAGCACCGAAGACGCAGATGGAAAGGTTGGATTGCATGGAGAGGAAGCTGGATGGAAAGTCGACTTCGACTGCTCGGGCATACACTAAGAAGAACGCCGGATCGTCTCGTACAACACGCTTTAAAAAAGCTTCCAAATTCTGTCTGGAAACGGCCACCTGGGCGTAGGCGAAAGTTCTGGACGGATGTGGTTAAAGAGGATTTGAAGTCACTCGGCATCGAAAGACAGTTCAGGCGCGATGTTTCGTTTCGCAGGAAATGGAATAGTGACAGCTGGATGGAATGTGTTCAAATTGTGGCTGAAGACCGTGAAAAATGGACACGGCTGACTTCTAGGACGGCACACCTCGGTGAAGATGCGGAATGACCGCGTCAGGTGAAAGCCAACCGATTAAGTCTAAAGTAGATCACGAGTAAATGTTCTTATTCTTGCCGACGACTTTTTAGCTATTGTTTTGATGTTTTATAACCGATTGGACTGCATTCTGGTCGAAGAATTTTAAACAATGAGAGAAAAGTCGTCGGCGGGTCTGAGAGCAGGACCTTTACGATCCGCCTCAACCGCGTCGGGCGGTCACCCACCCGGCCTACTTTTTCCAAGCTAGGCTGTAAATCTGCAGCCGCACTATTTCAGATTCGTTTCCGACTCAGCCACCCGTTCCAGCACTCGCCGCAACCACATCCTCCTGCACCCCACGCCGTCGCTGGCCACGAGCAGCCGCCCCAGCGTGACGACGACGACACCCTCTACACTAACCCATTCTATATTTGCTGCACTAATAAACCAATTCTTTCACATCTGTGCCCATCACAGACGTAACAAGTGCACAGCAATACTTTTAAGCCTTTTTGCCTCACTGATGAATATCAAAGGATGAAAGTTACGCTACCGGCGGGAATTCTCTGAAAAAACCTAATAAGTGAACAGTTACGTCAACCTAGGACGCGAAACATGATCCGAAAAATCATTAACCCGTTCACGAACACGCCTAATTTTATGTGACTGAACTTTCGGGCCGTGTGCAATATTGCGTTACCGTATACCGTTTCCCACCGGTGGGACACGTTTGCTCGAATAGCACGCCACTGAAAACCGACTTTCGTTTTTCTTGTCCATCGCGTAGCTATCAATGAAGTAAACACCAAGCCGAAATTCGCGCTTATGAAACTCTTTCTTCGAAGAGAAAAACTGCTATAATCACGGCAGGGTCAAGTGGGAATATTATTTTGCCTCTGTTCCGGTTATCTTAACTTAGATGGGTTACTTTGAATGTGATTCACGGATCAGGTATATGTTTTCAATTTTGTATAGTTTAGATTAGGTTATGACGGGCGTGAAAAATTAGATTTCCAGAAATTCATCTTTTGGGGCCATAATAGGGATCGTAGTAGCAGTGCCACGTTTCCAGTGGAAGGAACACGACTCCAGCTATTCATTCCTTCACAGAAAGCTAAGAAATGGCAACGGAAGAAACAGGAAGTCATAGTGTGCTTGGACTATAGTTTTTGCAGCAGTTTTTTCTATTTGATTCCGAGCTATTTTCACAAAAACTCGAAAATTGTGCTATGGAGGGGCTACAGACGGACCACAAAATCTGTAGCCGGGTCCAGTCTAGGCAAACACATTCTTCATAAGAATGTTTCAAAAATCGTTTTTGTGGAGGAGAAATCGATTTTCTAAAAGAGTGTTCCACCGTTCGGACACGTGGTCATGAATGGATTAATGAAAACGACTGATACAATTAGCGAGTTACTCAAACAAAGAAGTTTACCGCTCTGGATGACTATTGTTCCCTCCACAAAAAATTGAGCGAAACAGTTCCTAATCGAGAAGATCAGAGATGAAGTTGGACCATCAGAGTGGGTAAGGAACCTAATAAGTCAAAAAAATCCAATTTGAGCCAATTCATGCATAATTGATATAGAAAAATCATCCCGAGTGATGGTGACGCAAACTTTCTTGCAAATCTTCAAATATCCAGATATATTTACATGTGAGAATTTCATGACAGCTGGGGTAGACATGTACATAAGGGATCCCGATCAGGGGTGTGCATTTTCCGTTTACCGATTTACCGGATTTACCGGTTTTTCGGTAAATTTTGATTTTCTGAATTTTTCTCGAGATTTGCCGAAATTTTTACCGAAAAAATTGGGTTTTTTTTGCCTAATCGGCCTACTTCTTACTCGTATTTCACGGGTTCACTACTGTTAAGGCATGCATTTGGCGCGATATCCTTCTTCATCCTCCTTTTTGTTAATCTTTTTTAACCCTTTGGTCTACTTTTTGAATGCGCAAACGATCTCTTCACCTTTTGTGTCACGTGCTTTTTCTTAGCGAGATACTACTCCAAGAAATGCATATTTTTTTCAAAAATGTCATTAGATTTCCAAGGCAGCAGAGTTCTGAAGCAGATATTTCAGTATCTTGAAAAATTCTTTCCGAAGACCCCGACACAACACTGAATCCTTTGCAGTTCTGGAACGACTCCATTGTGAAATCATCGTGCCCGTACAGGGTTCGGCGCGGGAGGGGGGGGGGGGTCTGAGCTCCTCCGGGAGACCACATGAACCATTCTGACCGTGGGTAGTAGGTACACTGCCTAAAAATTTTTTTTGTGAATGATTCGGTAATACCGTCAAATAAACATGAGACCTTGTAGTAATTAAATTAACGTAAATGCTGAAATTATAGTAAAGGTTCTCCTACGATTGAGTATAAGGCACATAGGTTCTGGGCGTGTATCCTAGATAGTTGTGTACCGAATTGCAAATAAGAATAGATTGGAAGCTACGGAATGGGGAGGAAGAAAAGAGAGGACGCGATGAATAAAGTTATTGGCGAAGGCAAAGACGACGAGATGTACTAAAGAAGTAAATATGTTTTCAGAGAAGAACAGTTTTTTTTAATGTATGGAAAACACGCTTTAATAAGTGGTTGGATACGAAAATAGGTGCTTCAACATTATCCAGACCAGACATGGCAAAAACACTCGCTAGTTCAAAAGAGAGTCTTCTAATCTGGTTAAAATTCGAATTTCATTCCCCGAAACCCACTCATACACCAAACACACGACACGGGTTCGATCCCGCAAAGTGCTTAATTTTTGCAAGACGTTAGACCTCACATTTTTTTGCTAAGTAAGGGTCACGAAAATAAGATATTCGAGTCGAGAGTGGTAGATTTACCCTATATACAAATTTTCGGTCTCTAAGATGGACGCTGAAAGGCACTTCCTTGTGTGCACCTGTCTCAGGTGTGGTCCCGCCGGAAGTGGTCAATTTTGAAATTTAGGTGTGACGAGATATTTAAGTCCAGCGTAGTACAAGTCAGCAAACCTAAAATAGGGTTTTAAAACAGCTGTAACTTAAGTTGCAAATGAGCTATCTCGGGTTTGAGTAAAACTAAGAAACTAGGCTTGTAACCCTAGCAAATGAAACCTTAACCGATCCCAGAGCACGCTTTACAAAAAAATTTTACTAGGTGTGGACATTTGATATTTTCAGCATAATTGTCCACACCTAACCAGTGCATTTAGGTGTGGACATTTATGCTCAAAACATCAAATGTCCACATCTAGTAAATTTTTTTGTAAGGCGTCTCTGGGAATGAGTAAAGTTTCATTCGGTAGGGTTGCAAACCTAGTTTCTTACTTTTGCTCAAACCCGGGGTAACTCTTTTGGAAGTTAAATTACAGGTGTTTTAGAACCCTATTCCAGGTTTGTGGACTTTGACGTTTTTTTTACGTTTTTTTACCTTGTTCCGCTTCCTATGTAGCGCTCTTCGGCGTTACGCTGAGGCGGTAAAAGATTGCACACAGGGTAAATCGACCACGCTGGACTCAAATATCCTACTCTCGTCACACCTAAATTTCGAAATTGACGACTTCCGGCGGGACCACACCTGAGAAAAGTGTGAGGCCTTATACTGTAGCGGTGTTCAGCATCTATGTTGGACGGTGAAAGTGAGTATATGAGATAAATCGACCACGCTGGACTCGATCATCGTATTCTACTGACTCATACCTTGCAAAAATGTAGACTTCCAGCGCGATCGCACCTGCGACAGGTGTGGGCCACACAGGGAAGTGGCTTTCAGCGTCCATCTTAGAGACTGAAAATTTGTATATAGGGTAAATCTACCACTCTCGACTCGAATATCTTATTTTCGTGACCCTTACTTTGCAAAAAAATGTGAGGTCTAAGGTCTTGCAAAAATTAAGCACTTTGCGGGATCGAACCCGTGTCGTGTGTTTAGTGTATGAGTGGGTTTCGGAGAATGAAATTCGAAACGTAACCAGATTAGATGACGCTCTTTCGAACCAGAAATCTATACATCTGAAGTAACATGTTCTTCTTGGACTTGCGAAATGAATTTACGAACTCATATTAAATTAAAAACACATTTATTTCTTCGAGACATCCCGTATTCTTGAACTAAGCCAATCCCTTCATCTTCTCCACGCTTCTTTTCCACCTCATATATACCTTAGCTTCCTACCCGAAATTATGCTGCCGAGATGTCGTACGTTCGTGTCGTGGCAGTGCGGAGGAAAGAAGATCGCCTCCGTGCAAACCGACGTCATCCCCTCCACAAAGAGGGTTTTTGTCATGGGAGAGGTGCTGGCCGGCCGCAGCTCCCCTTCGGATTCTCCTGCAAAGGGCCGGCGTGGAGAGGAATCCTGGACCCGCTCAGAAGTACCAATGCGCCACGTGCGGAGAGGATGTAAACTGGAGACATACCAGCGTCCAGTGCTCCGGATGCCAAAGGTGGGTGCATCTCTCCTGTTCGGGTCTCAGTTCTGTAAGGCATCATAACTCATCTTTTCGTTTTGTGTTATGCTCCTCACCTTCCATCTCAGATTCCTCTATCTCAAGTCGCCCCTGTCAATTGTGCATATCAATCTAAACGGCCTTCGTGCCAAGCTTTCTGAACTCTCTCTCTCTTTGCACGCACTCACCATCCAGGCGTGATCATGGTTCAAGAAACCAAGCTCTCTCCATCCCCCACCTATCCTCATCCCAATATCCCAGGTTATACTTCTTACCATGCTCCAAGGTCATCTCTCGGCGGAGGAGTTTCTACCTTCGTTCTATCCTCACTTCCCTCACACCTCATTCCCAGCACCCCCACGGACGGTACTCTCGAGTACCTCCCAATCCATCTCCCCCTAAAAACACCCCTTTCTCTTTTCAAGATATACATCCCACCTACAACTTCATGCCCTTCATCTTACAATCCTATCCTACTTCTCAAGCAGCTGAGCGAGTGCTCCCTCTCATCCTCGTACGTTTTCGCGGGTGATTTCAACGCTCACACCTTTTGCTCGTCTCTCGGTCCTGATGTTAGAGGAAATGACGTCGAAGAATGGGCAGATGAGTGCGACCTGGTCATTTTAAACGATGATCAGCCCACTCGTCTCCCTGCCAGCGGCCGATCTTCTAGCCCAGACATATCTCTTGTCTCGTCCAACCTTTCTAGCTGCTGCTCATGGTCTACCTCGACTACTCTGCCAAGTGACCACGTTCCTGTCTTTGTCCACATCGATCGATCCAATTCTCTCGCTCCCTTTTCTGGTGTTCGCCAACGTTCTTATCTTAATTTAGGCCGAGCAGACTGCCGCCTGTTCAGTGAAGTTGCGCTTCGCCTATCGGCAGATTACCCGTGGAATGGAAGCGTGCACCAGAAAGAGTGCCATTTATCTGACGCGATCCGCAGAGCCATGAATGCGGCTACTCCTATCGGTCGCGTCAAGACGTTCTGTCCAAATGTCAACAGAGACATCCTCGACAAAATTAGAACGAGAGATGCGAGGAAAGCGGTTAATCATCTGGACCCCGTGGTTGCTGAGCTTGACAGTGAGATCAAAAAGGATTTGGACAGACACAAGAAAGAAGAGTGGGAGAAGTTCACCGGGCAGATGGACTTAAGGACGGACAGTGCAGCTACTTGGAAGGTTTTACGGAAGCTTTCGGGTAAAAGCTCACCCGCCACCGTCTCCACAGTCGAATCCGACAACGGCGTATTCAAATCAGGAAAGGAAGCCGCTTATGCGCTCGGGAAAAGTTTTTTCATCATCAGTGCTAAACGAGGTCCGCAGAATAGAGTGACTGTAAGAGAGCTGTGCCGCCTCCCGCTTGTGAGCACGGCCGAAGCGTTTACTACGACGCAAGTTGAGAAGACTATAAAGGAAATGCGGAACTCTAGAGCTGTTGGTCCGGATGGGATATGTCCTGCTGTCTTGAAGAAGATACCCACTGACCTTCTACCGCTTCTCACTGATGTGATAAACACCTCGTTCAGGTCGTGTACTATCCCGCAGAATTGGAAGACGGCAAACGTCGTTCCGCTGCCCAAGCCTGGCAAACCCCAAGCTTCAGTCAAGGGATATCGGCCCATTAGCTTGTTGTCTTCTTTTGCTAAAGTAGCTGAAAAGCTGATCGTCAAAGCCCTGGCCGAACACAACGAGAGACAGGTGTTTCAGCATGGATTCAGAAGACTGCATTCCACCACGGCAGCTTTGTTAGAAATTACTAGCTATGCAATTGATGGTTTCAACGCCTATAAGCCGCAGAGAACTGTAGCAGTTGCCTTGGATCTCACCAAGGCCTTCGACACAGTGAATCTTGGCATCTTATCAAACAACTTACTGGAGTCATCAACCCCGCCATGGCAAAAGCGCTGGATAGCTGCATTCACTAAGGGAAGACGGGCTAGAGTGATGTTCCAGAATCATGTCTCAACCAGCATTCCGATTGCAGCTGGAGTCCCACAGAGCGGCGTATTGTCGCCTGCTCTCTTCAGTCTGTACCTCGAAGATATGCCCGCCCCTCCCCAAGATATCAAGGTGGTCGCTTACGCTGATGATATGACTGTCTTGTGTCGTGATCGGGACAAAAATGTGGCCGCCGCTAAGATTAACGGGTACTTGACCACACTGAAAAGCTTCTTGGAACGCAAAATGCTGAACATTTCTGCGTCAAAGTCATTGGTATCCGTACTCACAACGGACCCATCTGAACACAGCGCACATCCGTATGTCGTATGGAATGGAGATCGTTTGCCTGCCGCCCGCTTCCCAAAACTTCTCGGACTCGTGCTCGATCCATCGCTCAAGTTCCATAAGAACACGGAACAGAAGCAGGCTATCGTTGAAGCGAAGCTTAACGTTCTTAGAGCCCTGGGCGGTACAAAATGGGGTAGTAGCAAAGAAACCATTATTACAACGTATAAGGCGATTCTCCAGCCTGCACTAGAATACGCCGCACCAGTTTGGCAGCATCTAGTTTCGGAATCCTCTTGGACTAAGATGCAACGCATACAGAATGCGGCTCTTCGAATCGCCACCGGATGTGCAAGAAGTTCCCCGGTCGATCACTTGCATGCTGAGACCCGCTTATTACCAGTAAGGGAGCACTGTGAGCTCCAGGCCCAACAATTTTTCATCAGCATTGTCAAACAACCAAATCACCCCTCTTGGAGAGTGCTAAACCCTGTCAGAGAAAGAAAGATCAGAAAGCCATTCGCCGATGCTCCCAGCAAAGTCAATCTGCAAAGATGGCACGACCCACAGCAAGAACGACTCCGTCTATTGCGCGAGGAGCATACTCAGTTCGTACGGTGCCATCTGGAAAAGGCGGTCATTAATCCCATATTAGGGGTAGTACCGCCCCAAATCTGCACATCCGAGGCCCAACTCGGAAGAAGGGCCAGGTGCACTCTGGCATCGCTGCGCTGTGGTCATTCTACCATGCTTATGTCCTACGCCAGCAAAATAGACAGCAGCAAATCAGATGTCTGCCCGGACTGCGGTTGCCTCGGCCATGACACTGCGCACCTCTTCAAATGTCCGGAGAGACCCACCACGCTGACCGTAATGGACTTATGGACGAATCCGTTACTGGTCGCCCAGTTCCTCAACCTATGACAAAACCCTTAATGTGGCTGCAAAGAAGAAGAAAAAGACCCGGAATTATTCATAATTTCTGGATACACGTTCAAACCTGTGTCTTATATTCAACATCAGGAGCGCCTTCACTATAATCAAAACCCTTACTTTAGCTAAGATTTTCAAAAACGCAGGCAACTTCATGTAATCCGTCAAGAAAAACCTCGTCCGTGATCTTTTTCAATGTCAATGCCTTGTTTTTTGAAATGGTTGTTCTTCTTCAAATTATACATCTTTCAGAATAAGTTGCTCCTTTTGTTTTAATTTTACTGCAAAAACAGACAATTAACACTCCTGGGAGGAGGTCCGAGAAAATCGCCAAAATTTAGCGTATTAACGCTTCTGGGGGGGTCTGAGAAAATCGCCAAAAGTTTGCTTTCAAAGGGGGGGGGAGTCTGAGGAAATTTAGCCTTGTCCACACCTCGTGCCGAACCTTGTACCCGCACCTTTCCTCACTGACCAATAAGTAATTTTGCGCGCCTCCTGGCACAGTTGAGGTGGGAAGGACGATTTCCTAAGCTGGCCTGATTTTGAGTGACTACAGAAAGACCTTGACACTAGCAGAGTTTGAAATGTTACTTTTCTCAAAATCAACGTCCCGCTGATTGGATTCAGCCGTTGAGCTCAGTTTAATATGTAGAACTCACTCATTATTTGCACCAGGGCTGTGCGTAATTACGAATTGCGGTTTACGATTTACGAATTACGGGCGTTTTTGGCAATTTTTTTACGATTTACGATTTACGAAATTTGGGACCAAAATCGTAACGAATCGTAACAAATCGTAATAAAACGTGAAAACGCGGTTAAATGAGCAATTCCAATTGGCGGTCTAGTACAAATATAAATTTAACACTTTCAATACGACACAACTTCAACACTTTCAAATTTGACACGCCCCTAATATTTGATTACTCTTCAAATTTTTAATTTTCGGTGAACCCGTACCCGTGCATGCCCGGCCGGTCGAAGTCAGCAGTAGGTCAGTCATGGAGAACTATAATTGTTGATAACGAGCTTTAGGAATGACCAATCGCTCCCCTTCTCAATCTGACGGACCCAAACTTATTATTTGGTTCCAACCTTTCCTTGCCCCAAGCCGAGCCAGGTCGGTAGCTTCACAGCTATTTACTTCCATGGAATGCTCTTGTCACATGATGAACACCAGGGACGCAGACCTTTGGTAGAGCTGCAGTCTATATCGGACCAAAATTTCGGTCCGCAGTTACAGACAACCGCTGTTGCAACACTTACTGCAAACAGAATCATGCTGTGACCGCGAGGTCCTGACATGATTGATATTCGTCCCAGCACCACTATCTTCTAGCTCTCTGTAAACTTCTAAAGCGGTCACCTGCAGCTGCGGACAGCAATTCCATTCCCACATAAATAGACAGTAAATATGGGGCTCGGCTCCAAAGACCTGGCTGGCTCATGGAGCGAGTAAAGGTTGGAACCCAATATACCACCGGCATGGATCCTGAAGAGACTTTGCGTTCCCCATTGGAGGTTGGCGCAAACTCGGTGCACCTATGTTACAGCATGTGGCACCCAGTTTGCGCCAACATTCAACACTGAAACGCGAAGTCTCTTCCGGTTCCATGCCAACGTTACACTTCGTTGCAGAATTTTGCGGAGATCTCAAAAACAACCTTCCCCACGCATTCATCTTTAGTGGTTAAAAAGATACAAACAAAAAAGTGGAACTTCGTGAATTCAAATCTGCCGTAATTTCATTTCTGTCGTAATCCGTAATTTCAAAATTTGGTTTGAAATATTTCTAAGAAATTATGGCTGCGGAGTCTCCTACTTTTTCAAAGAAGTTTTCAAATGTTTTAATGAGGAGCAAATTCTGAACGCAAAAGAAAAGAAGATGAAGAACCTAATTTTTGAAAGCGCAGATTTAGAGGGAGCCCTCACCCTTTTGCATTTTAGAATCCTAAACAACCTTCACCACTCATACATCCGTCTCCATCTCAACAAACTTACGGTTATGGGGAGGAACGCTTATAACTCCGTTCAGAGCAACTCTTTACAAATATAGAGAGCAGACTCGTTTTCTGCGTCAAGAAGTGGTTTTGTAAATGTATATATTCAAAGGCAAATGTGTATCCCCTTTGAAATGGCCACCTTATCCAAGCATCCTTCCTTAAAAGGTTAAGGCTAAAACTATCCAACCGTAAATTTTTTCTCATCACAGTGTTGGCCTCCTTGGCTTCAACTGAACTGTGTTTGGTAGAGCGATAATTCCCTATGCTTTCGTATTCAAAAGTTGTACGAAACCTGGCACAGGTGTGGTGGTACTTAAAGGCACTGTTCGCGTTCAAAATCGATTTTCTGTTTTTTTGCCTATCTTGAAACCGGTCCCATTCTGATTCCAGTGATGCTTCTAAAATTGTACAAAACCTTCTGGGAATGGGGTTATGGTTCCTCAAAAATTGAGCTAGGGAGGCATGGTGGACGAGTTGTCCGAGGCTTGTAACTTCCGTCTTTTGCAGCCAATGTATGCGAGCTGACCTGAGTGAAGAGAGAAGTTGAGAATGAAGGGAAGAACGGCGCTTTTGATCGGAAGCCATCGCTCATCTCACGATCTCGAGTGTTCATTTGTTCACATCGAGGGGCGGAAAGGGGCGGGACTTGCCCACAGCTGCGGGGTTTGCCCACTTTTCTAAGCCGTTTTGCGGCTCCTGGGTAGCTTTTCGTCCCGTTTTTTCGACGCTGTTCTGCTTCTGAGAGCCACCAGAAGCGTTTGTCATGAAAAATTCGAGGATGAAGTTTATATCGAACAGTGCCTTTAAATAAACTTAGAGTTTCCATTTTGTCTATTAAAGTCGTTCCCACCCCGCGTATGTGTGCTGAATATTTATTCAAGTGCTGCTCTAAAAATGTCACTTTGAAACCCAACCTCCAACCTCCTTCGATATGGAGACACCTCATCACTGAAATGCTACGGTGTTTCCACATCGAATGAGGTTTGGGTCATGTGTGGGCTTATTACTCATTATCAGTTACGATTTACGAATTACGATTTACGAATTACGAGGAATTTCAAAAATTACGATTTACGATTTACGAAATTACAAAATTCAGTTACGCACAGCCCTGATTTGCACTATTCTCATGCACTATTGAAAATGATACATAAATATAATCGGACATTTGTGCTATCGTATGGGATACTGTCCTTCTCTGGGCCGAATTCCGGTCTGCATTTGCGGACTACGACTATTGCATCATGCGACACGTGGTAATCGTGCTGGGACCACATGGTCCCGGCACGATTCACCCATCTCCCAGTACGATTATCACGCGTCGCATGATGCAACAGCCGTAGACAGCAGTTGCGGACCGGATTTCGGTTCAGAGAACGACAGTAGGCACCAAAAAACCGAAGTCAGAATTTTTACCGAATTCTTCGTTTTTACCGTGTTTACCGAAAAAAATCGGTAAAAAGATTCGGTAAAAAATTTACCGAAAAGAATTATCCGCACACCCCTGATCCCGATGTATCCCATACATTCCATCAAAACTCACCAATAACCCACAAATATCCAGATGCAGCGATGGCGAAAATGAGCAAGAACAGGATGAAGCAGAATGTTTCGAGATTGTTGGCAGTTACTCGCTTCACACCAAACATTATGGTTCTGAAATCAATTCGTTAAAAGTCAACGTGGTTGACTGAGGAAGTGAGCCGACAACAAAACACGGTCGTACCTCAGAAGTTTTCCTTGACTTGTGTTGAATCCTGTTCTTAGAACGTAGCAAACGCAGCCGTTGTCAGGACCTTTAAGACCTTCAGTTCCTTTTCCTGAACAGAAAAAAACTCAAAAATGTATGTATCTCGTCGGCATGGATGCTGATGAGACTTTCGTTAACTATTGAAATTTGGGGCAAACTCGAAGCCATATGCTATAAAATAGGCGTACCGAGTTTGCGCCAACGTCAAATGGGGAACACAGTCTCATTAGTATCAATGCCAAAGTTAATATGGCGCACTATAGCAAATCTTCTAACCAGGAGGGGTATGCTGAACGATCTTTGTGCCACCGAAAATCACATGAAGACGGTTATCCGAATCGATATCAAAATATCTATCCTTCTCAAGATCCTCGATAGGTTCCTAGAACGGCGAGAATTGAAGGTTTATAAAGGGAAATACAATAAAGACAAGGGACAGCATGACGGTTACAAAGGATATAGAATAAAGTTTTCCGCATTGATCCATCCCCTTAAAGGTGTGCCACACATCCGAGCTCGTTTCCTTTCTTCTTCTTCTTATCGGCCACATAGAGCTTCTCCTTATAGGTGTTGAAGGCAGCCACATCGCACGGGTTCTTCCACATATCCATAACTGTTAGAGAAGTCGGCCTTGCAGGACATGAAAATAAATGAAATGAATCATGCCCTGGGTTGTGGCAGACAGGACATTCGTCAGGGATCGACGAGTCGATCTTGTGGACGAAGGCCTTGAGGTATGAGGAGTGTCCACATCGTAGACCTGCCAGGATGACGCGTGTACGTCTGGATAGGTCCGATTCGCTGCCATCGATCGGGGGAGGCACGTCACCAAGTATTGGATTCAGGGGAGCACTGGAAAGGTATTCTCTGACGAATCGGGTGTGCTCCATTTGCAGCAGTCTGACGCGATTGAGCTTCGACGTCGCCCAACGTTGACGATCCAAGACAGAGACTGCAGCATGAAGTGGCGAGCGAATATGTCGGAAATGGGGACCAGATGACAGTAATGGGAATTTAGGGTGTGTGGAATTCCTTAAAATGCCAACATGGAACTGCTGCGACTGGAGTTGACAATGCTGCTTTACAGGTAGTAGAGAACACTCTTGATGTAGATGAGGTACAGGTGTGGATCAAGGGCATCCAGTGATCACGCGTAGAGCAGTGTTCTGTGCACGCTGAAGCTTGCTCCAAGAGGCTTCCGACAGGTGTCTTGACCAAATTGGGGCTCCATATTCCAGCACCGGCTGCACCATAGCCCTGTAGGTGGTTCTCAAAAGTTCCTTAGAGCTGCCCCATGAAGTGCCTGCCAGCGAACGTAGAATGTTGTTACGTGTGTTGGCAGCAGCAGCTCGAACACGTGCGTTTTCATGAAAACGTAGTGACGGGTCCAGGAATACACCGAGAAGTCGAGGGTGTTTTGATAAGGGCAGCATATTTCCTTCCCAAAGAACCTTGGAATGCAGCTTGTGTTCGGCAGTCGCTGTAGTGCACAAAGTAACGCTGGACTTGGTTGGAGAGACCTTTAACTGCTTCCATTCCAGGAACTTAGCCAGACTGACGAGGTATTTATTCATCTCAGCAGTGGCTCGATCGATGACAGGGTCAGTACAAATAATGGTGATGTCATCCGCATATAGACATAAGTGGACGTTTGATGATGGCTTCGGCACATCAGATAGATACAAAGAAAACAGGCTGGGAGATAAAACTCCTCCTTGTGGAACGCCTGCCTTCAGGGGCACAGACTTCGATAAGTGTCCATCAAATTTCACACGAATGGAACGATTTTTGACAAAGTTATCTGTCCATCTTTTGCACCAGTCAGGAATAGTAGAGTCCAGGATCGATTTGGACAGCAGTGGGATACTGACGTTATCGAATGCAGCGGTTAAGTCAACCGCCACGACTATACTTCTACCAGCTGGAGGTTTCATGTTGAAGCCAGCAATTATGTGTTCTGTGATGGACGTAAGTGCCGTGATGGTAGAGTGGGCCTTCTTGAAGCCATGTTGATGCAAGTTATGACGTAATGCTTCTTGGAGGTGCGGGTTGATGAATTTCTCCGCTAACTTAGCAATAGGGGACAAAA
This sequence comes from Aplectana chamaeleonis, assembly GCA_029168955.1. Classification (NCBI taxonomy): domain Eukaryota; kingdom Metazoa; phylum Nematoda; class Chromadorea; order Rhabditida; family Cosmocercidae; genus Aplectana; species Aplectana chamaeleonis. The sequence goes on from JAPDOI010000302.1 coordinate 787,923, forward strand.
GGGAGATGGGTCGATGCGAAGTTGCTTGATCTTCTGGTTTGCCAGGCTTGAGGATCGGAAGAACAATTGCTTGCTTCCATCTAGCGGGAATGACACCTGTGCTGAATGACGAGAAGACTAGGTCACAAAGTAATTCAAGGAACTCTTCCGGCAAGTGCTTGAGATGGACGGCTGACACGCCGTCGGGTCCTTCGGCTCTCGAGCTCTTCATGGACTTGATGAGGGAAGACATCTCAGAGGCAGTTATGGCAGGTACGTCTTGTCGGCTGAGCTTCCTTATAGACCGGAGAGTGAGCCTGTTGGATCGATCACGGCGGGACGTCGCTGAAGCAAAGTGTTTTCCAAGTCGACATGCAGCATTAAAGCCGGACTCGAATTTCCCCGAAGGGAACTCAAGCATGTTGCGCTCCGCTGCCGATTTCTTCCCAGATAACCGCTTAAGAATGCTCCAGGTCTTCTTTGCATCAGTTGAGAAATTCAAAGATTCAGTGAACTCCATCCACCGCGTCCGCTTGTAATCATTAAGCCCTTTGGTAATCTCATCCGATAGTTGTTGAATACTGGGATCCGCAGGATCAGCTCGGCGCTTCTCGTCTCGTAATTCGATCAGCTCCAGAACATCCTTGGGAACGTTAGGATGAAACATTCTCACACGCCCTGTAGGAATGGTGACTCTGGAGGCACTGCATATGGCGTCAACGATGAATTTGTCCTTTTCGTGAACGGAGCCGGTAAGCGGATAGCAGGCTACCCGGCTGAGTAACACCTCCTTGAACTGGTCCCAGTTGGCCTTACGATAGTTGGTATACAGTTTGCTACGAGAGCCAAAGAAAGGTGCAAGATGACTATTGAGAGACAAATCCAATGAAGCACATATGGGCACATGATCGCTGGCCATAGCTATAGCAGTAGACCAGTTACAGGAAACAGCAAGAGAAGATGATACAAAAGTGACATCCGGAGAGGACGGCCTGCCCGTGGAAGGAAGGCGAGTGGGGGCGTCCTCGTTAATAGCAACAAGATCACAATCCTCAGCGAAAAGCTCAAGTAGTTCACCTCTGTCATCAGGATCTAGAGAGGAGAACCAGGATGAAGAGTGAGCATTAAAATCGCCAGCCATTACAACAGAAGATGAAGGGAGGGCAGAGTGTACAGAATGTAAAAATGGAGTGGGGTCAAACGAATTAGGACATGAGGAGGAAGGGGGAATATAAATATTAACAATATCCATGGGGCAACTTTGCAATACAACATGAACACCGATACATTCTACAACATTATCATTAGGAATAGGAATAAGGTGGGAGGGTATGGTGGATTTTACAAATGTGGAAACGCCACCACCATGGGATGTGCGGGGAAGGTGGTATGACGTATAACCGGGGAGGCGGGGTAGGGAGGATGTTGGGCTAAGTTTTGTCTCCTGAAGGAGGATGACATCTGGATGAAAGCGTTCAATGTACAATGTGAGTTCAGCAAGTTTGGCACGCAGGCCACTGATGTTAAGTTGAAAAATGTCTAGACTATGAGTAGGAACAATAGGGGGACAGTTAGAGCAAGATTTAATTACCCAAGTTTGAGGAAATGGATTTTGAGGATCAGTTCGAGGCTGGTTTCAACTATGAGATTCAAACGGAGGGAATGCGTCAGGGAGCGGAGGCTCGGGTTTACGTGTGCACCTATCTCGGGAGGCCGGCAATTATGAAGGAGCGTTTTTCCAAGAAATATCGACATCCTGACTTGGATAAACGACTGAACAGGGCCAGAATGCGCAACGAACTCAAGGGAATAGTTCGAGCTCATGAGGTAGGCGTCGGCGCTCCGGCTGTGTTTTTCGTGGACAACGATAACAATAGGATTATACTGGAACGAATTGAGGGCTGCACGGCTAATGCATGGATTGAGGCCAGGCGCTTGGAAGAGAATGGATCAGCGCAGTTTGTGGCTGAGACACTGGAACTTGGAAAAGCGATTGGTGAGGCGATTGGAAAAATGCATCTAAGCAATTTGGTTCATGGTGACCTTACGACATCGAATGTTATCATAAAGGATGGCGATTACAAACGACCGTTTTTCATCGATTTTGGTCTCTGCGCCTTAGGAAAGGTTCTGCCTGAAGATAAGGGAGTTGATCTATACGTGCTGGAGAGGGCGATGATTAGTACTCATATTGACTCCGAAATGATGTTTAAAAGTGTATTGGAAGGCTATGAGAGGGTTCACCACAAGCAGGCGGCCTCGGTTTTCAAGAAACTGGATGAAATTCGATTGCGCGGTCGAAAGAGGGATATTACGGGATAATCTGTGATCGGGATTACGGCTGTGAAATGTTGTGCGTTATTGTTATAAATTGTTTTTTTTTGAAGAATGAATCTTAAATATATACAACAGTAAGCATCAGTGTAGTCATTATAGCTGGTTAACCCCGAACATTTGAGATGTACCCAGCCGAGGCAACCACCGCACTGAACGCTTGAATGTTGAGCAGATAATCCACAGTGAAGACAGGGATAACGTGGAGTCTTGCTTCTCGGTCCCGGGTTCCATTCAATGCCAACTCGTAACAACAGAATACGAAGGAGTGCAGCAGCCAGCCATTTGCACTCCCATACAGAAAAAACTCCTCGTGGAGTTGTTGATGCCCGTTTGATGAGTCTCCTTGATCTTGGTAGTCGACCCCACAGATCCACCACGCGTAGGTTGAGCATCTCGGATCCAGCTCGTTTCCTAATCGTAGAGGCTCCTTAATGGGCATTCAGTCTATACAATGAGGAAGGGGCCAGCCGATGTTAAGTCAATGTTCTCATCAATTCAGACAAGTCTGGTACCGATTCGCCGAACCCGTGGGAATAGAAGACTTGATTGGCCTCGGACGAGGATAGATCACTCCACCGTGTGGGTGACCGTGAGACCTCTTGCAATTGTACTAGACAGGCTCTCAAAAGCCATAAAAACTCAATATGTGCCATCTTAGAGTATGGAACCAGCGGAGTTCTTGACTGGAGGCAAATGCATGGCGTGTTCGACGGGCTGAAGATCGTCCCTAACCAAAGCACAGAGTTACGGAGAGTTATGTGCTCTACGGACAGCAGGAAAGTTCGGGAGAAGAAGCGTATGAGGAGGAATTTACGACGGCAGTTCCAAAGCAACCGCGAACAAGAATGAGCGTGCAGAGCTAGAGTTTGAGAAGGCTTGAGAGGAGAAGAACCCGAGGAAAGCCTACACGTTATGAAGAGACGTTCTCCTGTCTTAAACACGACCAATGAAGTTGCAGTTGGTGATGATACGCTACCAATATGGTAGGATTACTTCCGTTCACTACTGAATAGCCCAGCCCCATCAGTACCTGAGCTTCGGCATGTTCGGAGAGCACGTTACCATGCCAGCGAGGAACCGCCGAATGAGGCCGAAGTTTTGGACTGTGTCAGGAAAATGGTATTGGACAGGCAGGCGGAGATGACAACATCACTGCTGAAATGCTGAAAGCTCTCCCTCCGTCTGGGAATCCTGAAATGACCAACACTATCCGTGCCATATAAATGAGCGAAAGGATACCCGATCGTCCCAGAATTATTTATGTTGGTAGTCCACGGCGCTTCCCGCGAGTGCCACGCTTGAAGTGAGGACTATGAAAGATGCAGAAGATAAAATTTTTGGGATGTCGTAAAAATTCTGCCCCAATATAAAAACTTTACGAGCTAGTTAAGAAGCCTAAATAGCCACCTCAGAACAAACATTTCTCCAACAAATAAATTCTGTATTACGTAAGGTTTACTGTCGCTTGGGTACCGTAACCTGCCTTCAAGGCAGTGTTCACGATAGATTTCAGTCTCGATTTCTCCACGGTACATAGGTCTGGTGCTCTACATAGCATTGCATTTGTTTGTATTTGTTTATTACAGGTCACGCCTGCATAGTTAAGTTACATAGAAAAACAAGAGAAAACATTGAATATAAAAAGAAAGGAAACAGATATAGTACCAATATGAATTGAAACAGGCTCAGTCATCCTCAGTCATCAAGTACTGATCCAATCTACGTTTGAAAGCGGAAAGAGTTGTAGGGAGGTTGCCCCTCTTGAGTAACTTTTCAAACTCACTTCCTGCTCTATTAACAAAGAAGTGGTGCCTCAAACTTTTCCTGGCTCTGTTGCGGACAAGTTTGAAGCTGCTGCCTCTTGTGGTAGACGCCCTGAGCTGGAGGAAACCGTTTGGCTTGAGTCCAACATGCCCACACAAGATCTTATAAACCATCAGAAGATCAAACCTTTTCCTTCTGCAAGCCAGTGATTCAAGTTGTAGTTCTTTATTCCTAGCAATGCTGGAGGGCATTTCATCATAGCTGAGACCCCTGACCTTGATCATCACCTTGCGTGTGAAGCTGTTTTGGAGTTTTTCCAACACACCCCTGGTCGAGACCTTGTGAGGGTTGGAAATTACAGTCCCATACTCAAGGTGTGGTCTAACATACGTTTTATAAGCATTAAGAAGCACCCTTTCGTTGTTGCTGGACAGGGCTCTGAACATGCTATACATAACTTTACTAGCTTTAGACACAGCCTTAGCACAATGAGCATCAAAGGTGAGATCGCTGCGTACCAGGAAACCCAAATCCATTATCTCGTCGACAACCTCGAGCTGTTGGCCATCAATGGTATAAACAGCAGCTGAACTATCGCTTCCAATGTGCAAGACTTTAGTTTTTTCCTTTGAGAGCAACATACTCCACTCTCTAGACCAGCTTACAACCTTATCCAAAGCCATTTGCAAGTACTCCTTGTCGCATACCGTCTGGATAGGAGAGAAAATTTTAAAATCATCCGCAAAAGCACAGCATTTAACCTTACCAAACGTAACTATTCGTGGCAATTCATAAGTAAATATATTGAATAAAATTGGAGAGAGAACTCCTCCTGGGGTACTCCACTGCAAACGGGTTTGGGATCAGAAAAAGTCGAGTTGACTCGAACAACAAACGACCTATTGCTTAAAAAGGCTCTTATCCATGCTATAATTCTAGGATGAATGCCAACTAGGGCGAGTTTGGACATGAGTTTGGAATGAGAGACCCTGTCGAAAGCCTTGCAAAAGTCAACATAGATGACATCAACCTCTTTTCCTTCATCGACGATTGAGGTCCATTCATTAAGTGAATGCAACATGGCCGTAACCGTCGACTTTTTCTTTTGAAAACCATGCTGGGAATCCGAAATTATTGAGTGGCCCTCCAAATGCTTGCATATTCTCACCTTAAGAATCTTTTCGAACAACCTACTGAAAATAGAGGTAATGCTTACTGGCCTAAAGTTTTCAGGGTTAGTATGAGGGGGCTTTTTCGGAATAGGAGTTACAAAGGCTACACGCCACCTATCCGGAACCTCTGCTCGCATGAACGAAAGATTAAATATATATGTAAGCGGTCCAACTATGAGGTGGGCTACATGTTTAATGAATTTTAAAGGCAAATGGTCTGGTGTGTCGGAAAATGAATCAGGCCAGCTAGAAAGGAACTTGTGAACATCTTCTGGATAAAACCAAACAGAATCATCCATAGTATTGAATTCTTGGGCAGGATTCATAACGCCACTAGGCCCATCATCCTCGCAAAAAGACTTTTCAAAAACAGATGCGAAGATTTCCGACCTCTCTTTATCGTCTGTTATTATGGACCCATCAAACTCAATAGGCCCTAACCGAGGTTTGTCCCTCAATCTAGCATTCAACAGCCTATAGAACGCATTTTTTTTACCTGATTCAATGATCCTCTTTTCAATATTTCTGTTGAATTTTTTCAATTGCTTGTCAAATCTGAAACATATAACCCTATACACCTCCCAATCATTTGCTGCATTGGTAAGTCTAGCCCGATTGCATGCTAGAAAAGAACACGAAAGCAGTGTTTTTGTGCTAAAATACGGCCACCCTTGCTTGCGTTCTCTTCCGAGGAAGAATTGATCGCTATGAAGGAATGATACCTACAGAAGCAATACAGCGAAATAGTTCAATTAACAGTAGTTCCTTGATTTGATTATTCGCTGTTGCCACAATCTCGAGTTTTCATCTGTTCACGTCGGAGAAGCGTAATAGCGACCAATAAATTGATTGTGTTCAAATTGTGGCTGAGGACCGTGAGAAAGGGACACGGCTGCCTACTAGGACGGCAGACCTCGGCAAAGATGAGGACTGATCGCGTCATGCGGAAGCCAGCCGATTAAGTTAAGCAAGTCAGTGGCACATATTCCCAATGCGCTACACAAGCCCACAATATAAATTAAACAAATCAAAAACAGATCTACTAATAAGAAAAAAACCGCAAACCTTCATTTGGGGAACAGACTCTCCAGTGAGCATAGACTCATCAACAATACATGGACCTCGCAAAAGAATCATATCACATGGAACGGACTGCTCGTCGGAAGATCGACCTGGAAACAGAACGCTTCTAGCTAAGCGTTTCGGAAGCACGTGATGCTTATCGAGAGGTCTGAATCAATGAATAAAAAAAATTGTCTCAAAGCTTTGGAAAGAGTTCTGAGAAAAGCCGGTAATACATATACCCTATCCCCAAACGAGATGGCAAGCGAAGAGTCCAAAAGCAGCGCTTTCTCTGCGTCTTTGACATTTTTGGATTACGGTAAGACGTCGCATACGCAAATCACGCAGCGTGTCTTATCGTGAGCCAAAAACCGAATTTAACGAGTTTTTCACGATATCATTTCTTATTTTCACATAATTCATTATTCCTTTGCGTTCTTTTCGCTCAAAATACCCGTGATACTCACTCTCGATGCTGATACTCTTCTTTAGGTGGCGGTTAAAGAGTTTCAGAACGAAAGAACGTGGAAAACTCGTTGACTTCTGTTTTTGGCTCTTACGGAGGATCGCCTACTCGTTGGCAAGAGCGTACGCGGAAGAAGAAGTCGTCTACAACTGCCGTCATCCTTCCGAAGTCAGATGTCCTCAACTATACCTCCCAGAATTCACTTTTCACGAGTCCTGGAGCCGATTTTTTCGGTTGCGGGTCAGCATAAACCGGCGCTGCTGATCCGTTGTCTACTCATCCGTGCCGGAATCGAAGCAAGCCCTAGACCCCCTCGTCGGATTCGAAGGCCCTGCACCCAGTGTGGTATCTCAGCCGCTGCAGGGAGCGTCCAATGTATCAAATGCAGGAAATGGACTCATATGAGGAAATGTTCCGGTCTCAAGTCCTTCAAGGATGCGGACAGCTAATACGTGTGCGCGAACTGCGTAGCCGTGCTGGCATCTCAACCTCAACGTTCAAGTCCCGATTCTCTGAAGATAATCCAATGGAGTATCAATGGTTTTCGCAACAAATCAGAGGAACTAGAAGCTCTCGCATACCATTATAAGAGCTGAAATTGTGGGACTTCAGGAGACTAAACTGGACCCAAATCACGGATCACCGGTTGTTCGAGGCTACACATGCCTGAGAAACGACAGAACGAGCTCTGGAGGAGGTGTGGCTTTTCTGGTTGGAAACCCCTTACAGTCAGTGTAATCACTCCAACAACTAGCGATGGTGCCACGGAATGCACCTCCATAGCTGTGGAAACGAAGGCTGGATCTGTTCACATTCACAACCTCTACTCTCCGCCAAGATCCTCACGCCCACTCTCATACGAGCTGTCTATCGCCCGATTCCTGACATGCGGGAAATTCACAATCGTCATGGGAGATGTCAACGCGCACAGTCCTCTATGGTCAGAGGGTGGAGAGGACCAACGTGGACAGGACCTTGAAGAGGAGATAGCGCAGTCCAATTTCGTGATTCTCAATGATGCCGCTCACCCTAATAGGAAGCCGACATATGGAAGACCCTCGTCACCGGACTTCTCGCTGTGCTCACAGAACTTAGCATCGTCAGGCGTTTGGGACACCGTGAACACAGAGGCGAGTGACCACCTCCCGATCCTGATGAAGTTCAAAAGCGAGGCCCTCGTATCTTCCTCACCGAGAACCACGTTCGTTAACTTCGAAAAGGCGAACTGGTTCAAGTTTTCGTCTGTGCTGGAACAGCAATCTGCTGGTTTTGACTTCCGGGCAAACCCACTGGAGATGGATCGATTCCTGACATTAGCCGTAAGGACAGCAACGTCACAATCTATATCTAAGGGTAGACGTAAGGCATTTATGCCGGGACTGACGGATAACGCTAAGGACCTCATAAGGTGAAGAGACTCGATTCGTGAAACGGATCCCACCAACACCAGGATCCCTGAGCTGAACAGAGAAATCGCAGATGAAATGAGGATGGACCGACAACAGACTTGGAGAGCGTTCGTGGAAGGCATAGATCATCGTAAAAACTCCTCCAAGCTATGGACAACCATGAAAGCTTTGAATGACCGTTAAGTGAAACCCAATCCCATCCAAATTCTGCATAAGGGCAAACCGTTGAGCAACAAGAAGACCAACCTTCTATGCAAACAGTTCAGTTCGCCATGTCCTCATCAAAGCCTGAAATCGTCAAGAAGAACCTTCCGATGGATCAAAAACTTTCCGAGAGAACACGTCCCACTCATTACGACCGCCCTTATTGACGCCGCCTTGAAGAAGTGCAAGCCGTCTAGAGCGTTGGATACAAGTGGTGTGGCCCCCATCATGCTCAAACATTCAGGACCAATGTTTCGTGAATGCCTTAGAGCCTTTTTCAACAGGACCCTGTCAAGTGGACTGATCCCGGCATCGTGGAAGGAGGCAAGAATCCTAACACTCCTGAAGCCCGGAAACCCTGCTGAGGATATGAACAGCTACAGGCATATTTCGATCATATCATTTATGGCCCGCACTTTCAAAAGAACCATTCTTACTACACTGGAGACGCACCTGCAAATCCCTGGATGGCAGAATGGTGTTCGGAAAGGTTTCTCTACCACCTCGGCGTTGGTAGAACTCACCGGATTCATTACAGATGGATTAAACGAGAAGAGCCGCTCAATTATGGTCGCACTCGACTTAAAGAAAGCCTGTGACATGCTTTGTCGAAAGCTTGCGGAGTCGTAACTACCGAGAGGTTTAGCCCGCTGGATCTCTAGCTACTAAGAATAAGGGCAGAACAATACGGACAGAGTTTAGAGGCCAGATGTCCAACCTAAGATTGGTGCGCTCCGGGGTACCGCAAGGTGCCGTCTTCTTCTTCTTCTTTGCAGCCACAGAGAGGGGTTCTGTCATAGGTTCAGAAACTCGGCCACTAGCACTGGGTTCGTCCACAGATCCATTGTCGTCAATGTAGTCAGTCTCTTCGGGCAATTGAACAGGTGCGCAGTAGTATGCCCTTGACTACCGCAATCAGGACACTCGTCAGGTTTGCTGTTGTCAATCCTATGCAAGTATGACATAAGCATGGGGGAGTGTCCACAGCGTAACGATGCAAGGGTGCACCTGGCACGCCTGCCAAGTTCCATCTCTGTCTCGCAGACCTTTGGAGGTGCGACTCCCAGGATGGAGTTTATGGCAACTCTGCTCAAGTGTTCCTTCACGAATCGGGTACGCTCCGCGCGCAAGAGACGGAGGCGTTCTTGTTGTGCTTCGGTCCATCTCTGCACATCTACTTTCGACGGAGCATCAGCAAAGGGCTTTCTGATACATCTCTCTCTCACCGGGTTTAGTACTCTTCGCGAAGGATGATTCGGCTGCTTCACGATGTTAATGTACATTTGTTGCGCCTGGAGTTGGCAGTGGTCTCTAACTGGCAATATGCAAGCTTCGGCATGTAAGTGCTCTATTGGAGAGCTTTTAGAACAGCCTGTTGCAATTCGCAGAGCACAATTTTGGACGCGCTGCAGCTTGGACCAAGAGGTGTCCGACACGATGTGCTGCCAGACTGGCGCAGCATACTCCAAGGCGGGTTGTACAATAGCCTTATACGTGGTCAGGATCGTTTCTTTATTGCATCCCCAGGACGTTCCACCGAGAGCACGCAGGACGTTGAGTCTTGTTTTCACTGTGGCTTGCTTCTGCTCAGTGTTCTTATGAAACTTCAACGAAGGATCCAACACGAGTCCAAGAAGCTTGGGGAATCGGGTGGCCTGCAATTGAGTTTCGTCCCATTTCACCATAGGATGGGCACTGTGCTCTGCATTATCAGTGGAAAAGACGGTGACGGACGATTTGGAGGCAGAGACTGTGAGCATTTTGCGATCGAAGAAACATTTCAACTCGATCAAGTAGTCATTGATCTTACTGGTGGCTATCTTAATGTCGCGATCTCAGCACAGAATAGTAATATCATCCGCGTATGCAACGACCTTGATGTCTTGAGGAGGAACGGGCAGATCTTCTAGATATAAACTGAAAAGTGCAGGCGATAAAACTCCTCCTTGAGGGACACCAGCGGCGATGGGGATGCTATTTGAAACATGTCCCTGGAATAGCACATTTGCCCGACGTCCTTTAGTGAAGGCAGTTATCCACCGCTTCTGCCATGGCTTGATGGTAGACTTCAACAGACTCTCTGATAGTAGGCCTAGATTGACAGTGTCAAATGCCTGTGTTAAGTCGAGGGCCACACCAGCAGTACGTTGGGGTTTGATGGCATTGAAGCCGTCCAGCACATAGCTCACAATTTCCAACAAGGCCGTAGTGGTGTAATGTAATTTACGGAAACCATGTTGGTGCTGCTGTTGGCTGTTATGCTCGGCAAGCTCCTCCACAACCAGTTTTTCGGCAATTTTGGCGATGGGTGAGAGCAGACTGATCGGCCGGTACCCTTTAGCCGTTAATGGTGACTTTCCCGGCTTCGGCAGTGGAATAAAACGAGCCACTTTCCAATTTTGGGGTAAAGTACATGTACGAAACGATGTATTTATGACGTCAGCAATAAAGGGCAGTAGTTCACTGGGCAGTCTCTTCAGGACTGCAGGGCTCAAACCGTCTGGCCCTAATGCCTTCCAGTTGCTCATCTCCTCTATTGCCTTCTCGACCTGTGCAGGCGTGACTGCATCATCTACATCCATGAGAGGCAACTTACAGAGTTCCCGTACAGTTATTCTATTCTGCTTCTCTCTTTTGGTTCTAGTGATGAAAAAATGTTTCCCAAGAGCATTTGCGGCCTCCTTCCCTGATTTGGAGACTCCACCTTCAAACTCAATCGTGGAATTGTCGGCGGAGGTGAACTTTCCGGAGATCCTTTTCAAGGCCTTCCACGTTGCTGCTGCATCATTTCTGAAGTTCATCTTCTCAGTGAACTTTACCCAAGTTTCCTTCTTGTGCCTGCCAAGGTCCTTCCTGATCTCATCATCCAGCGCAGCGATGTCTGGGTCAAGATGATCTGCGGCTCTCTTTGCGTCCCTTGTCCTTATCTTCTGCAGTGTTTCCCTGGTGACATTGGGAAAGAAGGTCTTAACGCGGCCTTCAGGGATCGCAGCTTTCATAGCCTTCAAGATAGCATCAGATAGGTGGCGCTCCTTCTGATGTACATCGCCATTCCACGGATAATCAGCCGCTTGGCGGAGCGCAACCTCCCTGAACAGGCTCCAGTCTGCAAGGCCTAAATTAAGATAAGAACGATGACGAACACCTGTATAGGGAGCAAGAGAGTTAGAGAGATCAATATCGACAAAGACAGGGATGTGATCGCTGGAAAGAGTTGTGGATGTCGACCAAGAGCAGGCATTAGAGAGATTGGAAGAGACGAGGGAGATGTCTGGGCTAGATGATCGGCCGTTGGCGGGGAGACGAGTGGGCTGGCCATCGTTTAAGATAACCAGATCGCACTCCTCCGCCCATTCTTCGACGCCACCTCCTCTAGCATCAGAATCAAGCGACGAGCAGAACGTGTGCTCATTGAAGTCACCCGCAAAGACAATGGAGGGAGAAAGAGAGCAGTCATACAGCTGCTTGAGAAGGGGATAGGATTGTATGTTGAGGGACAAGAGGAAGAAGGAGGGATATATATATATATATATATATATATATATATATATATATATATATATATATATATATATATATATATATATATATATATATATATATATATATATATATATATATATATATATATAGATATATATATATATATATATATATATATATATATATATATATATATATATATATATCAGGTATTCCTGATAAGTTCTTGCCGTTTTTAAATTTTTATAACTTTATTTTTAAACATAAAATAACAACAACTTAATCAATAATGTATTCTCCGTTGTTTGTTATGACTTGCTCCTGTGTGACTTATGACTTGTTATGTTATGTTATGTTATGACTTGCTCCTGTTATGTTATGACTGTTATGACTCGAAATTGCCACTTTTGAACTTCGCAAACCAATATCGAGCAGTTCTTTCAGCTATGGCACCCTCTCCGTATACGGCACAAATCTCTCTAGCAGCTTCCGTGGCTTTGGCACCTCGGTTAAACGCAAAAAGTAGATGGTGTCGAAAATGCTCGTTTTTGTCGACTCGACACTCCATTTAAATGCTCTAAAAATTAACAAAAACTAATCGAAACAAAAAAACCAAATAGACTTTCTTGTAGAGCGAAAAATTCTCTTTCGAATAACACAAAACATTGTACCAAAAAATTTCATTTCGATCGCTAATTTTTTAATTTAAAAAAACGGCAAGAACTTATCGGACAACCTAATATATTAAAAAGAGAAAGTGGTGTTTTAAGAAGTAGATGGATGGGGATGTACTCGAGAGTGCCATCCACTGGAGTGTTTGGAATAATGTGAGAGGGAAGAGAGGACAGAACAAAAGTAGAGACTCCGCCTCCTTGAGATGACCTAGGAGTATGATATGCAGTATAGCCCGGGATGTTTGGATGTCTAGAGGTAGCAGAGGGAGAGAGTTTGGTCTCCTGGACCATGATAACATCCGGGTGATGAGTACGGGCAAAGAGAGATAATTCAGAAAGCTTGGTCCGGAGGCCGTTTAGATTGATGTGTACAATAGATAGGGGGCGGTTGGTAGATGAGGAATTTGAGTTACTGGAGGCGGAGCACACAATACAACGAAAGGAAAAATCGTGGTGCCTCACAGAACTGAGACCCGAACAAGAGAAGTGCACCCACCTTTCGCATGCAACACATTGGACGCCGGTTCCATACCAATTGACATCTAAGTCGCATGTGGCACATGGGTACTTCTTCTTCTTCGCGGGTCCTGGATTCCTTTCGACGCCGGCCATTTGTAGAAGAATCCTCAGGAGAGCTGCAGCAAGCCGGCACCTCTCCCATGACAAAAACCCTCTCCGCGGAGGGATTGACGTCGGTTTGCACGTAGGTGATCTTATTTCCTCCACACTGCCACGGCACGAACGTACGACATCTCAGCAGCGCAAGATGCGGTTCTCTCTCCGCTCCTGTTTTCTTTCTACATCGCAGAACTCCCGGCACCACTACCAGAAAAACGCCTAGTCGGATATGCGGATGACCTAACTCTGGTTGCATCACATTCAGAAACATGCGAAAAACGCCTGAACGACTATCTTCCGATGCTAACAAAGGCCCTGGAAGATCTACATCTTCAAATGTCGCTCCAGAAGACCACTGTCTCTCTTCTTACATCACATCCTGCTCAAGCGAGATACGTGCCGAAAGTGTTCATAAATGGGACGCAAAACACGCACGAAAGAAATTCGACGATTCTCAGCAATCATTTCGATACTATGATAACGGGACGACTACATGCGGAAGCTGTTCGTAAAAAGACGGCTAAAAGAGCTAACATACTGAAAGCGTTGGCAGGAAGGAACTGGGGACAAAGCAAAGAGCTGCTCACATTGACCTACCGTGCCATCGGACAATCCGTGATGCCATACGCTGCTCCAACCTGGAGCCCGCTCATTGCATCGTCTCACTGGGACCGGTTACAAGCGTGTCAAAATGCAGCCTTGAAGACCGTGACGGGGAGCGTGGCGATGGCGAGCACCACCTACCTGAGTAACGAGACGGGAATCATGCCAGTCCAAGCTCGTAATGAGATGCTGACTCTTCAATATCGTACGGTTGCGACATTCGACCCAGAACACCCATCGCACGACATGATGAAGAAGCCGGAACCGCCTAGACAGATCAGGAAGCACGTCAGAACTGTCAAGCCAATGTCGGTAAGACCTGGAACTGCAGAGAGCATTCGGGAAGAAGTTCACAAGGAGTTTGTAAAAGAGTTCTTGTGTACTATGAACTCTCCCCTGCTAAGTGGAGCACCGCCGAAGATTGCGAAGGAGGAGGAGACCTTGCCAAGATCAAATCGGGCAGAGCTAACCCAGCTCCGGAGTGGTTTCTACTCGAAGTCGCAATGGTATCTGCATAAGATAGGAGCAGCCGACAACCCACTTTGCCCTGACTGCGGGCTCGAGGAACACACAGTACCTCACATGTTCTCATGCTCTGGAAAGCCAACGCACCTTACAATAGAAGATCTCTGGCTCAAACCAGGGGAAGTCGCCAATTTTCTGTCATTTTTATCATTCATCGACTGTCACTTTGATCATATAACAATGAAAAAAAAACAAAGAAACAAAAAAAGCTTGAAAAATAAAAAATATATATTTAAAAAAGAATATAGAAAAGAGGGTTGAATAACGCCCCATCCCGGGATCCTCCAAAGAAGAGGATCCCAATCTGCTTCGATTGTGTCGTCTACGTGCCGGAAGTTGGATCCAGGATCAGTGTATGTGGTGGAAGATGAGCAACAACAACAACAACTTCTGTTTTTGGCTTACGATAAGACAAGTTGCATGATTTGCGTACGCGACGTCTTACCGTAATCCAGAAGAAGGCAGAGACGCAGAGGGAGCGCTGCCTCTTAGGACTCTTCGCTTGCCACCTCGTTTGGTACATGGTATCTCACACCCGCGCCGCACTCCGATGGCCCCGATTAGTCAGCTTCCACAAGGCAATTGCCATCTCCTTTTTTTCTAACAAGGTCAGTAGAGAGAATGTGTGAAGAAGACACTTTCTAAATGTGAAGAAACAGAGTGCTCATAAGGAACCAAAAACAAACTTGACGTAGGATAAAGGAAAACAAGCATATGGTGTACGAAAGAAATTGATAGCACGAAAAAGCAGCGATTAGGCAGTGATTCAGCGCAGTTTCCGGGAGAAACCGCATTGCGAGAAGAAAACCGAAGGACTAACCTATGGAAACAATATCGCCGGACACAAGTTCATCTGTCTTCACTTTGACCCACTTCTGGTTTCGATAAACCTGAGATTTCAAGAAAATCACCCAATATTTGAGTTAAAAGGCTATACAACGAACCTGAATCATAAAAGGTTTGTTGCCCATGTTTCGAATCTCCTGCATGTTCTTCAGCTGGGCTTTAACAAGAGTCGCTTCGAATGTCATCAACATGAAGAGGGTGAATAGAGAATAGTACCACATATCCTCCAAACACCAGAGACCAACGCAAAACACCTAAACACAACTCTAAGTGCTATATTTTCACGAACGGCAAAAATAGATACCTGGAAGACAAAAAATGGTGCTGTAGCGCGTTCTTTGAACAGGTCCCAAAACTGTGGTATTACCATTTCTGTCCTAGAAACCAACATTCAGTTGAAGAAACAGAGTCGAGCAGTTCTCAAGTAATTACTTGGGGTGGTGATCATTAGGCGACTAAGTCGCAAAACGTGTGGAAAAACGGGGAGGAGCATAAGGCCGTAATTGGCGGCCGCAGAGGCTGGTGACAGCCCGCTCTACGTCTCTGACAGTTGTCTCCTTTTCTGCTGAAACTAGTCCAAGTGACCGCCATTCACAGACCTTCACTCCTCCTCTTTTTTAGCCTCTCCCCTTTCCAGCTGTCGCCTAAAGACCGCTACCCGTAATTGGGTTAACCACTTGCTATGAGGATTGCCTTCTATTTCAAAGAACCATCTTTTCCTCGCTCAACAGAGCTGTTTTGGCAGTGCTATACCCGTAGCAATCAAGAGAAAATTTTTAGCTCCAACTCACATATCTTTTCGCCCGCCAGAAAACCCACTCATTTCGAATTTCACATTCAAATTTACTCTGTGGTCCAAGCACTGAATATTTTAAAGTATTTAAATAGGAATAATTCAAAATAATCAGTACTAGGACCACACAGCAAATTTGAACGTGAAATTCGAAAGTGGCTAGGTTTTATGGAGGGTGGCAAAGAGAAAGATATAGAGGAAGAAAGGCGCTTTCAAGTGCTATGCAACA
Source organism: Aplectana chamaeleonis (assembly GCA_029168955.1). Lineage (NCBI taxonomy): Eukaryota > Metazoa > Nematoda > Chromadorea > Rhabditida > Cosmocercidae > Aplectana > Aplectana chamaeleonis. The sequence goes on from JAPDOI010000302.1 coordinate 804,087, forward strand.
CTTTGCAGAAAGAACTCTGGTCAGCGATGAAGAATAGTTTTTCAAAAAATGGCTGCTAAATATACAAATACGCCGCGCTCATAGTTTCGTGAAGATTACTACATACTTTCTACTGATGTTCCATGCTTACATTTAGCTTGAAATAGCGGGCCGATCAAGAAGGTTAGGACCTAAGGAAGACGAGAAATGGGACGTGACAATCTAGTAAGCAAATTAAACGCTTCGATAAACTGGTTCCAAAATTCTGAGAAATGACGAACATATAAGATTTGTTTGGAAACTTGAAGGCAAGGTAAAGCACCCTCGGTGAATTTCAGCGAGAAAGAGGGCGCATCTCCGTGCCCGAAGGAGAAGGGGGGGGGGCAGGTCCCCAGCCTGGCAACATCCGAAAAAGTTGCAAAGGTATTTATAAAATGTTAGCGGCCGAACCACAAATCATCATTTTACTTTCTCTAGATTGATTTTATTCAATTGATTTTTCATAAATAAATAAAAAATCACTGAAGTTACAATTCATATGGGGGATACACCCACGGCCCACTCTCGGAGGAGAGTGGGCCGCAATAATTTCCAAGCTGGAGTGGAGGAGCCGCACCTCCCACGGATACCATGGCTCGCCTTACCCCGCTACAAAGTGGCTGGCAAGTAATGGCGCGTGCTTTATTTGCTTTCCTCCTTCATTTTGAAAACTTTGCAGTATTTTTGGTCTACTTTCTTATCATAGCTCTCGACTGGAGCCCCGAAACCATATGCTACGTGCGGCGCTATTGTAAGACATGAACAACATGAACAGATTGCAAAGGTGCGCTGCATCTCGGAGAAACTGCGGTCGGATATTGAGATTTTCGATGCGGAGCGGAACCAGAACTTCCAGAATGACTGGTTTTTCTGTTTTTTTTTTTGAGGAAACAGGTCACGGACCTAACTATTCATAGGCTTGCCAATGTAATAAATATATATGGTTAGGTCCGTGCTTGTTTCCTCAAGAAACAAAATTTATATCTAAACCGAGGTCGACCGGCTGACGCCGGTCTCTGCCGCTGGGATCCGGCTGCGCCGGCCCATTTGCCGGCATCATGGGTATAAGGCTAAAAAATCCTCGCTTTCTTTCTTCCTGCGCCGGCCCATAAGCTGGCTTAGGCGGCAAAACTTAAACCATCGGAAATCACAAAGCATTCCAAACCTTGCAACACCCGTTAGTCTTCTTATCTGCACTGTGACACACCGGTCGTTTTTTGGCTTTATGAGGTCCTGAAGTGGCTGTCAATTTATCTTCATTTCTGTCATGACAGGGACAACCGCTGTTTAAAATTCACTAAACGTTTCCATGACAAACCGACACCCTGCTACTTTTATTGCCAAATGAAGTAGAATGATGTTCGTGTTCCATGGATGCGAATTTTGATAAACTCTTATTTTCATCGTATATAACCCGATTTACAAAGGTTACTGCATATAAACAGCTAAGCAGTAAATTGAATGGTGAACGGGTAGGGGACCTGAGGAAAAGGGTTTTATGCGCTCTCTCATGAACGCACAAAATGATTCTAGAGCTCCGCGCTCTCCCATTTTAGTCTCGCACACTTTCTGTGGCGTCTGGCGCACTAGCACTCGAATCCCGCACACTTTTCATGGCGACTGGCGCACTTGCTTTTGGGTAAAACGCATTTTCTACGCCATCCGCGCACTCCCACTGGGGGCCCGCACACTTACTGCGGCGTCGGGCGCACTCTCCCTTGAGTCTCTCACATTTTATACGCCGTCTGGCGCACTCCCACTTGGATCCCGCACACTTTCTACGGCGCCTGGCGCACTCCCACTTGGGTCCCGCACAGTTTCTACGGCTTCCGGAGCTCTCCCACTTGGATCCCGCACACTTTATACGACGGTGTCTGGCGCACTCCCACTTGGGCCCGGCACACTTTCTACGGCGTCCGCAGCTCTCCCACTTGGGTCCCGCACACTTTCTACGGCGTCCGGCGCACTCTCGATAGGATTCCGCACAGTTTCTACGGCGTCCGGCGCACTCTCACTCAAAAAAACGCACAGAGATACACACACATACATAAGCTCTGGTCCATCCGTAGTGACCTGTTGATTTCGATTATCACCAGCAGCGGAGCGGAGGGCCTCGGTGAAATATAACTAGTGATAAGGAGGTTTCGACGAAAAAGCCACCGCTCCGCGCTAAGATAACTGAAAACATGAGTTCACTTGGAATGGAACAGTCTACATACGTACACACATACATACACATACATACATACGTACACACATACATACACACAGACAGACACAGAGACAGACAGACACACACACACACACACACACACACACACACACACCACACACACACACACACACACACACACACACACACACACGCACGCACGCACGCACGCACGCACGCACGCACGCACGCACGCACACGCACACACACGCACACACACACACACACACACACACACACACACACACACAAGGACTTTTTAAAAGAGACCGAACGAACGAATTTCGAATGAATTAGCTCATGTTTTATTTCGAACGAACAAATTTCGAATAAATTCGCTCATTTTTTATTCCGAACGAACGAATTTCGAATAAATTCGTTCATTTTTTATTTCGGACGAACGAATATTCGAAAATCGAATATTCGAATGACGAACAATTTAAGCATCCATAGCAATATCGCGCAACTACGGAGTGAGCGGCAATAACAAGTTGAATTCTTCTTCCAAAGCTTTATTTCCACCTACAATTAAAATTAATAAGGCACGACTCATCTCTAAACCTGTACGGGCTACAACGCAAAGAATGCTACAAAATCAACTTTTCCGCTCTAGCTTAGCCTATGGAGCTTATTCGAGGAGCCTACTGTGCTTATCTGGGCCAAATTCGACACGCTTTGCGGCCGCACGCGCTCCAATTTTTCTTAGTTTCCTGTTTCCAGAACCTACCTAGAGTAAGCAGGTCGGCAGCTGCTGCGCTGGAATCTGTTCTGACTCGGGAGCGTGCGGCCGCAAAGCGTGTCGAGACGCAATTGCGGACCGGAATTTGGCCCAGATAAGCACGGTAACTAGCTTTGCTTGCCCCATAAGCCAGCCAGATTGGTGGAGCCGAGCTCCATAATTATCTCCATAAGGTGCTTTCGCCTCTATAGTTTAAATGAGAGGCGCAGAGTTCTGCTGGAGCCAACAACGGGGCTCGGCTCCACCGACATGGCTGGCTTACTCTGAGAATCTTTTGCGCTAGTGCCGTGATGCTTCCGTGATCCGCGATAGTACCGTGTTCGTCTCCCCCTAGTCCCGCGATCCGCGTTCGTTCCGCGATAGTTACCCAATCGACTCATCAATTGACATTCTGGTTCTCATACCGTGATAATACCGCGATCGTTGAGAGGTTTACGGCGCTAATACCGTGGTGCACTCGCGATCCGCGATGGTACCGTGATCGTCTCCCCCCGGTCCCGCGTTCTCATGTTGTGCAGATTTGTAAAGCAGCGCGAAATGCTGCGAGGGCATTACCTTTTAGCTTCGTGTTGATCTGATAGGCAACACTCGCTCGGGTGAAACATCGAGAGGGCCTGGATGCGGTACCAGCAAAAGACTGGCAGAAACTCGCGATCGTCCCGCGATAGTTCCAAGCTCGGTTCGTCGCGGATACGCGATGTAACGCCCCGAATACATCAATGTATAGACGCGATTCGCCCTCAGGGTGAAACTGGTAGGATCTCGCAATCGTTTCGTGATAGGCCCAGGCTCGACTCCTCGCGGTTTTGCTATAGAGCATCGTGGGAGCATCGATGAACAAACGCGGTACACTCTCGATTTAAGACTGGCAGAATTTCCCGATCGTTGCGCGATAGCCCCATGCTAGAATCCTCTCGGCCCCTACCAGAAACCGAGGGGATTCTATCCGTGAACGGTCGCGGGGATTCTCTCAGAGTATGGAGCAAGCAAAGTTAGGAACCCGATATATCATTCGACGCAGAATTTTACGTAGATTTTAAAAACAACCCTCACCAGGTTAAAGAGTTATAGGCGAAAAACCGGTGCTTCGTAAAATGAATTAGGCTGAAGGATCGAGAAAATATTTTTCCAAACTGGAAGCACAAGTTGACGCAGAATTCTATCTCCAAGCACAAAAAAAGTTATAGACCAAAAACCGGCAGTGACACCCACCCAATCTTGAAAATGACCTGCATGAGTGTTGGGTCACTTTCATTCTTTTTCGGGGCGGGTACTGGGGGGAGATCGGAGTACGGCGCAGGGTTTATTGCTCCGACGGCTAATCGACAGACGTCTCTGAACCCCTTAAGACGTGGGTGATTGGTCAACGAAGGGATAAACCCCTACCTGTACTCCCATCTCCTCCTGTGCCTCGGGGCGTTTCACCGGTTGTCACCGGTTTTCCCAATGATGGAGGTCCCCCCTTCACCTGCCCAGAGGTGAAGGTTGGTGGAGTACATGGCTCCACCCAATGAAGCTATGGTTGGTGTTATCATTGCGCAGCAGCATGAAAAAATGGGAGTGGCCAAGTGCGATTGCCATGTGGCTCCCCCTGTTAGAACCGCCTTGCCTCATCAGACGGTGTGGGGAAAAAATTTAGCTCTTGCGTTCGGAAAAATGGAACAATGGAGTAGTGAAGAAAATGAATACAGTCTTGAAAGGCATGTCGATTCATTCATATATTAGAGCTGATTTTAATATTTTTTGTTAAATCAGCTCGGGTATTCAAATTGGAATAACGCTCAAATATTCACCTCTGCGAATAATCGAATTTGAATTTCCTGCCGAGATGTCGTACGTTCGTGCCGTGGCAGTGTGGAGGAAAGAAGATCGCCTCCGTGCAAACCGACGTCAACCCCTCCGAGAAGAGGGTTTTTGTCATGGGAGAGGTGCTGGTCGGCCGCAGCTCTCCTGAGGATTTTATTACAAAGGGCCGGCGTCGAGAGGAATCCAGGTCCAGCACAGAAGTATCCATGTGCCACCTGCGGCGAGGATGTTACCTGGCATAAAACAAGTGTCCAGTGCTTCGGATGCCGCAGATGGGTGCACTTCTCCTGTTCGGGCCTCAGTTCTGTGAGGCATCATGACTAATCCTTTCGTTGTGTTCTATGCTCTGCCCCCACCAACTCTGATTCCTCAATTACCAACCGCCCCCTCTCCATTGTTCACATTAATCTCAACGGCCTTCGCAACAAGTTATCTGAACTCTCTCTATTCGCACGTTCTCATCACCCGGATGTTATCATGGTTCAATAAACCAAGCTCTCTCCATCTACCACTTATCCCCAACCTAACGTTCCGGGCTACACCGCCTATCACATGCCAAGGACAGCTTTTGGGGGCGGAGTGTCTACTTTCAGGCAATCTGCCTTACCTTCTCATATTATCCCTAATACTCCTAAGGACGGTACTCTCGAGTACATTCCTGTCCACTTCCCCCTCAAAACCACTTTGTCTCTATTTAACATCTATATTCCTCCTATATCATCTTGTCCCCCTCTTATAATCCTATTCCCCTCCTTAAGCAGTTGTACGACTGCTCACTCTCCCCTTCAGCTGTCTTTGCGGGTGACTTCAATGCTCACACGTTCTGTTCTGCTCTTGATTCTGACGCCAGAGGGGAAGATGTCGAAGAATGGGCTGAGGAGTGTGACCTGGTTATCCTCAATGATGACCAGCCCCCTCGTCTCCCTGCCAACGGTCGACTTTCTAGCCCCGATATCTCTCTTGTATCATCCAATCTTTCTAATGCTTGCACGTGGTCCACATCCACAACTCTCTCCAAGGATCACATTCCCGTCTTTGTCTATATTGATCTCTGACTCTCTTGCCCCTTACTGTGGTTTTCGTCATCGTACTTATCTTAATTTAGGCCTACCAGACTGGACCCTGTTCAGAGATGTTGCACTCCGCCATGCGGTCGACTACCCATGGAATGGTGATGTTCATCAGAAAGAGCGCCATCTAACAAGTGCCATCCGCAAGGCCATGAAAGCAGCAATTCCTGAGGATCGTGTCAAGACCTTTTTTCCAAATGTCAGCAGGGAAATACTGCAGAAGATAAGAACCAGAGATGGGAAGAGAGCCGCAGACCATCTAGACAAGGAGATTGCTGTGCTGGAAAATGAGATCAAGCAGGATCTGAATAAGAACAAGAGGGAATGCTGGGAGAAGTCCACTGAAAAGCTGAATTTCAAGGCGGACGGAACTACGACGTGGAAAGTGTTGAGGAAAATTTCCGGAAGGTCCGATCCCCCGATGAGCTCCGCTATTGAGTGCGAGGAGAACGTCTTCAAATCAGGAAAAGCGGCTGCTTACGCACTCGGCAAGAACTTTTTCATCACACGTACCAAGCGAGGCGTGCAAAACAGAGTCACGGTTAGAGAGCTGAACCGGTTGCCGCTCATGAACGCATCTGAGGCCTTTACTCTCACACAAGTAGAGAAGGCTACGAAAGAAATGCGGAATTTGACCTGACGGTATCTCCCCAGCCATCCTGAAGAAGCTTCCCACGGAACTTCTACCGATGCTTGCAGATATCATTAACACTTCTTTCCGGACCTGCACTCTACCCCAAGCTTGGAAGGCAGCCAATGTGATTCCGTTGCCAAAGCCAGGCAAGTCCCAAAGCACGGCAAAAGGCATTCGACCAATAAGCCTGTTATCGCCCGTCGCTAAACTGGCTGAAAAGTTGATCGTGACGGACCTGGCTGATCAAAATGAGCGACAGCAGCATCGGCATGGGTTCAGGAAACTTCACTCTACTACTACTGCTCTATTGGAGATCGTGAGCTTTGCGGTAGATAGGTTCAACATGAGAAAGCCCCTGAGAACGGTGGCCGTCGCCCTCGACCTGAGCAAAGCGTTTGACTCTGTTAACTTGGGACTGCTGTCCGAGAAACTGCTCAAGTCGCCGCTACCATCATGGCAGAAGCGATGGATTGCAGCGTTCACGAAAGGCCGCCGGGCTAAGGTTCTGTTCCGAAAGCACGTATCCGATAGCATTCCAATAGCAGCCGGTGTTCCGCAAGGCGGAGTGTTGTCCCCTGCCCTATTCAGCCTGTATCTTGAGGACATTCCCGAGCCTCCCAATGATGTAAAGATTGTTATGTATGCCGACGACATCACCATCATGCGCCAGGAGCGTGACCTGCAGATAGCCGCTAACAAGATCAGCGCCTATCTCGTCGAGTTGGAGCTCTTCCTCGATAATATGATGCTCACAGTCTTTGCCGCTAAATCCTCCGTTTCAGTGTTCACAACAAACACCAAGGAACACAGTGCCCATCCAGATGTCAGATGGGATGGTGACCTGTTGCCAGCAGCAAAATTCCCCAAGCTGCTTGGCCTTATTCTTGATCCGTCACTGAAGTTCCACAGAAGCGCGGAACAGAAACAAACCGTCGTCAAGGCTAGGCTTAATATCTTGAGAGCTCTCGGAGGAACATCATGGGGAAGCAGCCGAGAGACTATATTGAGAACCTACAGAGCAATACTTCAGCCGGCTCTGGAATATGCGGCACCAGTGTGGCAGCACCTGGTGTCTGACAGCTCCTGGAATAAGCTGCAGCGTGTACAGAACGCTGCGCTTAGAATTGCTACCGGTTGTGCAAGGAGCTCCCCGGTGGAGCATCTTCACGCGGAGGCCTGCATATTGCCGCTCAAGGAGCATTGTGAATTCCAGGCACAGCAGATGTATATTAATGTTCTGAGACAGCCGAATCATCCGTCAAAGAGAATCATGAAGCCCATAAGAGAGAGGTCGATTAGGACGCCGTTCGCCGATGCTCCTCGTATAGTTGATGTACAGAGATGGGCCGACTCCAACATGGAAAGTCTTCGTCTTCTGCGTGAGGAGCACACCCAGTTTGTTAGAGGATATCTAGCGAAGGCGGCTGTGAACCCTATCTTGGGAACAGTGTCGCCTCGGGTTTGCGAGTCCGAGTCTCAACTCGGCAGACGAGCCAGATGTGCTCTCGCCTCGCTGCGCTGTGGTCACTCTATTCTGCTCATGTCTTACGTCAACAAGATCGACAGCAGCCGACCAGACGTATGCCCGGACTGTGGTGCTCCCGGACACGACACGGCGCACTTGTTCATGTGCCCGAAGAGACCTACCTCCTTAACCACAATGGACCTTTGGACGAATCCTGTGAAGGCCGCCCAGTTCCTCAACCTATGATAAAAACCACTTTGAGGCTGCAGAAGAAGAAGATTGAATTTGAATAATGTTCGAATATTCACCTTTCGCGAATAGTCGAATTCGAATAATATTCGAATATTAACCTTCTCCGAATAGTCGAATTCGAATAATATTCGAATATTCACCTTTCCCGAATAGTCGAATTCGAATAATATTAAAATATTCACCTTTTGCGAACAGTCGAATTCGAATAATGTTCGAATATTCATACTTTCTGAATATTTGAATGCCGTGTGCATCAAATTTCATTGTTAGGGTGATGTAGGTTAAGGTTTCCCCAAAAGCACAGACTGTTTTGAACTTTTACATACAATGTTCATCACGTTGCTATGTTACCTTCAACAAAAAATCCTGTTTGAAGACACAAAATTGTGACTAGAGCTGGAAGCAATGTTACTGCGAAGGTTGTTGCCAAAAATAGGCTCACGTGCTCACACAAACAGCCTAGCTTTATCCTGTCTGGACCACAACAGCTACGAATACATTGCAAATGGAAAAACGAAGTTTTTTTTAACGTAGTCGTATCTTCTCCTCACGAAATACGCATGAAATAATCGATACGGAAACGTGTTCTAATAAAAGCCGCCACGGGGTGGTGGCCATCGTGTATCATCACCCCTGAGGAGGCGGGAGAAACGGGGGAGGAGCGAGGTTTCTGATTGGACGCAACACGGGGCTAGCCCGTGTGTGTCCAATTGGGAGCCTCGCTCCTCCGCCGTTTCTCCCGCCTCCTCGGAGATGTTGATACACGATGGCCACCACCCGCCGCCACGTGCGCCGCCCATACACCTCTGTACACTCCGATGCAACACGCCACGCTACCGTAACCACAGCTGCCGAAATGTCGTATGTTCGCGACGTGGCAGTGTGGAGGAAAGAAGACCACCTCCGTGGAAACCGACGTCAATCCCTCCGCGGAAAGGGTTTTTGCCATGGGAGAGGAGCTGGCTGGCTGCAGCTTTCCTGAGGATTCTTCTACTAATGGCCGGCGTCGAAAGGAATCCAGGACCCGCGAAGAAGAATAAGTACTCATGTGCCACATGCGACAGAGATGTCACTTGGATTGGGACCAGCGTCCAGTGCTTTGGATGCCAAAGGTGGGTGCACTTCTCCTGTTCGGGTCTCAGTTCTGTGAGGCACCACGATTCTTTTTTTCCTTGTATTGTGTGCTCCGCCTCCCGTAACTCAAATTCCTCATCTACCAACCCCCCCCCTATCTATTGTACACATCAATCTAAACGGCCTTCGCGCCAAGCTTTCTGAGTCATCTCTCTTTGCTCGTACCCATCATACGGATGTTGTCATGGTTCAGGAAACCAAACTCTCTTCCTCTGCTACCTCTCGGCATCCAAACATCCCGGGCTATACTGCATATCACACTCTTAGATCATCTCAAGGAGGCGGAGTGTCCACTTTTGTTCTATCCTCGCTTCCCTCTCATCTAATTCCAAGTACTCCAGAGGATGGCATTCTCGAGTGCGTCCCCATCCATTTGCCTCTCAAAACACCTCTATCTCTTTTCAATATATACATTCCCCCAACTACCTCCTGTCCATCCTCCTACAACCCTATGCCCCTTCTCAAGCAGCTGCATGACTGCTCTCTCTCCCTCAATTGTCTTTGCGGGTGACTTCAATGCTCACACGTTCTGCTCGTCGCTTGATTCTGATGCTAGAGGAAATGACGTCGAAGAATGGGCGGATGAGTGTGACCTGGTTAATGTAAACGATGATCAGCCCACTCGTCTCCCTGCCAACGGCCGATCTTCTAGCCCAGACATCTCCCTCGTCTCTTCCAATATCTCTAATGCCTGCTCTTGGTCAACATCCACAACTCTCTCCAGTGATCACATTCCCGTCTTTGTCGATATTGATCTCTTAAACTCTCTCGCTCCCTACACAGGTGTTCGTCATCGTTCTTATCTTAATTTAGGCCTTGCAGACTGGGGCCTGTTGGGTAGTGTTGGAACGAATAATTTTTTTTGAATATTCGAATAAACGAATAATTCGAATATTTCACTTCTTCGAATATTCGATTATTCGAATAAACGAATATTTCACTTCTTTGAATATTCGATTATTCGAATAACCCGAATAATCCTTTTCTTTGAATATTCGAATATTCGAATATTATTCGAATAAACGAATATTTGGGGAACACTATTGCGTACTATCATATCCAATCCACTCGGGCAAACTGGGGCATCGACAACAGGTTGAGAAGTTGTCATCTCATAAACTGCACCCTCTTGACAAGTCAAATCGCTCGCATTGTAAGCCTGACAACTGCCCGTTGCCCAGCGACGTCCGCCTGTTGTCGGTCTGTTGACATTTTGACCTGTCACGTTTAGCGGCCTATTTAGCAGCGGTTCACATCCAGCAAGACTTTTATGTGGCTTAGGAACTACTTTGCACCGACCCGCGTCGCGGTCGGCGCATCGATACGCATCGCGGTCAGCACACCTAAACGCATCGCGGTCGGCACACCGACACGCGGCGCGGTCGGCACACCGACACGCGTCGCGGTCGGCAAACCGACACGCGTCGCGGTCGACACACCGACACGCAGCGTAGTCGGTAGACCCACGCGTCGCGGCTGGGTCGCCCAACCTCCACTGAGGCCGCCACCGGATGGGCAGGGCTTCCAGATGCTGGGCGGGGCCAATGTAATGCATACTTGGGTAATTGAACCGACTGCACTCTTATCACCTAAAGGCAGTGTTCACAATAAAAAAGGGTTTCAGTTTCCACTAGGAATGGGTAGTGGAGGGGCACACTGTAACGTTTACGTCGAAAGAACGTATGAAAACGAGCCAGGAAAAGCTCCACAAAAGCCCGAAGTTGCCACTTCGAGCGCATTGCAAACCTCAAAAGCGCAACACACGCCCACCGACGTGAACAAATGAATGCTCGAGATCGAGAGATGAGCGATGGTTTCCGATCAAGAGCCCCGTTCTTCCCTTCATTCTCAATTCTCTCTTTATTCAGGTTAGCTCGCATACATCGGCTGCAAAAGACGGAAGTTACAAGCCTCGGACAACTCGTCCACCATGTTTCCTTATCTCAATCTTTGAGGGACCATAACTCCGTTCCCAGAAGGTCTTGTACGATTTCAGAGTTATCATTGGAATCAGCATGGGGCCGTTTTCAAGATAGGCGGGAAAACAGAAAAACGATTTTTATCGTGAACACTGCCTTTAAGTTCAGCATACACGCTCGTAAACGTGGTTGAGATACTAACTACGGAAGTTGAATGGCATGGCTCAGAATACAACGCCTACGCATTCTGAAGCGTCGAAAACGACCACAAGTGACTCTACACGACTGAGGAGTCGGCCCCGCACCTGTATTTGCGTCCTCCCCCAAACAGGAGTGCTGGGCCATTCCCACCATTGTCGATGTGTATGGCTCACTTATTGTACTCATTGTACCACCCACAAGCGTCGCCGACGGTGGGAATGGCCCAGAACCCCTTTTTTGGAGGAGGACGCAAATGCAAGGGCGGGCAGATACGGGGCGGGGCCAACTTCTCACACGTGTAGCGTCATTGTGGGTCGTTTTTGACGCTTCAAAATGCGTAGGCGTTGTGTTCTGAGCCATACCATTATATTTCCGTGGTTATCTCAACCACGTTTACGAGCGTGTGCTCTGAGTTTTGGCCGAGAAATAGCCGCGAAACAGACGCAAAATGTCTTTTTCCCGAGTAATAGCCGCGAAATAGCCGCCAAATAATGCTGGCTGCGAAATAGTCGCCAAATAATGCTCGCCGTGAAATAGCCGCAAAATACCCGCTAAATTGCCGCCAAATTTGTGGTCTGCTTCGGTCTAGTTTGGTTTAGCTTAGTTGAGTTCAGTTGAGTTATGCGCGGTTTATGCGATGGCGAACTTCATAGTGCTGCTTAGCCGTGCCCTACTCCGGAATCTCAGCGACAATCCGAAAAAACTCAGCGACAATTCGTAGTTAGTCGTTGAGACCGACACCATGTCACTGTGAACTCGCCGTGTAATATCTCGCTTCCCAGCTCCATGAGACGTCTGGGCGACAACAGACGGATCTGGCACGAACTTGAAACTACGTCCAGCTGGCCCTCCTAGGTGGCTGGAAACCATCGAATTCTACGCCCAGCATTATGGAAGGAGAGAACTTGGGCTTTTGCGTCAGAATTCAGGTGAAGTTCACCGAGAAAGTAGACAAATAGCATCACCTCGAACCAGTTTCATGAAAATACACATGAAAATGGCTCATTCTGGCCATCATCGTAAGAAATTTCCATGTTGCTCAAGTGTTGCTATACTTATGAGCCGCTCGAGATTTAGACTTTTCTCTATAACTAAAGGTTAAATGGGCATTTCTAGCATTTTGACAAAATCCTACGAGCGATTTAATATATTGGAAATACCTGCTATACTGTGCTTATCTAGGTCAAACTCCGGTCCGCAATTGCGTCTCGACACGCTTTGCGGCCGCGCGCTTTCTAGTCGGAAGAGTTTCCAGCGCCGCAGCTGCGGATCTGTTGACTCTAGGTGGGTTTTAGAAACTGGAAACTAAACAAAATTGAAGAAAACTGCATAAAAAAGCCATATCGTGTCGGCTTTGGAGCTGGAAACTCGATTGACTCGAGCGCGTGCGGCCGCAAAGCGTGTCGAGACGCAATTTCTGAATGGAATTTAACCCAGATAAGCACAGTAACTTTATATTTATGAGGTACCGAAGAATTGTGAGAAATTAGTAGTCACTACGCTAAGATGTTTGAAATGTAAAATCAGGGCAAAATGAAGTGCGGTCTTGTCGAATGTTCAAATTATTCAGGCTGAATATTCGAATAAACCGAATATTTCACTTCTTTGAATATTCGAATATTCGAATAAACGAATATTCCACTTCTTTGAATATTCGATTATTCGAATAACCCGAATAATCCACTTCTTTGAATATTCGAATATTATTCGAATAAACCAATATTCGGGCAACACTCTACTGTTGGGGGAGGTTGTGCTCCGCCAAGCGGCTGATTATCCGTGGAATAGCGATGTACACACGAAGGAGCGCCACCTATCTGATGCTAACCTGGAGGCTATGAAAGCAGCGATTCCTAAAGATCGCGTCAAGACCTTCTTTCCCAAAGTCACCAGGGAAACACTGCAGGTGATAAGGTTAAGGGACGCAAAGAGAGCTGCAGATCACCGTGACCCAGACATCGCTTAGCTGGATAATGAGATCAGGAGGGACCTTGACAGGCATAAGAAGGAAACTTGGGAAAAGTTCCCTGACAAGATGAACTTCAGAAATGGTGCAGCAGCAACGTGGAAGGCTTTGAGAAGGATCTCCGGAAAGATCGACTCCGCCAAGAATTCCACGATTGAATTTGAAGGTAGTCTTCAAGTCAGGGAAGGAGGCCGCAAATGCTCTTGGGAAGCATTCTTTCATCACTAGAATCAAAAGAGAGAAGCAGAACAGAATAACTGTGCGAGAACTCTGCAAATTGCCTCTCATGGATGTAGATAAAGCAGTCACACCTGCTTAGGTCGAGAAGGTGATAAAGGAGATGAGTAACTCGAAGGCAATAGGGCCAGACGGTTTGAGCCCAGCAGTCCTGAAGAGACTGCCCAGTGAACTACTGCCCCTTATTGTTGACGTCATAAACACATGGTTTCGTACATACACCTACCCCAAAATTGGAAAGTCGCTCGCGTTATACCACTGCCGAAGCCGGGAAAATCATCATCCACGGCTAAAGGGTACCGGCCAATCAGTCTACTCTCACCCATTGACAAAGTTGCCGAAAAACTGGTTGTGGAGGAGCTGGCCGAACACAACAACAAGCAACAGCATCAGCATGGTTTCCGTAAATTACATTGCACCACTACGGCCATGTTGGAAATTGTGAGCTATGTTCTGGTCGGCTTCAATGCCATGAAACCCCAACGTACTGTTGGTGTGGCCCTCGACTTAACAGAGGCATTTGATACTGTCAATCTAGATCTACTATCAGAGAGTCTGTTGATGTCTACCATTAAGCCATGGCAGAAACGGTGGATAACTGCCTTCACTAAACGACGTCGGGCAAATGTGCTTCTCCTTCCTCTTTGCAGCCGCAGGAAGGTTTTTGTCAAGGGTTCAAGAAACGGGCGACTGTAACCGGATTCGTCTACGAATCCATTGTTTTCAGAGTGGTAGGCCTCTTTGGGCAATCAAATAGGTGCTCAGTTGAGTGGCCACGGCTACCACAGTCCGGGCACTCGTCAGGCTTACGGCGATCGATCGTATGCGAGTGTGACATCAGCATAGGGGAATGACCGCAGCGTACCGAGGCAAGGGTACTTCTAGCCCGCCTACCGAGTTCCATCTCGGTGTTACTGACTACGGGTGGTACGACCGCCAATACGGGATTGACGGTCATCCTACTCAAGTGATCCCTGACGAACTTGGTGTGCTCCGCACGTAAAAGACGCAGACGATCCAGTTGGGAGTCCGTCCATCTTTGTATATTGACTTTCTCGGGAGCATCCGCAAGACCTTCTGATATGTCTCTCCCTCACGGGATTCATGATTCTTCTTAATGGGAGGTCAGGCTGCTTGACAATGTTCTTCTTCTTCTTCTGCAGCCTCAAAGTGGTTTTTGTCATAGGTTGAGGAACTGGGCGGCCTTCACAGGATTCGTCCAAAGGTCCGTTGTTGTTAAGGAGGTAGGTCTCTTCGGGCACATGAACAAGTGCGCCGTGTCGTGTCCGGGAGCACCACAGTCCGGGCATGCGTCTGGTCGGCTGCTGTCGATCTTGTTGACGTAAGACATGAGCAGAATAGAGTGACCACAGCGCAGCGATGCAAGAGCACATCTGGCTCGTCTGCCGAGTTGAGACTCGGACTCGCAAAACCTGAGGCGGCACCGTTCCCAAGATAGGGTTCACAGCCGCCTTTGCTAGATATCCTCGAACAAACTGGGTGTGCTCCTCACGCAGAAGACAGAAAGCCTTTCCATGTTGGAGTCGGCCCATCTCTTTACATCAACTTTACGAGGAGCATCGGCGAACGGCGTCCTAATCGACCTCTCTCTTATGGGCTTCATGATTCTCTTTGACGGATGATTCGGCTGCCTCAGAACATTAATATACATCTGCTGTGCCTGGAGTTCACAATGCTCCTTGACCGACAATATGCAGGCCTCCGCGTGAAGATGCTCCACCGGGGAGCTCCTTGCACAACCGTTAGCAATTCTAAGCGCAGCATTCTGTACACGCTGCAGCTTATTCCAGGAGCTGTCAGACACCAGGTGCTGCCCCACTGGTGCCGCATATTCCAGAGCCGGCTGAAGTATTGCTCTGTAGGTTCTCAATATAGTCTCTCGGCTGCTTCCCATGATGTTCCTCCGAGAGCTCTCAAGATATTAAGCCTAGCCTTGACGACTGTTTGTCTCTGTTCCGCGTTTTTGTGGAACTTCAGTGAGGGATCAAGAATAAGGCCAAGCAGCTTGGGGAATTTTGCTGCTGGCAACAGGTCACCATCCCATTTGACATCTGGATGGGCACTGTGTTCCTTGGTGTTCGTTGTGAACACTGAAACAGAGGATTTTGCGGCAGAGACTGTGAGCATCCTTTTATCGAGGAAGAGCTTCAACTCGACGAGATAGGCGCTGATCTTGTTAGCGGCTATCGACAATGTTAATAACCAGTTGCTGCGCTTGGAGTTGGCAGTGCTCCTTAACTGGCAGAATTCGGGCTTCAGCATGAAGATGTTCCACTGGGGTGCTTTTAGCACACCCTGTGGCAATTCGAAGAGCAGCATTTTGAACTCGCTCCATCTTTGTCCACGATGAATCCGATATTATGTGCTGCCATACCGGTGCAGCGTACTCCAACGCCGGCTGCAATATGTATTGCCTTGTAGGTGGTCAAAATTGTCTCCTTGCTACTTCCCCACGACGTTCCTCATAGAGCTCGTAGGACGTTGAGCTTTGCGTTCACTGTAGCCTGTTTCTGCTCAGTATTATTGTGGAACTTCAACGAAGGATCCAATAGTAGGCCGAGCAGCTTAGGGAAACGTGCGGCAGGCAGACGAGCGTCTTCCCAATTCACAACGGGGTGAGCGCATCGTTCCTTAGGGTCAGAGGAGAAAACTGATACAGATGATGTAGAGACAGTGAGCATCATATCATCGAGAACGCTCTTCAGAACGATGAGGTAGCTATTGATCTTGCGTGCAGCTATACTAATGTCTCTGTCTCGGCACAAGATGGTGATGTCATCCGCATACGCAACGACTTTGATGTCACTTGGGCTGACGGGCAAATCTTCCAGGTAAAAGGGGTCTGCAGAGTTGCAATGACCGGCGACTGGTCGCCGAGCGTCAGCCTTGACGCGGCGACAAAAATGTTTCCGAACATTATAGTCGCCGCGTCGGTTGCCGCTCGCTAGCAGTGACGCAGGGCCGTCGCGGGGTTAAACCACTCTGCGGTGCCCCCTCGTCGCCCCTCACGCCGCGTCGGTTGCCCTCGTCGCCGAATGTAATCGATATTGCATCACCCAGCTCTGTTCGTCGCTGCGAGCAACGCCACAACTTTAACTCTGCAGACCCCTAAAGACTGAACAGAGCAGGCGATATGACTCCTCCTTGAGGGACACCGGCAGCGATCAGGATGCTATTAGAGACATAACCCTGAAACAGCACTTTTGCTCTACGCCCTATGATTAGTGCGGTAATCCATCGCGTCTGCAAGAGGGGATGGTGGACCTCAATAGCTTCTCAGACAGTATGCCCAAGTTGACAGTGTCAAACGCCTTCGTGAGGTCCAGGGCTACTCCAACAGTGCGTTTAGGCTTTCTGGCGTTGGATACATCCAAAACATAGCTCACAATCTCCAGCAGCGCCGTGGTGGTGGAGTGTAATTTGCGGAACCCATGCTGGTGCTGCTGATTGTTATTATGCTCCGTCAGCTCCTTGACGACCAGTTTCTCAGCGACCTTTGCGATTGGTGATAAAAGACTTATTGGCCTATATCCCTTAGCCGTGGATGGCGATTTACCTGGCTTGGGCAACGGAACGACGCTTGCCATTTTCCAGTCTTGGGGTATGATGCACGTGCGAAAAGATGTGTTGATGACATCAGCCAGGATTGGCATAATCTCACTCGGCAGTTTCTTCAAGACCGCTGGACTAATGCCATCCGGCCCTACAGCCTTCAAGTTACGCATCTCTTTAACCACCTTTTCAATCTGCGCGGGCGTCACAGCTTCTGCTTCATTCGTGAGTGGTAACTTACAGAGCTCTCTTACAGTCACTCGGTTCTGTTTCCCTCTCCTAGCCTGAGTTATGAAAAAATTCTATGCGAGAGCAGTTGCAGCCTCCTTTCCCGATTTGAAAACTCCATTCTCGAACTTGATCGTGGAATAGTTGGTGGAGGTGCTCTTGCCCGAGATCTTCTTCAGAGTGATGGAGTTGACGCTCCATCACTCTTGAAACTCATCTTCTCCGTGAATTTCTACCAACACTCCTTTTTGTGCTTGTCCAGATCTCGCTATCCAGCTCAGCAATGGTCGGATCCAGGTGATCTGCGACTCTCTTTGCATCCCTTGTCCTTATCTTCTCCAATATTTCCCTGGTGACATTGGGAAAGAAGGTCTTAACTCGGCTCTCCGGAATGGCTGCTTTCATGGCCTTGCGAATCGCGTCAGTCAAGTGACCTTCTTTCTGGTGCACGTTTCCATTCCATGGGTAGTCATCCACATGGCGAAGTGCCACCTTCCTGAACAAGCGCCAGTCTGCAAGGCAGAGATTATGATAAGACCTTTGACGGATACCTGAATAAGGAGCAAGAGAAATAGAGAGATCGACATGGACAAATACGGGGATATGATCACTGGACAGAGTTGTAGCGGTCGACCAAGAGCAGGCGCTGGAGAGATTAGTTGATACAAGAGAGATGTCTGGATCAGAGGATCGGCCGTTGGCCGGGAGAAGAGTGGGCTGATCATCGTTGAGAATGACCAGATCGCACTCCTCCGCCCATTCTTCGACGTCTTCTCCTCTAGCGTCAGTGTCAACCGACGAGCAGTATGTATGAGTATTGAAATCGCCTGCGAAGACAAGAGAATCGCCTGCGAAGACAAATGTGCTATTCCAGGAACATGTTTCCAATAACATCCCCATCGCCGCTGGTGTCCCTCAAGGAGGAGTTTTATCGCCTCCACTTTTCAGTTTATATCTCAAAGATCTGCCCGTTCCCCCTCAAGACATCAAGGTCGTTGCATACGCGGATGATATTACTGTTCTGTGCCGAGATCGCGACATGAAGGTAGCCGCCAGTAAGATCAATGACTACTTGATCAAGTTGAAATGTTTCTTCGATCGCAAAATGCTTACAGTCTCTGCCTCCAAATCATCCGTCACCGTCTTTTTCACTGATAATGCAGAGCACAGTGCCCATCCAATGGTGAAATGGGACGAAACTCAATTGCCGGCCACCCGACTCCCCAAGCTACTTGGACTAGTGTTGGATCCTTCGTTGAAGTTTCATAAGAACACTGAGCAGAAGCAAGCCACAGTGAAAACAAGACTCAACGTCCTACGCGCTATCGGCGGAACGTCCCGGGGGTGCAGTAGAGAAACGATCCTGACCACGTATATGGCTACTGTGCAATCCGCCTTGGAGTATGTTGCGCCAGTCTGGCAGCACATCGTGTCGGACACATCTTGGCCCAAGCTGCAGCGCGTCCGAAATTCTGCTCTGCGAATTGCAACAGGCTGTTCTAAAAGCTCTCCAATAGAGCACTTACATGCCGAAGCTTGCATATTGCCAGTTAGAGACCACTGCCAACTCCAGGCGCAACAAATGTTCATTAACATCGTTAAGCAGCCAAATCATCCGTCGCGAAGAGTACTAAGCCCAGTAAGAGGGAGATGTATCAGAAGACCGTTCGCCGGTGCTCCCTCGAAAGTAGATGTGCAGAGTTGCTTCTTCTTCTTCTTTGCAGTCTCATTGAGGGTTTTGTCATAGGTTGAGAAACTGGGCGACCAGTAACGGATTCCTCCATAAGTCCATTACGGTCAGCGTGGTGGGTCTCTCCGGAAATTTGAAAAGGTGTGCAGTATTATGGCCGAGGCAGCCACAGTCCGGGCAAACATCTGATTTGCTGCTGTCTATTTTGCTGACGTAGGACATAAGCATGGTAGAATGACCACAGCGCAGCGATGCCAGGGTGCACCTGGCCCTTCTTCCGAGTTCAGCCTCGGATGTGCAGACTTGGGGCGGCACTACCCCCAATATGGGATTAATGGCCGCCCTTTCCAGATGGCACCGTACGAACTGAGTATGCTCCTTGCGCAATAGACGGAGTCGTTCTTGCTGTGAG
The DNA here is from genome assembly GCA_029168955.1 of Aplectana chamaeleonis. Classification (NCBI taxonomy): domain Eukaryota; kingdom Metazoa; phylum Nematoda; class Chromadorea; order Rhabditida; family Cosmocercidae; genus Aplectana; species Aplectana chamaeleonis. The sequence continues at coordinate 823,643 of JAPDOI010000302.1, forward strand.
TCGTGCCATCTTTGCAGATTGACTTTGCTGAGAGCATCGGCGAATGGCTTTCTGATCTTTCTTTCTCTGACAGGGTTTAGCACTCTCCAAGAGGGGTGATTTGGTTGTTTGACAAGGCTGATGAAAAATTGTTGGACCTGGAGCTCACAGTGCTCCCTTACTGGTAATAAGCGGGTCTCAGCATGCAAGTGATCGACCGGGGAACTTCTTGCACATCCGGTGGCGATTCGAAGAGCCGCATTCTGTATGCGTTGCATCTTAGTCCAAGAGGATTCCGAAACTAGATGCTGCCAAACTGGTGCGGCGTATTCTAGTGCAGGCTAGAGAATCGCCTTATACGTTGTAATAATGGTTTCTTTGCTACTACCCCATGTTGTACCGCCCAGGGCTCTAAGCACGTTAAGCTTCGCTTTAACGATAGCCTGCTTCTGTTCCGTGTTCTTATGGAACTTGAGCGATGGATCGAGCACGAGTCCGAGAAGTTTTGGGAAGCGGGCCGCAGGCAAACGATCTCCATTCCTTATGACATACGGATGTGCGCTGTGTTCAGATGGGTCCGTTGTGAGTACGGATACCGATGACTTTGACGCAGAAATCTTCAGTATTTTGCGGTCGGAAAAGCTTTTCAGTGTGATCAAGTACCCGTTAATCTTAGCGGCGGCCACATTTATGTCCCGATCACGACACAAGACAGTCATATCGTCAGCGTAAGCGACCACCTTGATATCCTGGGGAGGGGCGGGCATATCTTCGAGGTACAGACTGAAGAGAGCAGGCGACAATACGCCGCCCTGTGGGACTCCAGCAGCAATCGGAATGCTGTTTGAGACATGATTCTGGAACATCACTCTAGCCCGTCTTCCCTTAGTAAATGCAGTTATCCAGCGCTTTTGCCATGGCGGGATTGATGACTCCAGTAAGTTGTTTGATAAGATACCAAGATTCACTGTGTCGAAAGCCTTAGTGAGATCCAAGGCAACTGCTACAGTTCTTTCCGGCTTATAGGCGTTGAAACCATCAATTGCATAGCTCGTAATTTCTAACAAAGCTGTCGTGGTGGAATGCATTTTTCTGAATCCATGCTGAAACACCTGTCTCTCGTTATGCTCAGCCAGGTCCTTGACGATCAGCTTTTCAGCTACTTTAGCAAAAGAAGACAACAAGCTAATGGGCCGATATCCCTTGACTGAAGCTTGGGGCTTGCCAGGCTTGGGCAGCGGAACGACGCTCGCCGTCTTCCAATTCTGCGGGATAGTACACGACCTGAACGAGGAGTTTATCACATCAGTGAGAAGCGGTAGTAAGTCAGTGGGTATCTTCTTCAAGACAGCAGGACATATCCCATCAGGACCAATAGCTCTAGAGTTCCGCATTTTCTTTATAGTCTTCTCAACTTGCGTCGTAGTAAATGCTTCGGCCGTGCTCATAAGCGGGAGGCGGCACAGCTCTCTTACAGTCACTCTATTCTGCGGACCTCGTTTAGCACTGATGATGAAAAAACTTTTCCCGAGCGCATAAGCGGCTTCCGTTCTTGATTTGAATACACCGTTGTCGAATTCGATTGTGGAGACGGTGGCGGGTGAGCTTTTACCCGAAAGCTTCCGTAAAACCTTCCAAGTAGCTGCACTGTCCGTCTTAAAATCCAACTGCCCGGTGAACTTCTCCCACTCTTCTTTCTTAAGTCTGTCCAAATCCTTTTTGATCTCACTGTCAAGCTCAGCAACCACGGGGTCCAGATGATTAACCGCTCTCCTCGCATCTCTCGTTCTAATTTTGTCGAGGATGTCTCTGTTGACATTTGAATAGAACGTCTTGACGCGACCGATAGGAATAGCCGCATTCATGGCCTTGTGGATTGCGTCAGATAAATGGCACTCTTTCACGTCGCCATTCCACGGGTAATCTGCCGATAGGCGAAGCGCAACTTCACTGAACAGGCGCCAGTATGCTCGGCCTAAATTAGGATAAGAACGTTGGCGAACACCAGAAAAGGGAGCGAGAGAATTGGATAGATCGATGTGGACAAAGACAGGAACATGGTCACTTGGCAAAGTCGTCGAGATAGACCATGAGCAGCAGCTAGAAAGGTTGGACGAGACAAGAGATATGTCTGGGCTAGAAGATCGGCCGTTGGCAGGGAGACGAGTGGGCCGATCATCGTTTAAAATGACCAGGTCGCACTCATCTGCCCATTCTTCGACGTCATTTCCTCTAACATCAGGACCGAGAGACGAGCAAAAGGTGTGAGCGTTGAAATCACCCGCGAAAACGACCGAGGACGAAAGGAAGCAGTCGCTCAGCTGCTTGAGAAGTGGGATAGGACTGTAAGATGAAGGGCATGAAGTTGTAGGTGGAATGTATATGTTGAAAAGAGAAAGGGGTGTTTTTAGGGGGAGATGGATTGGGAGGTACTCGAGAGTACCGTCCGTGGGGGTGCTGGGAATGAGGTGTGAGGGAAGTGAAGATAGAACAAAAGTAGAAACTCCACCGCCGAGAGATGGCCTTGGAGCATGGTAAGAAGTATAGCCTGGGATATTGGGATGAGGATAGGTAAGGGATGGAGAGAGCTTGGTTTCTTGAACCATGATCACACCTGGATGGTGAGTACGTGCAAAGAGAGAGAGAGAGTTCAGAAAGCTTGGCACGAAGGCCGTTTAGATTGATATGCACAATTGCAAGGGGCGACTTGAGATAGAGGAATCTGAGCTGGAAGGTGAGGAGCATAATACACAACGAAATGACTAGTTATGATGCCTCACAGAACTGAGACCCGAACAGGAGAAGTGCACCCACCTTTGGCATCCGGAGCACTGGACGCTGGTATGTCTCCAGTTTACATCCTCTCCGCACGTGGCGCATTGGTACTTCTGAGCGGGTCCAGGATTCCTCTCCACGCCGGCCCTTTGCAGAAAAATCCGAAGGAGAGCTGCGGCCGGCCAGCACCTCTCCCATGACAAAAACCCTCTTTGTGGGGGGGGGGGGATGACGTCGGTTTGCACGGAGGCGATCTTCTTTCCTCCACACTGCCACGGCACGAACGTACGACATCTCGGCAGCTGCAGAGTTGCCATAAACTCCATCCTGAGAGTCGTACCCCCGAAGGTTAGCGAGACCGAGATGGAACTTGGCAGGCGTGCCAGGTGCACCCTTGCCTCGTTACGCTGTGGAAACCCCCGTGCTGTATCATGTCTGCATGGGATCGATAACAGCAGACCTGACGAGTGCCCGGATTGCGGTGGCCAAGGGCATACTACTGCACACCTGTTCAACTGCCCGATGAGACCGACTCCATTGACGACAATGGATTTGTGGATGAACCCAACGCTAGTAGCCGAGTTTCTGAACCTGTGACGGGACCCCTCTCCGAGGCTGCAAAGAAGAAGAAGACCGTAACCACGAAGCGTTGACCGGTGTGTTAGAAAGGCTTGTCGAGAGGGGGATCGCAAAAAAATTTCGATTTTTTTTCAAAAAATCGCTCAACAGAGCTCCGAAGAAAATTACCGCAATGGTCTGCTCAACCCTGCTTAGTAGCCAACCCGTGTGATTATCGCACAAATTATTTCGTAGCCCCTAACAAGAAATGAATGTTCTGGCGTTAAACTAAATATCAGCACCAAACAAACACTGAAAAGAGCTGCTACTTCGTCTAGAACAATTATGGAGAACTAACGATCGGGGTAAGGAGAAGATTTTACGGTCCAAAGAAACGGTATTTACGACAGAAAGCTATTTCTGTCGTAAACAAATTCCCATTTATTGTACGAGAAAAACGGCGTGAAATCAGAATCACTGACTTGTTATCTCCCAAGAGGTATTTGACTTCTCCTAGTTGATCATCGCTTTGAACTCCACGACATTGCTGATAGAACTTCATGGGCTTGCACGAGTCAAATGCGACTGTGCTGAATGTATTCGCCTCTTCATTCAACGTGTAGTGAACTTTTTGAAACTCAAACCATAGCTTAGAACTTTCCGCTCTCTGGAAAAAAAATATGGGGAAATGTAGACGCGATCAGCTGATCCGATACCAACCTGTGTTCTTCTGAGTGGAACGAGCTCTGCCCATCCATTGTTAGGAGTCGGAACTACTTTGACAAGAGAGGCTTTCCGCGGGTCTTTCTCCTATAACATGCATAGAATTTAGTTTGTGGAAGTGCTACGAATTTAAAGGAAAACATACTTGTCTGCAGCTGAGCGCACATTTGACTCCGACGAACCAGTGACAAAATAGAATAATCAGCGCTTGTATGAGACCGATGATCGCAGCACCGATGAAGCCGAGTTCATAGTACTCATCGGCGCCGTATACCGACAACCACACATAAAACCAACTCGCATATAGCACTATAACACAAAAAATGACGAGAGAATTGTGTATATCGCTTCTGCTCAAACGCAGTACAATAGTTACGGATCGTAGTGTCGGTCGTGGTACCCTCTCGTTGGTGCACATTACGTAACCACGAGTTCTGAGCACGTAGAATATACTACGTGCAACGAGTTTGCGCGCCAGGGTTCGGCGCAGGGTGTGGATATCCACACCGGGGGGGGGTTGAGCGGCGCAAGGGTGGAGGGAGGGGAGTCTGAGCTCCACCGGGAGTCCAGGTGAACATTCTGACCGAAGGCAGTACACTGTTTAAAATTCTTTCTTTGCGAAGGATTCGACAATACCGTCCAATTAACACGAAACCTTGTTGTAATTATGTTTTCCTAAAGGTTGAAATTATTGTAAAGGTTCTCCTACCGTTGCATAAAAGGCACATAGGTTCTGGGCGTGTATCCAGCATAGTTTTGTAATGAATTGTAAAACAAGTTATGATTGGAAGCTACGGAATGGGGCGGAAGAGAAGAGTGGATGCGATCAAGTGATTGGCAAATGCGAAGACGACGCGATGTATTAAAGAAATAAATATGTTTTCAGAGAAGAACAGGTCACTTTAAATGCATGAAAAAAACACACACTAGTAGACCAGACATGGCACAAACACTTGCTAGTTGGAAAGAGCGCCATCCATTCTGGTTGCGACTTTCATTCTCTGAAACCCACTCATACGCGTGACACAACACGGATTCCGCTAGGTGCTTAATTTTTGCAAAACGTTAGACCTCACATTTTTTTGTAAAGTAAGGATCACGAAAGTAGGATAGTCGAGTCGAGAGTGGTGGGTTTACCCTACATACAAATTTTCATCGCATAAGATGGACTCTGAAAGACATTACACTGTGTAGCCCTGCCGCAGGTGCGGTCCCGCTGGAAGTCTACATTTTCGCAAGGTACGAGTCAAAAGAATACGATATTCACGTCGAGCGTTGTCGATTTACCCGATATATGAACTTAAACGGCATTATATCAACGCCGAAGACCGGTACACTGCATGGGGGTCCCGCCGGAAGTCAGCAATTTTGAAAACTAGGAGCCACGAGAGTAGGATATCTGAGTCCAGCGTGGCAGTTTTACTCCGTGTTATCACTTTCGCCGTCTAAGATGAAGGCTGAACGCCGCTACAGTACGAGGGCTCACACTTTTCTCACGTATGGCCCCGCTGAAAAAGGGCATTTTTTTAAACTGAGTGTCACGAGAAGGGATATTTGAGTCCAGCGTGGTCGATTCCCCCTGAATACAATCTTTTACCGTCTTAGTGTAACGCCGAAGACCGCTACATATACGGCGGGACAAGGTGAAAAATCCGCTCCCATAGGACGCCTTACAAATAAGTTTACTAGGTGTAGACCTTTGATGTTTTAAACATAAAAGTCCACACCTAGCCAGCGGATTTAATTGTAGACTTTCGGGCTCAAAACATCAAAAGTCCACACCTAGTAAATTTTTCTGAAAGGTAACTTCTGGGGTCGGTTAGGGTCTCATTCTGTAGGGTTACAAACCTTGTTTCATAGTTTTGCTCAAACCATGAAGAGCTCATTTGGAGCTTGAGTTACAGCTGTTTTAAAACCCTACTTCAGGTTTGTGGACCTGGACGTTTTTTTTTACCTTGTTCCACTATCTATGTAGAGGTCTTTGGCGTTACACTTGAGACGGTAAAAGATTACATACGGGGTAAAACGACCACGCTGGACTCAAATATCAAACTATCGTGAAACCTTAATTTCAATTTGCCCCTTTTCCGCGGCACCATACCTGAGAAACTACCATACTTGTACTGTAGCGGTGTTCAGCCTCCATCATAGACGGTGAAAGTGAGTAAACGGAGTAAGACGACCACGCTGGACTCAAATATCCTACTCTCATGGCTCCTAAATCTCAAAATTGCCGCCTTCCGGCAGGACCACACTTGAGAAAAGTGTGAGCCCATGCAGTGTAGCTGTCTTCGGCGTTCCTGTAATGCCGTTGAAGTTTGAATATGGGGTAAATCGACCACGCTCGACACGAATACCGTATTCTTCTGACTCATACCTTGCAAAAATGTAGACTTTCAGCGGAACCGCACCTGCGGACGGTGTGGGCCACACAGTGTAGTGCCTTTCAGAGTCCATCTTAGGCGATGAAAGTTTGTATATAGGGTGAATCTACCACTCTCAACTCGACTATCCTACTTTCGTGACCCCTTACTTTGCCTAAAAAATGTGAGGTCTAATGTCCTGCAAAAATTAAGCACCTTACGGGATCGAATCCGTGTCGTGTGTCTCGCGTATGAGTGGGTTTTAGAGAAAGAAAGTCGCGACGTTACCAGAATGGATGACGCTCCTTCTAACTTGCAGTCCATATATCTGAAAAGACCTGTTCTTCTTAGACGCGAAATTAATCTACGAACTCATATTAATTTGAAAACATTTATTTCTTCAATACATCTCGTATTCTTGGCCTTTGACAATCACTTCATCTTTTCCACTCCTCTCTTCCACCACATATGGTTTCCGTTTTCAATTTAGTCTGACGCATGGACCAGGCGGCTGGCCGTGCGGGGTTAGCGGCCTCACTGGAGTATGAGGTTTCGATTCGCGCGGGGTGGTCTACCGTTACAGCCCCTTCCACTCATCAGACTAAAATTATTGCGCGGGAGAGCCTTAGCTGCCGAGATGTCGTACGTTCGTGCCGTGGCAGTGTGAAGGAAAGAAGATCACCTTCGTGCAAACCGACGTCATCCCCTACACAAAGAGGGTTTCTGTCTTGGAAGAGGTGCTGGCCGGCCGCAGCTCTTCTTCGGATTCTCCTGCTAAAGGCCGGCGTGGAGAGGAATCCTGGACCCGCTCAGAAAAAGAAGTATCCATGTGCCACATGCGACAGAGATGTCACTTGGATTGGGACCAGCGTCCAGTGCTTTGGATGCCAAAGGTGGGTGCACCTCTCCTGTTCGGGTCTCAGCTCTGTGAGGCATCATACCTCTTCTTTTCTATGTGTTTTGTGCTCCTCACCTACCACCTCTTATTCCTCCATCTCCAATCGCCCCTTTTCCATTGTACATATAAATTTCAACGGCTTTCGTGCCAAGCTTTCTAGCGTGCGAAGAGAGCTCTCTCTCTTGGCACGTACTTACCATCCAGACGTCATCTTGGTTCGAGAAACCAAGCTCTCTCCATCCACTACCCATCCTCACCCCAATATTCCAGGCTACACATCTTACCATGCTCCAAGGTCAACTCTTGGCGGAGGAGTTTCAACCTTTGTTATATCTACTCTCCCCTCACACCTCATACCCAACACCCCTACGGATGCTACTCTCGAGTACCTACCAATCCATCTCCCTCCTAAAACACCTCTTTCTCTCTACAACATACATATTCCACCTACTACCTCATGAGTCTCTTCTTACAATCCTATTCCACTTCTCGAGCTTTACGACTGCTCCCTATCATCTACGGTTGTTTTCGCGGGCGATTTTGAACATCCACACTTTTTGCTCGTCTCTTGGCTCTGATGCTAGAGGAAATGACGTCGAAGAATGGACAGAGGAATGTGACCTGCTCACCTTAAACGATGATCAGCACACTCGTCTCCCTACCAACGGCCGATCCTCCAGCCCAGACATATTTCTAGTCTCGTCCAACTTCTAACTCTTGCTCATGGTCCACCTCAACTACTCTGTCAGGTGCTGTAGCTCCGACTCTCTCGCTCCCTATTCTGGTGTTCGTCAACGTCCTTATCTTAATTTAGGCCGACCAGACTGGAGCCTGTTCAGTGAAGTTGCGCTTCGCCTATCGGCAAATTACCCGTTGAATAGCGACGTGCACCAGAAAGAGTGCCATTTATCTGACGCGATCCGCAGAGCCATGAAAGCGGCTATTCTTGTCGGCCGCGTCAAGACGTTCTATCCAACCGCAACATCCCGTAGAGGCCCGCCCGTCCACCTTCGGTGGACTTGCGGGCCTCTACGGGATGTTGCGAAATGTCACAAGGGAGATCCTCGATAAGATAAGGACAAGAGATGATAGGAGAGCGGTCAACCATCTAGACCCCGTCGTTGCTGAACTTGACGTTGAGATCAGAAAGGATTTAGACAGGCACAAGAAAGAAGAGTGGGAAAAGTTCACCGGGCAGTTGGATTTCAAGATGGACAGTGCAGCAACTTGGAAGGTAATACGGAAGCTCTCGGGTAAGAGCTCGCCTGTTACCGTCTCCACAACCGAATTCGACAGCGGTGTATTCAAATCAGGAAAAGAAGCCGCTTATGCGCTCAGGAGAAGTTTTTTCATCACCAGTGCAAAGCGTGGTCCGCAGAATAGAGTGACTGTCTGAGAGCTGGGCCGCCTCCCGCTTATGAGCGCGGCCGAAGCGTTCACTACGACGCAAGTTGAGAAGGCTATAAAGGATATGCGGAATCTAAAAGCGGGTAGTCCACACAGGATATGTCCTGCTGTCTTAAAGAAGACACCGAATAAAATCCTTCCGCTTCTCACTGATTTGATAAACACCTCGTTCAGATCGTGTGCCATCCCACAGAATTGGAAGACAGCTAACGTTGTGCCGCTGCCCAAGCCGGGGAAACCTCAGGCTTCAGTCAAGGGATACAGACCCATTAGCTTGCTGTCCACGTTCGCAAAGGTAGCCGAAAAACTGATCATAAAGACTCGGCGGAGCACAATGAGAAGCAAGTGGTTCAGCATAGATTCAGAAAGCTGCTTTCCACCACGATACCTTTGCTGGAAATTACTAGCTTTGATTGATGGGTTCAACGCCAAGAAGCCACAGAGAACTGTAGCTGTCGCCTTGGATCTAACAAAGGCTTTCGACCCAGTAAACCTCGGAGTCTTGTCAAGCAACCTACTGGATTCTTCAATACCGCCGTGGCAAAAGCGCTGGATATTGGCATTCATGTCTCAAAAAAAAGAATGATTGAGACAAATTTCATCACTACGCGAAAAAGTTCCAAAGCGCCTTGGAGAAGTATAATAGCAACACTGAAAAGAAGATAATCAATTCCGGTGACATAAACGACTTTTACAAGCTTTTGAACAGAAAATTGAGAGGTAGTAGTTGGATTTGCAGTATAAGGAAGGGTAGCTATGCGGCGACTTCTGAAAGTGATAAGGCCAATATTTTAGCAGATAAATTTTGTGAAGTTTTTTTTATGACAACGGATGTATCGTCGATCACTAGTCGAGAGATCGCCGCGTCGAACACAAGTGGCACGCACGCAAGCGAGGTAATGATAGTATCATTACCTCCTCGCTTGCGTGCGTGCCACGTGTGTTCGAGGCGGCGATCTCTCGACCAGTGATCGATCATAGACCAGCTTTCAATCCAGTAGTTGCCAAACCAATGAACACAATCCTTTGGTTCAACGAATCCGCCCTTTTTGATGTCATAAGAAAGAGGCCAAGTTCTTCTCTGAAACCGGATTTTATTCATGCGACCTTTTTGAAAAAATAGCACATGTGATAGTCACCCCTTTATGCTACATCTACAATCAATCTCTTATGTATTCCGAGATTTCTTTAAGGTGGAAGCATTCCTTCATCACACCATTGCTCAAGAAAACCCCTGCAAGTGACGTAGGAAACTACCGTCCACTCAGCATTACGTCTTTCCTATGCAGGACATTCGAAAAAATAATCAAGACCCATTTATTCGAATACCTACAGAGTAACTTGTTGATTCCTAACTGCCAGCACGGATTTGTTTCCGGTAGGTCGATAGAAACCAACATGCTTGAGTGTTTAAATGACTGGACAGGAAGTCTTGACTTCAAGCGGACCAATGATGTGGTGTATTTTGACCTTTCAAAGGCATTCGATAAGGTTAGCCATAGCCAGTAACTGTATAAGCTTTTTCAACTGAACGTACATCCAGTAATTTGCAAATGGCTTGAAGAATTTCTCACTAATAGAACATTCCAAGTGAAAGTGGGATCAGAGTTTTCGTCTTGTAGAAATGTCAGAAGTGGGGTTCCGCAGAGTGGTGTACTATCACCTCTATTGTTTATCATTTATACCTCGGATTTACCTCAAGCAGTGGGTAATGGTGTGATGATGAAGCAGTTGGCTGACGACATCAAAGTCTATTGCGAAATAACTGATTCCACTGATCAAATAGTTTTTCAGTCGGCTATCGATGGAGTTGTCTCATGGTCCCGTTCTTCGTCTTCTTTGCAGCCACAGAGAGGGGTTCTGTCATAGGTTCAGAAACTCGGCCACTAGCGTAGGGTTCGTCCACAGATCCATTGTCGTTAAAGTAGTCGGTCCCTTCAGGCAATTGAACAGGTGCGCAGTAGTATGCCCTTGACTACCACAATCAGGGCACTCGTCAGGGGCGGCATGCATGAACGCAGCGAACGGTGTCAGGAAGCCGCTCCGCGTGCCATGCGCGCAGCGTCGAGCAACGGGGCGGCCCCGAAAATCAGGCACATCAATACACGCCACGAAATTCGGGGCCGCCCCGTTGCTCCACGCTGCGCGCATGGCACGCGGAGCGGCTCCCTGACACCGTTCGCTGCGTTCATGCATGCCGCCCCAGATTTGCTGTTATCAATCCTATGGAAATATGACATAAGCATGGGGAAGTGTCCACAGCGTAACGATGCAAAGGTGCACCTGGCACGCCTGCCTAGTTCCATCTCTGTCTCGCTGACCTTCGGAGGTGCGACTCCCAGAATGGACTTTATGGTGACTCTGCTCAAGTGTTCCTTTACGAATCGGGTACGCTCCGCGCGCAAGAGACGGAGGCGTTCTTGTTGTGCTTCGGTCCATCTCTGCACATCTACTTTCGACGGAGCATCGGCGAAAGGCTTTCTGATACATCTCTCTCTCTCTCACCGGGTTTAGTACTCTTCGCGATGGATGATTCGGCTGCTTAACGATGTTAATGAACATTTGTTGCGCCTGGAGTTAGCAGTGGTCTCTCACTGGCAATATGCGAGCTTCGGCGTGTATGTGCTCAATTGGAGAGCTTCTAGAACAGCCCGTCGCGATTCGCAGAGCAGAATTTCGGACGCGCTGCAGCTTGGACCAAGATGTGTCCGACACGATGTGCTGCCAGACTGGCGCAGCATACTCCAAGGCGGGTAGCACAATAGCCATATACGTGGTCAGGATCGTTTCTCTACTGCACCCCCAGGACGTTCTGCCGACAGCGCGTAGGACGTTGAGTCTTGTTTTCACTGTGGCTTGCTTCTGCTCAGTGTTCTTATGAAACTTCAACGAAGGATCCAACACGAGTCCAAGTAGCTTGGGGAGTCGGGTGGCCGGCAATTGAGTTTCGTCCCATTTCACCATTGGATGGGCACTGTGCTCTGCATTATCAGTGGAAAAGACGGTGACGGATGATTTGGAGGCAGAGACTGTAAGCATTTTGCGATCGAAGAAACATTTCAACTTGATCAAGTAGTCATTGATCTTACTGGCGGCTACCTTCATGTCGCGATCTCGGCACAGAATAGTAATATCATCCGCGAATGCAACGACCTTGATGTCTTGAGGGGGAACGGGCAGATCTTCGAGATATAAACTGAAAAGTGGGGGAGATAGAACTCCTCCTTGAAGGACACCAGCGGCGATGGGGATGCTATTGGAAACATGACCTGGAATAGCACATTTGTCTTCGCAGGCGATTCTGTTGTCTTCGCAGGCGATTTCAATGCTCGAAATTGACTTCTTTTTCAACTTCGCCACTCAAAAAAAGCTAAATCATCCGTCCCAGAGGGTCGTAAAATTCTGGATTTTTTCAAATTTTGGTCAACGGGGGGTCGCAGGGTCGCAAAAAATCGGCACGACGGCCTGCTCAACCATGATGGCTGCTTTCATGGCCTTGCGAATCGCGTCAGTCAAGTGACGTTCTTTCTGGTGCACGTTTCCATTCCATGGGTAGTCATCCACATGACGAAGTGCCACCTCCCTGAACAAGCCCCAGTCTGCAAGGCAGAGACTAAGATAGGACCTTTGACGGTTACCTGAATAAGGAGCAAGAGAATTAGAGAGATCGACATGGACAAAGACGAGGATATGATCACTGGACAGAGTTGTAGCGGTCGACCAAGAGCAGGCGCTGGAGAGATTAGTTGATACAAGAGAGATGTCTGGCCTAGAGGATCGGCCGTTGGCCGGGACACGAGTGGGCTGATCATCGTTGAGAATGACCAGATTGCACTCTTCCGCCAATTCTTCGACGTCTTCTCCTCTAGCGTCAGTGTCAACCGACGAGCAGAATGTATGAGCATTGAAATCGCCTGCGAAGACAACATAATCGCCTGCGAAGACTTCTTTTTCTTCTTTGCAGCCACGTCGAGGGTACTGTCATAGGCTGAGGAACTGGGCGACCAATAATGGATTCGTCCATAGGTCCATTGTGGTCAGCGTGGTTGGTCTCTCCGGACAATCAAACAAATGTGCCGTATCGTGGCCGTGGCATCCACAGTTTGGGCAAACGTCCGACTTGGTGCTGTCCACCTTGCTAACATATGCCATAAGCATAGTAGAGTGACCACAGCGCAGCGATGCCACGGTGCATCTGGCCCTCCTTCCGAGTTGAGACTCGGATGTGCAGACCCGGGGCGGCACCACTCCCAGGATGGGATTTACCGCCGCCTTTTCCAGATGACACCGTACGAACTGTGTGTGCTCCTCGCGCAACAGACGGAGTCGTTCTTGCTGTGAATCGTGCCATTTTGCAGATTGACTTTGCTTGGAGCATCGGCGAATGGCTTTCTGATCTTTCTTTCTCTGACGGGGTTTAGCACTCTCCGAGAGGGGTGATTTGGTTGTTTGACAATGTTGATGAAACATTGTTGGGCCTGGAGCTGACAGTGTCCTTTTACTGATAATAATCGTGTCTCCGCATGCAAGTGCTCGACTGGGGAACTTCTTGCACATCCGGTGGCGATTCGAAGAGCTGCATTCTGTATGCGTTGCATCTAAGTCCAAGTAGATTCCGAAAATAGATGCTGCCAGACTGGTGCGGCGTACTCCAGTGCAGGCTGGAGAATCGCCCTATACGTTGTAATAATGGTTTCCTTGCTACTACCCCATGAAGTACCGCCCAGGGCTCTAAGCACGTTAAGCTTCGCTTTCACGATAGCCTGCTTCTGCTCGGTGTTCTTATGAAACTTGAGAGATGGATCGAGCACCAGACCGAGCAGTTTTGGGAAGCGGGCCGCAGGCAAACGATCTCCATTCCATACGACATACGGATGTGCGCTGTGTTCAGATGGGTCCGTTGTGAGTACGGATACCGATGACTTTGACGCAGAAATCTTCAGTATTTTGCGGTCGAAAAAGCTTTTCAGTGTGACCAGGTACTCATTGATCTTGGAGGCGGCCACATGTATATCCCGATCCCGACACATTATTGTCATATCATCGGCATAGGCGACCACCTTGATATCCTGGGGGGGGGGAGGGGAGCGGGCATGTCTTCGAGGTACAGACTGAAGAGGGCAGGCGATAAAACGCCGCCCTGGGGAACTCCAGCTGCAATAGGAATACTATTGGAGACGTTGTTCTGGAACATAACTCTGGCTCGTCTGCCCTTGATGAATGCCGATATCCAGCGTTTCTGCCACAGCGGTATTGATGATTCGAGTAAGTTGTTTGACAGAACTCCATGGTTTACTGTGTCGAATGCCTTGGTGAGATCTAAGGCAACAGCCACAGTTCTCTGTAGCTTCTGGGCATTGAACCCATCGATGGCAAAGCTTGTAATTTCCAGCAGAGCTGTCGTGGTGAAATGCAGCTTTCTGAATCCATGCTGAATCACTTGCTTCTCATTGTGCTCCGCCAAGTCCTTTACGATCAGTTTTTCGGCTACCTTCGCGAACGTGGACAGCAAGCTAATAGGTCTGTATCCCTTGACTGAAGCCTGAGGTTTTCCCGGCTTGGGCAGCGGCACAACGTTAGCTGTCTTCCAGTTCTGTGGGATGGTGCACGATCTGAACGAGGTATTGATCAAATCAGTGAGAAGCGGACAAATTTCATTCGGTAACTTCTTCAAGAAAGCAGGACATATCCCGCCTGGACCGACCGCTTTTGAATTCCGCATATCCTTTATACATTCTCAACTTGCGTCGTAGTGAACGCTTCGGCCGTGCTCATAAGCGGGAGGCGGCACAGCTCTCGTACAGTCACTCTATTCTGCGGACCACGCTTTGCATTGGTGATGAAAAAACTTCTCCCGAGCGCATAAGCGGCTTCTTTTCCTAATTTGAATACACCGTTTTCTAATTCGATTGTGGAGACAATAGCAGGCAAGCTCTTACCCGAGAGCTTCCGTAATACCTTCCAAGTAGCTGCACTGTCCGTCTTGAAGTCCAACTGCCCAGCGAACTTTTCCCACTCTTCTTTCTTGTGCCTGTCTAGATCCTTTTTGATCTCATCGTCAAGTTCAGCAACGACGGGGTCCAGATGGTTGACCGCTCTCCTGGAATCTCTTGTCCTGATCTTATCGAGGATCTCCCTTGTGACATTTGGATAGAACGTCTTAACGCGACCGACAGGAATAGCCGCTTTCATGGCTCTGCGGATCGCGTCAGATAAATGGCACTCTTTCTGGTGCACGTCGCCATTCAACGGGTAATTTGCCGACAGGCGAAGCGCAACTTCACTGATCAGGTTCCAGTCTGCTCGGCCTAAATTAAGATAAGAACGTTGACGAACACCGGATCCGAGATGCTCAACCTACGCGTGGTGGATCTGTGGAGTCGACTACCAAGATCAAGGAGACTCATCAAACGGGCATCAACAACTCCACGAGGAGTTTTTTCTGTAGGGGAGTGCAAATGGCTGGCTGCTGCACTCCTCCGCATACTACTGTTACGAGCCGGCATTGAGAGGAATCCAGGGCCACGCAGCAAGACTCCACGATATCCCTGCTGTAATTGTGGATTATCGGCTCAACATGCAAGCGTCCAGTGCGGTGGTTGCCTCGGCTGGGTACACCTCAAATGTTCGGGGTTAACCAGCCATAACGACTACACTGTTGCTTATTGTTGTACTTCTTGCTCTAACTCTCCCCTAGTGTTCCTCTTCTTAGTCTAGACATTTTTCAATTCAATATCAATGGCCTGCGTGCCGAACTTGCTGAACTCACATTGTACATTGAACGCTCTCACCCAGATGTCATTCTCCTTCAGGAGACAAAACTTAGCCCAACATCTTCCCTACCCCTCCTCCCCGGTTATACGTCTTACCACCTTCCTCGCACATCTCATGGTGGAGGCGTTTCTACGTTTGTAAAATCTTCTATATCTTCTCATCTTATTGCTCTCCCTAATGATAATGTTGTGGAATGCATTGGTGTTCATGTTGTTTTGCAAAGTTGCCCTATAAATATTGTTAATGTTTATATTCCCCCTGTCTTCTCGTGTTCTAGTTCGTTTGACCCCACTCCATTTTGCATTCTGTACACTCTGCCCTCCCATCGTCTTCAGTTGTCATGGCTGGCGATTTTAATGCTCACTCCACATCCTGGTTCTCTTCTCTAGATCCCGATGACAGAGAGGAACTACTTGAGCTTTTTGCTGAGGATTGTGACCTTGTTGCCATTAATGTGGACGCTCCCACTCGCCTTCCGTCCACGGACAGGCCATCCTCTCCTGATGTCACTTTTGTATCATCTTCTCTTGCTGCTTCCTGTAACTGGTCCACTGCTATAGCTATGACCAGCGATCATGTACCATATGTGCTTCATTGGATTTGTCACTCAATAGTCACCTGGCACCTTTCGTAGGCTCGCGTAGCAAATTGTACACCAACTATCGTAAGGCTAACTGGGTCATGTTTAAGGAGGTGCTACTCAGTCGGGTAGCCTACTATCCGCTTACCGGCTCCGTTCATGAGAAAGACAAGTTCATTGTTGATGCCATATGCAATGCCTCCAGAATTGCAATTCCTACACGGCGCGTTAGAACGTTTCATCCTAACGTTCCCAGAGATGTCCTGGAGCTGATCGAATCACGGGACGAGAAACGCCGTGCTGATCCTGGAGATCCCAGCATTCAACTACTGTCTGATGAGATCACCAAAAGGCTGAATGATTACAAGCGGACGCGATGGATGGAGTTCACTGAATCCTTGAATTTCTCCACTGATTCAAAGAAGACTTGGAGCATTCTTAAGCGGTTATCTGGGAAGAAATCGGCAGCGGAGCGCAACATGCTGGAGTTCCCTTCAGGGAAATTCGAGTCCGGATTCAAGGCTGCATGTCGACCTGGAAAACACTTTGCTTCTGCGACGTCCCGCCGTGATCATTCCAACAGGCTCACTCTCCGCTCTATAAGGAAGCTCAGCCGACAAGATGTACCTGCCATAACTGCCTCTGAGATGTCTTCCCTCATCAAGACCATGAAGAACTCGAGAGCCGAGGGACCTGACGGCGTGTCAGCCGTCCATCTCAAGCACTTGCCGGAACAGTACATTGAACTACTTTGTGATCTGGTCTACTCGTCATTCAGCACAGGTGTCATTCCCGCTAGATGGAAGCAAGCAATTGTTCTACCGATCCTCAAGCCTGGCAAACCAGAAGATCAAGCAACTTCGCATCGACCCATCTCCCTTTTGTCCCCTATTGCTAAGTTAGCGGAGAAATTTATTAACCGGCACCTCCAAGAAGCATTACGACATAATGTGCATCAAAATGGCTTCAAGAAGGCCCACTCTACCATCACGGCACTCACGTCCATCACAGAACACATAATTGCTGGCTTCAATATGAAACCTCCAGCTGGAAGAAGTATAGTCGTAGCAGTTGACTTAACCGCTGCCTTCGATAATGTCAGTATCCCTCTGGTGTCCAAATCGATTCTGGATTCTACTATTCCTGACTGGTGCAAAAGATGGACTGATAACTTTGTCAAGAATCGTTCCACTCGGGTGAAATTTGATGGACACTTCTCGAAGTCTGTGCCCCTGAAGGCGGGCGTCCCTCAAGGAGGAGTTTTATCTCCCAGCCTGTTTTCTTTGTATTTGTCTGATGTGCCGAAGCCGTCACCAAACATCTACTTATGTCTATATGCGGATGACATCACAATTATTTGTACTGACCCTGTCATCGATCGAGCCACTGCTGAGATGAATAATTACCTCGTCAGTCTGGCTAAGTTCCTGGAATCGAAGCAGCTAAAGGTCTCTCCAACGATGTCCAGCGTTACTTTGTGCACTACAGCAACAGCCGAAGACAAGCTGCATCCCAAGGTTCTTTGGGAAGGAAATATGCTGCCCTTATCAAAACACCCTCGACTACTCGGTATGTTCCTGGACCCGTCACTACGTTTTCATGCAAATACACGTATTCGAGCTGCTGCTGCCAACACACGTAACAACATCCTACATTCGCTAGCAGGCACTACATGGGGTAGCTCTAAGGAAATCCTGCGAACCACCTACAGGGCTATGGTGCAGCCGGTGCTGGAATATGGAGCTCCAATATGGTCAAGACACCTGTCGGAAACCTCTTGGAGCGAACTTCAGCGTGCACAGAACACTGCTCTTCGCGTGATCACTGGATGCCCTCGATCCACACCGGTATCTCATCTACATCAAGAGTGTTCGCTGCTTCCTGTAAAGCAGCATTGTCAACTCCAGTCGCAACAGTTCCATGTTGGCATTGTAAAGAATTCCACACACCCCAATTTCCCCTACTGTCATTTGGTCCCCATTTCCGACATATACGCTCGCCACTTCATGCTGCAGTCTCTGTCTTGGATCGTCAACGTTGGGCGACGTCGGAGCTCAATCGCGTCAGACTGCTGCAAATGGAGCACACCCGATTCATCAGAGAATACCTTTCCAGTGCTCCCCTAAATCCAATTCTTGGTGACGTGCCTCCCCCGATCGATGACAGCGAAATGAACCTACCCAGACGTACACGCGTCATCCTGGCAGGTCTACGTTGTGGACACTCCTCTTACCTCAAGGCCTTCGTCCATAAGATCGACTCGTCGATCCCTGACGAATGTCCCGACTGCCACAACCCAGGGCATGATTCATTTCATTTATTTTCATGTCCTGCAAGGCCGACATCTCTAACAGTTATGGATATGTGGAAGAGCCCGTGCGATGTGGCTGCCTTTCTACACCTATGAGGAGAAGCTCTATGTGGCCGATAAGAAGAAGAAGAAGACGAACACCAGAATAGGGAGCGAGAGAGTGGGAGAGATCGATATGGATAAAGACGGGGACATGGTCACTTGGCAAAGTGGTTGTGGTGGACCATGAGCAAGAGTTAGAGAGGTTGGACGAGACAAGAGAAATGTCTGGGCTGGAAGATCGGCCGTTGGTAGGGAGACGAGTGGGCTGATCATTGTTTAAGATGACCAAGTCACACTCCTCTGCCCATTCTTCGACGTCATTTCCTCTAGCGTCAGAATCGAGTGACGAGCAAAAGGTGTGAGCATAAAAATCGCCCGCGAAGACAACTGAGGATGAGAGGGAGCAGTCGTAAAGCTGCTTGAGAAGTGGAATAGGATTGTAAAAAGAGGGGCATGAGGTAGTAGGTGGAATATATATGTTGAAGAGAGAAAGAGGTGCTTTAAGAGGGAGATGGATTGGAAGGTACTCGAGAGTACCATCCGTGGGGGTGTTGGGTATGAGGTGGGAGGGAAGAGAAGATAAAACAAAGGTTGAAACCCCTCCGCCAAGAGCTGACCTTGGAGCATGGAAGGCAGTATAGCCCGGGATGTTAGGATGAGGACGGGTAGGGGATGGAGAGAGCTTGGTTTCTTGAACAATGATCACGTCTGGATGGTAAGTACGTGCGAAGAGAGAGAGCTCAGAAAGTTTGGCACGAAGGCGATTGAGATTGATATGTACAATGGAAAGGGGGCGCTATGAGGAAGAGGAATCAGAGTTGGTAGGTGAAGAGCATATAACACAGCGAAAAGAAGAGTGCTGCCGAGATGTCGTACGTTCGTGCCGTGGCAGTGTGGAGGAAAGAAGATCGCCTCCAAGCAAACCGACGTCAACCCCTCCGAGAAGAGAGTTTTTGTCATGGGAGAGGTGCTGGTCGGCCGCAGCTCTCCTGAGGATTTTATTACAAAGGGCCGGCGTCGAGAGGAATTAAGGTCCAGCACGGAAGTATCCATGTGCCACCTGCGGCGAGGATGTTACCTGGCATAAAACAAGTGTCCAGTGCTTCGGATGCCAAAGGTGGGTGCACTTCTCCTGTTCGGGCCTCAGTTCTGTGAGGCATCATGACTCATCCATTCGTTGTGTTCTATGCTCTGCCCTCAACAACTCTGATTCCTCAATTACCAACCGCCCCCTCCATTGTTCACATTAATCTCAACGGCCTTCGCAACAAGTTATCTGAACTCTCTCTATTCGCACGTTCTCATCACCCGGATGTTATCATGGTTCAAGAAACCAAGCTCTCTCCATCTACCACTTATCCCCAACCTAACATTCCGGGCTACACCGCCTATCACATGCCAAGGACAGCTCTTGGGGGCGGAGTGTCTACTTTCGTTCAATCTGCCTTACCTTCTCATATTATCCCTAGTACTCCTAAGGACGGTACTCTCGAGTACATTCCTGTCCACCTCCCCCTCAAAACCCCTTTATCTCTATTTAACATGTATATTCCTCCTTTATCATCTTGTCCCCTCTTATAATCCTATTCCCCTCCTTAAGCAGTTGTACGACTGCTCACTCTCCCTTCAGCTGTCTTTGCGGGTGACTTCAATGCTCACACGTTCTGTTCCGCTCTTGATTCTCACGCCAGAGGGGAAGATGTCGAAGAATGGGCTGAGGAGTGTGACCTGGTTATCCTCAATGATGACCAGCCCACTCGACTCCCTGCCAACGGCCGACCTTCTAGCCCAGACATCTCTCTTGTGTCATCCAATCTCTCTAATGCTTGCACGTGGTCCCACATCCACAACTCTCTCCAGTGATCACATTCCCGTCTTTGTCTATATTGATCTCTCTGACTCTCTTGCCCTTACTCTGGTTTTCGTCATCGTACTTATCTTAATTTAGGCCTAGCAGACTGGACCCTGTTCAGAGATGTTGCACTTCGCCATGCGGTCGACTACCCATGGAATGGTGATGTTCATCAGAAAGAGCGCCATCTAACAAGTGCCATCCGCAAGGCCATGAAAGCAGCAATTCCTGAGGGTCGTGTCAAGACCTTTTTCCAAATGTCAGCAGGAAATACTGCAGAAGATGAGAACCAGAGATGAGAAGAGAGCCGCAGACCATCTAGACCCGGACATAGCTGTGCTGGATAATGAGATCAAGCAGGATCTGGATAAGAACAAGAAGGAATGCTGGGAGAAGTTCACTGAAAAGCTGAATTTCAAGGCTGACGGAACTACGACGTGGAAAGTGTTGAGGAAAATTTCCGGCAAGTCCGCTCCCTCGATGAGCTCCGCTATTGAGTTCGAGGAGAACGTCTTCAAATCAGGGAAAGCGGCTGCTTATGCGCTCGGCAAGAACTTCTTCATCACTCGTGCCAAGCGAGGCGTGCAAAACAGAGTCACGGTTAGAGAACTGAGCCGGTTGCCGCTCATGAACGCTTCTGAGGCCTTTACTCTCACGTAAGTAGAGAAGGCTATCAAAGAAATGCGGAATTCGAAGGCTATCGGACCTGACGGTATCTCCCCAGCCATCCTGAAGAAGCTTCCCACGGAACTTCTACCGATGCTTGCAGATATCATCAACACTTCTTTCCGGACCTGCACTCTACCCCAAGCTTGGAAGACAGCCAATGTGATACCGTTGCCAAAGCCAGGCAAGTCCCAAAGCACGGCAAAGGGCTTTCGACCAATAAGCCTGTTATCGCCCGTCGCTAAATTAGCTGAAAAGTTGATCGTGACGGACCTGGCTGATCAAAGTGAGCGACAGCAGCATCAGCATGGGTTCAGGAAACTTCACTCCACTACTACAGCTCTATTGGAGATCGTAAGCTTTGCGGTCGATGGGTTCAACATGAGAAAGCCCCTGAGATCGGTGGCCGTCGCCCTCGACCTGAGCAAAGCGTTTGACTCTGTTAACTTGGGACTGCTGTCCGAGAAACTGCTCAAGTCGTCGCTACCATCATGGCAGAAGCGATGGATTGCAGCGTTCACTAAAGGCCGCCGGGCTAAGGTTCTGTTCCAGAATCATGTATCCGATAGCATTCCAATAGCAGCCGGTGTTCCGCAAGGCGGAGTGTTGCCCCCTGCCCTATTCAGCCTGTATCTTGAGGACATTCCCGAGCCTCCCAATGATGTAAAGATTGTTATGTATGCCGACGACATCACCATCATGTGCCAGGACCGTGACCTGCAGATAGCCGCTAACAAGATCAGCGCCTATCTCGTCGAGTTGAAGCTCTTCCTCGATAATATGATGCTCACAGTCTCTGCAGCAAAATCCTCTGTTTCAGTGTTCACAACAAACACCAAGGAACACAGTGCCCATCCAGATGTCAAATGGGATGGTGACCTGTTGCCAGCAGCAAAATTCCCCAAGCTGCTTGGCCTTATTCTTGATCCCTCACTGAAGTTCCACAAAAACGCGGAACAGAAACAAACAGTCGTCAAGGCTAGGCTTAATATCTTGAGAGCTCTCGGAGGAACATCATGGGGAAGCAGCCGAGAGACTATATTGAGAACCTACAGAGCAATACTTCAGCCGGCTCTGGAATATGCGGCACCAGTGTGGCAGCACCTGGTGTCTGACAGCTCCTGGAATAAGCTGCAGCGTGTACAGAATGCTGCGCTTAGAATTGCTACCGGTTGTGCAAGGAGCTCCCCGGTGGAGCATCTTCACGCGGAGGCCTGCATATTGCCGGTCAAGGAGCATTGTGAACTCCAGGCACAGCAGATGTATATTAATGTTCTGAGGCAGCCGAATCATCCGTCAAAGAGAATCATGAAGCCCATAAGAGAGAGGTCGATTAGGACGCCGTTCGCCAATGCTCCTCGTAAAGTTGATGTAAAGAGATGGGCCGACTCCAACATGGAAAGGCTTCGTCTTCTGCGTGAGGAGCACACCCAGTTTGTTCGAGGATATCTAGCAAAGGCGGCTGTGAACCCTATCTTGGGAACGGTGCCGCCTCGGGTTTGCGAGTCCGAGTCTCAACTCGGCAGACGAGCCAGCTGTGCTCTTGCATCGCTGCGCTGTGGTCACTCTATTCTGCTCATGTCTTACGTCAACAAGATCGACAGCAGCCGACCAGACGCATGCCCGGACTGTGCTGCTCCCGGACACGACACGGCGCACTTGTTCATGTGCCCGAAGAGACCTACCTCCTTAACAACAATGGACCTTTGGACGAATCCTGTGAAGGCCGCCCAGTTCCTCAACCTATGACAAAAACCACTTTGAGGCTGCAGAAGAAGAAGAAGAAAAGAAGAGTTATGATGCTTCACAGAACTGAGACCCGAACAAGAGAAGTGCACCCACCTTTGGCATCCAAAGCATTGGACGCTGGTCCCATTCCAATTGACATTTCTGTCGCATGTGGCACATAGGTACTTCTTCTTCTGAGCGGGTTCAGGATTCCTTTCCACGCCGGCCCTTAGCAGGAGAATCCGAAGGAGAGACGCGGCCGGCCAGCACCTCTCCCATGACAAAAATCCTCTTCGTGGAGGGGGTGACGTCGGTTTGCATAGAGGTGATCTTCTTTCCTCCACACTGCCACGGCGTGAACGTACGACATCTCGGCAGCCCTGAGAAGACAAATGTGCTATTCCAGGAACATGTTTCCAATAGCATCCCCATCGCCGCTGGTGTCCCTCAAGGAGGAGTTTTATCGCCTCCACTTTTCAGTTTATATCTGGAAGATCTGCCCGTTCCCCCTCAAGACATCAAGGTCGTTGCGTACGCGGATGATATCGCTATTCTGTGCCGGGATCGCGACATGAATGTAGCCGCCAGTAAGATCAATGACTACTTGATCAAGTTGAAATGTTTCTTCGATCGCAAAATGCTTACAGTCTCTGCCTCCAAATCATCCGTCCCCGTCTTTTTCACTGATAATGCAGAGCACAGTGCCCATCCAATGGTGAAATGGGACGAAACTCAATTGCCGGCCACCCGACTCACCAAGCTACTTGGACTCGTGTTGGATCTTTCGTTGAAGTTTCATAAGAACACTGAGCAGAAGCAAGCCACAGTTAAAACAAAACTCAACGTCCTACGCGCTGTCGGCAGAACGTCCTGGGGGTGCAGTAAAGAAAAGATCCTGGCCGCGTATAAGGGGTCTTTTATACTCCCGCCGCCGAGCGGCGCGGCACTGTGCATTCCGGTAATATTGATCACGCGGCACGGCACGATCGATACTATAGGATTGCACTTCGCCGCGCCGCTCGGCGGCGGAAGTATAAACGACGCCTAAGGCTATTGTGCAACCCGCCTTGGAGTATGCTGCGCCAGTCTGGCAGCACATCGTGTCGAACACATCTTGGTCCATGCTGCAGCGCGCCCTAAATTCTGCTCTGCGAATCGCGACGGGCTATTCTAGAAGCTCTCCAATTGAGCACTTGCACGCCGAAGCTCGCATATTGTCCGTGAGAGACCACTGCCAACTCCAGGCGCAACAAATGTTCATTAACATCGTTAAGCATCCAAATCATCCATCGCGAAGAGTACTAAACCCGGTGAGAGAGAGAGAGAGATGTATCAAAAAGCCTTTCGCCGATGCTCCGCCGAAAGTAGATGTGCAGAGATGGACCGAAGCACAACAAGAACGCCTCCGTCTCTTGCACGCGGAGCATACCCGATTCGTGAAGGAACACATGAGCAGAGTTGGTCCCGTTCATGGGAGCTTCCTCTCGCCCCGGAAAAACAGTTTTCATGCGGCTGGGATCCTCTGACATCACGCCTGAATACATGATAGATAATCAATGTATTCTGAGGGTTCACAATGTCCGAGATCTCGGATTTCATTATAATGACAAGTTGGACTTTTCTGAACATTTAAAAATAATAAGTAGAAAGACGCAAGCGAGAACGTTGCAGCGGCCATCTCCCTAAATCAGCAACTACTGGTCATCGAATAGTTTACCGACGGAGAGAAGTTGCAATCGACTTCCCTACACTCTGAGTGAGTAATATAAGGACTTCGACTAATGTGAAAATTGAGGTGTTGAACCGTGGATTTGGAAAATTAAACGATTGAAATGGAAATTATAAGGTAAAGGCATATGCAGCACACCTAAGCATACAATGCATATGAAAAATAGCCTCGGTTTTTAAATAAGAACACTCCCAGCGGCTGATCGCAGCCTCAAACCTTACTCGTGTGCTATGCTCGTGCTCGATGATACGATAACGCGCTCCACGGCGAATGCAAGGCTTACGGTAGCTCAGTATCCCGGCTGCTAAAATCCGCTTCGTGAACGTGAAGTCTCATTAGGCGTTAATCATACTACTCAACGCCAGCGCGGCACGCACGTGCCGCGCTGGCGTGGCAGTTGTGTATGAATGGCTTGACGCCCCGCCCACGCGGCACGCGCGTCACGCTCCGCCATGGCGTCGCCGCTGCAGTATTCATACTGCCACCCGGAACGCCTTGGCGTTTTCATCCACTGATATTATCTATCGGTCGTCTCATTCATTCCAGCTTCACCGCTCCGCCATGGCGTCGCCGCTGGAGTATTCATAGTCTCCGCAAGCGCGGCACGCGCGTAGAAAGTATTCGTACACAAACGCCACGCCAGCGCGGCACACGCGGGCCGCGCTGGCGTTGAGCAGTATGAATAGCGCCTTAGAATCCATGACGATGTTACAAAGACGTATGATTCTCAATAGAGCCGGTGGATATATAAATGAGGAACAAAATTTAGAACTTGTGTCCATGGAGGACCAGTAGATACAGAATAAAACTGTTTCCGCAAAAGCGATGAACCTTATAGTACATCCCCAGTGAGGAAAATTAAGCACAAAATCGTTTGAGTACTGATGCGACTTACCTCCAAAAGGAGCGGCATATAAGTGTGCCCAAAGAGGACGGCTACGGTATGTGGTGATTGACTCCACCAGAGCATCGACCGCCATACCACCGTACCTGAAAAAAAATCTAAACGCGACCATTCAATAGAGTGAGTTTGCAGATTCAATCAGGCCCACCCATCAGCAATTCAAAGGTACGGAAACTAGAAAGCTTTTGTGAAAAGTTGCCCGAGTTCATTGCGACGAAAAGAAGAAATCGAGAACATTTTGCTTCTGTCCTCACAAAAAGTACTCGCGACTATATTTCCAAACCTCGGGCCGAGTTTTGATGGGCGTGGCAGGGGCGGGGCGTGTAAACTCGTCCATTCCTATCGGGACCCAACGCCATTACAGTAGCTGCTGCTCGCCCTTTAATCGACGCCGCTCGCGCCCGAATCAGCTGTTTTCTCTCGACTTGGCCCGATTCGACGTCTTTATGCAGTTTCGCGGCCCGCCCAACGTATTCTTCTGCACTTTCATCGATATATTCTGGTCCTGCTGAGCTGGTGCAGTACTCTGCTGCAATATTCAAGTCTATTTTGCCCTCCCCTACCGTCGCCGCTCTATTTGGATCCAGACTCGTACTGTTTTTTCGTCTTCTTACAGATATTCACCTGATATAATAGTATTATTCACTATACTTTATATAGTTTTTGAGAAGATTTTAGAATAGCTTTTTTCGATGGGTTTCTGCCGAATTAAACCTGTCATTTTCAGGAGCCAGTCGCTGCATGCAATTGCCCGTTCCTTTTCCATGCATTTTCTCCCTCCTTTTCTCTATTTTTTCCTTTCCTCTCTTTGTATCTGACGCAGTTTCCGATTCTGTATCATTGAGACACTGGTTAACACAATGTGTACTCTTTGATACAGTCTCGGTGTATGCCGACAGAGCTATGCTTCCCCCATCACCTCACTTCTTCCTGCCTTGCTGTGGACATCGTCATGCCACGCCGATCAGTACTGCTGGTAAACTTCAATCGCAAGTAAAACGCTGCAAATCTCAAAGCGTGTCGTTTTTTCGAAATCCATTCTTCACGTTAGTGCCATCTTCCCTGTGCAGTGTGTGGAAGCCGGTGGAATTGGAATTTGAGACCGAATTTCATTCAGTTCTACTGTTCAGTGCTGAATCTTGCGCTTCCAACGCGGATTCTTCGCAGAGAGCCACGGCTCGGTCATTATATCGTTACCATGGGCGCCGAGCAATTGTTTTGTGAAAAAATATGCTAGAATTGAAAAAAAATTAATGCTTCGCTCTCGAAGTATCTACTGACATCATAGGCCATTTTTATATCCCACGAAAGGCCTATCGCGGTCGCAGAACACAACGACTTCACTGAGAGCAGCCGTAGCTGTCGATCAGGGCCAAGAAACACCCGGTACGATGCTGAATGCCGATGACTAGCTTTCCCGACTCAACCTAATCTAGCATTGTGCCGGGTGTTTCTTGGCCCTCCTCTCCATGTGTTGCGTTGAGAGTACACCGATTGTGCGTACAGGACGCATTTCGACTTCCTTCATCAAAACTCATGTCTCAGGAAGTCGGAGCTCGCCACCCGCTACCATTCCGCTCGCGGGCCGCGCGAGCTGCTGCGCGCCGCCGGAGTCTTGGTTAGCGGGTGGCGAGCTTCAACTTTCTGAGGTGACACTCACGACGGGGTGTGCACGAGCTAAACCCAACCCAAGTCGACAAACCCATGCCTAACGCAATGATGAATCCGGCCTCTGTTCCCTCGCGCGCTTGTTCGGAGCGATGGTAGAGATAGCGAGAAAGTGTGGGGAGAAGGAGATACAGCGTACGCTCGCAGACGCACGCGATGAATGCAAATACTGTGCTTGTCTGGACCACATTCCGGTCCGCGATTGCGTCTCGACACGCTTTTGTGTCCCCCGATTGTCGGAAATGGAGTCATTTCGATATTCTTCCATCAAAGAACCGCTCTGCGTGCATGATACAATGGCCTAGCCGCGGCTCTCTGCAGAGAAATTTTCTTTGGAAATGCGAGATTCGACACCGATCAGTAGAACTGGATGAAAGGCCGTGCAGTATGGCTACAAAGAAGTAGAAAATCAGCCTCTAATTCCAGATCCTCCGAAATCCACACTTCGGTAACGAGAGGTATGTACCACTAACTTGAAAGAACTGATAAAAAACGACTTACTCTTTCAGATTCGCAGTTTTCCTTGCGATTAGTTTCCTGTTCTACTCATCAGTGTAGCATGACGATGTCCGCAGCAACATCGAGAAAGAAAGAAGTGGGAGGGGGGAGCAAATCTTGTCGGCATATCCCGAGACTTTAGCAAAGAGATATACACTTTGAACTTAGCGGTGACACAATTATACCGAATCGGAAACTGCGTGTGACAAAAAGAGAGGAAAAGGGAGGGAGAAAATGATGAATGGGAGGGCAGTTCCACGCTGGCGCTTGGAAATATGCCGTGAAATTCAACAGTAACTCATGAAAGAAAGATTCGCTATGCTAAACTATTATCTGCGGAGTGCCATGCAAAATGCTGTTTTTTTGCAATTTCAAGCAGTTACTGAGAGGAATGGCATAAAATAATCCAGAATTTCAGGAAATAAAATGAAATAATCGTTTAATCAATTTAAGATTAAATATTCATGTCAGATACAATTTAATAAATATCATTTGAAGTAATTAATTGAAAAGTTCGAACAGTTTTCTCCAAAATAAAATAATAACGATGATTTCGGTTTAACAGCTGGGGTCGAATTGCAAACTGTTGTTTAAGAGGGGGTTAGCAGACTGAAGTCACGGTACTCGCGACTATATTTCCAAACCTCGGGCCGAGTTGTCATGGGCGTGGCAGGGGCGGGGCGTGTAAACTCGTCCATTCCTATCGGGACCCAACCCCATTACAGTAGCTGCCTCTCGCCCTTTAATCGACTCCGCTCGCGACCGAATCAGCTGTTTTCTCTCAACTTGGCCCGATTCGACGTCTTTATTCAGTTTTGCCGCCCGTCTAACGTATTCTGCTGCACTTTCATCGACATATTCTGGTCCTGCTGTGCTGCTGCAGTACCCTGTTGAACTCTCTTCAATATTCTGGGCCTACTATATTATTGTGCTGCATCATTCTAGTCTACTCTTTCTATTATTTGGTGCTGAGCTGATTATTCAACATTTTCTAGGCACCTTTTCTCTCCGTTTTTTTTACTTATTTATAGTATGAATCAATCAGCACTGAAACCTCCTAAAACACTACTTTCCTTCGTAACCACGCAGAAGAAACAAAAAACAATAGAAGAGAGAGCAGGAAAAACGAGGAAAACACAAAAAATGAGAAAAACCGGCGAACATCACTCGGCCTCAATTAAAAATTTTTGCGCGTGAATGGCGCGTCTCGTTGTTGCCTGCAGACAGTGCTTCCTAGTTGACGGTTGTACGTTTCTGCAGGGGTGTCTATTTGGAAACACCCGTCTCGTTCCACTGGCACGCCAGCCTTGTTTCTTCATTTACCCTCTTGTATGCGTGTTAAATTCGAAATTTTCCAGCGTCTTGGAAAGCGAGCAGCTACCCCTACGGACTATTGAAGAACGGTAGAAACGGCCGAAATGGACACCTGACAGTTTCCACATCTCCTGCTGCACGTAATCCTTGTCGTTGACTCTGTTGCACTTAGTCCGTCTCATCTTCCGTCCAAAGCTATGGCGTAGATATTCAAGATATTGAGTCTATTTTGCGAAAAAAAAACATGGCAACCGAAATAAAACGGGCGGCATAAAACAAAAAAAAAACGGAATTTAGCGGGGAGGTGAGATGTAATTCAGATGTTTTGGATTTATGAATTTTTCATGTTAAAGTGGAAAAATCCAGTACCTGTGACCTCAGTTAGGTCGTAAATGACTTGTAATTTAATTTTGTTACCGGTTTCCCCTTGTTGCTGATAGTAGATATTTTAGTTAGATTTTATATAGTTTTGTAGACGTTAAAATTATATGTTTCCGTGATTGAAAGAAAAAACGGGGTTTTTTCGATGGGTTCTCATCAAAGGGGTTCACGAAAACGTGTCTTTTGAATTGTTACCGGTCTCCATTCTCTGTTGTTAGTTGAATTTATTGCTAACCCAGTTATATCTATATATTGGTTTCTCTTTATGAAAAAAATTTTGTTCCACATTGTGTTGTGGTCTATGAAAAATCTCCTGTTTCCTGAATTTCCTGAAATGTAATGTTTTTTTTTTCTTTCCTGAATGCTTGGGAGAGGATGATTGTTGATTTTCCTTGTTTTTCTGGTTGTGAACACAATTATCACATATTGTTTCGTAGCAATTTATTATATTAGATTCCACCAAGTAGGCTAAAATTCTTGTTGTTGAAGTTATCTGATATAGTTGAGACGTTCGCCTTATTTGTTGTAAAAGTGATCGTGGCAGTTCCTCCTAATAAAATGAATTCGATGTTATTTTCTAGAAATTCACAACGACGTGAAGCAGTATATGTAGCATGTGGGCAATAAATTATTCCACTCACAGTGCATTGTGAGTAAACTAGTACGATAACGCCATAATACGGAGCGAAATCCTGCTTCATATTCATGTAGAATCGGTTGCACGGCGTTTCGAAAACGTTTGAATGGCGGTGGAAAATCGGATGTTTGGCGGTGGGGTGTCGGTTGCACGCCGGTGCAATGTCAGTGGCCCCTCGGAGAGTCTTCGCGGCGCCACCGACATTCCCGCGCCGCACAACCGGCCAGGTGTCTGGTTTTCTGACGTTTTTCTGAGTTTTTCTCAGAAAACGGTGTTTTTCTGAGCATGTCAAAATCAAATGCCAATCGGCTCACAGGCGGATTCTTCAGATTTATAGGGGTATCTCCACTAGAAACAAACAGGTTCTGCTCCGAGCATACTCGCACATTCCTGGGTTTCGGCGCCGTCGGAATTTGGGTGCATTCGGTGCGAGTAGTGGTCGGAGGGCCGCCGATTTTGAGATTCATTCGGCGCGTCTCGATTTCGGCGACGCCGTCGACCACCAACGGGACGGCGATCGTGTAGTTTTGAATTTCGATCCTTTCGATCTGATCTAGTCTGAGGCGACTCGGTGCAACGGTGTCGTCCACGCAGGTCAGCGTGGATACCCTGCGGTAATGCGTTGCGCCGAGGATTCGCCATCACGGGTCAGCTGGGATGGCGGAGCCCGTTGAGGGGCGGAGCCGATACGCTAGCGGGGCTAGAACGTTAGGGTCCAGGTGACCCGTGGGGCGGGGCCTAGTAACCCCATTCCGGCTTTTCTCGTCTTAGTGACCAGTTGCTTCGTACAATGTCTGTTCCTAACGAAGATTCTCCTCCTGTTCAAGATGATCTCGTATCGCTATCCAAGGAGTACTTCGATGAGCTCTTCGCTAGAGCCAACGCCTAACTGGCAGCCGAAGCCGATATTCCGTCTACATCAGGTCCCTCGTCCTCTTCCAAGCCTTCCTTCTCAAAGCCAGGCTTGGAACGACAATTCGACTTTAACAGTGAAGTTATTGCCCTGATTTCTCCCGTTCTGCAACTTGCTCCCGACGAGCACCACGTGAAGGATAACTTGAGCAAGGCAGTAACCCTCCTCACTCAGCGCAACGAGCTGCTTGCTATCGCGGACAAGGATCCTGAAGTTTGGGAATTTTATGATAAGCATACCAAAGCGGAAAAGATGAAGACCTCGAACCCAATCTTGGCCGCTTTCCTGAAGGAAAAGAAGAATGATGATAAGAAGCCTCAACAGAAGAGCGTCCAATGGAAAAGGTCTCACCCGTATCTGCCTCGGCCGTCACAGCCCTTTCGACTCGGAGGAGCGACGTGGGCTCTCGCTCCTCAGGCCGATTTCCCGTTCGCCTCCTTCCCGCAGCAATTCCGTGGGCAGCAATTCGTCTATCCAGGCACTATGGCCCGACCTCAGTTCGAGAAGTCGAGAGCACAACAGATGTGCTACGAATGTGGCAAGTTTGGCCACTTTAGGAACGAATGCAGATCAGTCAAGAGCAACAAGTGAGTTTATTGCTAGTGGAATTCATGCGAAAATCGATTTCTGGTTGAGTCTAAGGCCTTCAGACCTTATAAAGTCAGTTATTTTGCACGGTTTCAACCCTTTTTGCATATCTACGCCCTCATTGAACTTCAGTAGACTCAACTCGAATTCTGCTTATAAACATGCTGAATTTGTCGATTTAGAAATTGAATCACTACTAAGCTCAAGGGCTGTTGAGGAAGTCCGGGACGCCTCGTTGATCCGAGTGAACCCCCTCTCAGTGGCAGAAGGTAAGAAATTGCGTCTAGTTCTGGACCTCTCGGTTCTGAACAAGTGTTTTCCCAGAGTGGGAATTAAGTACGAAGACGTAGCTAAAGTCCTGCCCGTGCTCCCTAAGGGAGGGTTTATGGCCTCTTTTGATCTTAAATCGGGATATCACCACGTCAAAATTCACCCATATTTCTCTAAATTTTTGGGATTCAAGTGGAGAAATAGACTTTTCAAGTTTTTGGTCCTACCTTTCGGCATGACCCTAGCTCCCTTTATTTTTACCAAGCTCATGAGACCGCTGCTCAAACAATGGCGGAACGAAGGGCTTTCTGTAGCTATTTACCCCGATGATGGTCTAATTTGGAGTGAATCCGCACACCGGTGCGAAGAATCTGTCAGGATTATTCGAGCAGATCTCGAAAAAGCTGGTTTTTTGATCTCAGAAGAGAAAAGTTGCTGGATCCCGATCCAAAAAATTACATGGCTTGGCCATGTTATAGATTTGGAAAAGTTTTCGTTGCACGTTTCTTCTGAAAGAAGAGCGAAAACTAGAGAATTAGGAGAAAGGCTCCTGAAAAACCGAAGTCCATCCCTTCTGGAAAGACTAAAATGGCAAGGTTCCATATCATCTATGCATCTTGTGATTCCTTTAGAGCTCAAAAGGCGGTGGAGAGCCAACATCAGTGAGATTGCAACAAAGCAGATGTGCCAGACCTCCCTAAGCTTCAGATGGAACTTGACAAAGGATGAGAGAGGTGAGATTAAAAGCTGGTTAGATTTCGAAAGTCATTTCAATGGTATCCCCTTAGATACACCCAAGGGAGGCTACGAACAGTCCTTAAAAATATTTTCAGATGCCTCGGACGTCGGCATGGGGGCAGTTCTCTATTTTAGCCCAAGCTCCAAGGTATCATTTTCTCCTTTACTTCCCCCCTCGAAAATTGGCCTCTCTTCTACATACAGGGAAATGTTCGCCATCAGCGTTGAGCAGGCCGTTGCGCCAATTTTAGGCGGAGCTACGACCCCCTCCCCTGTTGACCGAAATTTTGGAAAATTTAACGACCCCCCTCGACAAATGGACATCAAATTTGTATTCAGCACTCCAAATAACCCTTGAATAGAAATTTTGACTGAAATTCGGTTATTTCGTCCAAAAATGTAACTACCCCCACCTCGAATTTTCATTTTTAAAATTTTTACGACCCCTCGTTGTGCCGAGTCGCAACCATGCTCAACCCTGTTCGCCATACTTTCCGCCATTAAGGCTTTAGGCAAGTACATCGCTTTGGATGAATGTATCTGGTACTGCGGTAATCAGGCAGCTGTTCAAATCTTGAAAAAAAGGCAGTTCTAAACCTGATTTGCAAAACTTAGCCTTAGAAAATTGGGACCTCTGCGACAACCTGAGCGTTCGAATACAATTCGTGTGGATACCAAGAGCTCTTAATTCCGAGGCCGACTTGGCGTCCAGAATTATTGATTTGGATGATTGGTGTATATCAGACGTCATTTTCACTGAACTCAAAAGCACGTGGGGATCGTGCTCGGTAGACATGTTCGCTAGTGCAATCACAACGAAGTGCCCTATCTTTGTTTCTAGAAGGGCAGCAGAAGAGGCAGCGGCGACTGACGCTTTCTCTCGAGAAGCCGAGTGGCTGTGGAGTTCCGGATTCTGCTGGTGGGTTCCACCTCCATATCTTATCGCGAAAACTCTCATATGGGCCAAGCGACATAGTTCTAAGGGAATTCTAGGTTTTCCAGTGTGGCCCTCTAACTTGTTCTTCCCACTTTTGAGGCATAATGGTTCCTGGATTCCAGAAATAATCGATATAGTGGTCTTTCCTGCGGGGGCACCCATCCTACAAGGGTTTTCACCATCATTCACATTCGGTGGTCCCACTCTCAAATTTGATTTCGCATTCGCTTTCCTAAACTTTCAAACCCCCTCCGGGCTTTAATCGTTCCGATCCCATTCGAGAGTCGAAATTCAAAGCGAAGGTTTCGCCGTAGTTTATCGGAGGAGAAAGTGTAGTTTTGAATTTCGATCCTCTCGATCTGGTCGAGTCTGAGGCGACTCGGTGCAACGGTGTCGTCCACGCAGGTCAGCGTGGATATCCTGCGGTAATGCGTTGCGCCGAGGATTCGCCATCACGGGTCAGCTGGGATGGCGGAGCCCGTTGAGGGGCGGAGCCGATACGGTAGCGGGGCTAGAACGTTAGGGTCCAGGTGACCCGTGGGGGCGGGGCCTAGTAACCCCATTCCGGCTTTTCTCGTCTTAGTGACCCCCACCCACCCGCCCATTCTTCTTCTTCTGCAGCCTCAAAGTGGTTTTTGTCATAGGTTGAGGAACTGGGCGGCCTTCACAGGATTCGTCCAGAGGTCCATTGTTGTTAAGGAGGTAGGTCTCTTCGGGCACATGAACAAGTGCGCCGTGTCGTGTCCGGGAGCACCACAGTCCGGGCATGCGTCTGGTCGGCTGCTGTCGATCTTGTTGGCGTAAGACATTAGCAGAATAGAGTGACCACAGCGCAGCGAGGCGAGAGCACATCTGGCTCGCCGGCCGAGTTGAGACTCGGTCTCGCAAACCCGAGGCGGCACTGCTCCTAAAATAGGGTTCACAGCCGCCTTCTCCAGATATCCTCGAACAAACTGGGTGTGCTCCTCGCGCAGAAGACGAAGCTTTTCCATGTTGGAGTCGGCCCATCTCTGTACATCAACTTTACGAGGAGCATCTGCGAACGGCGTCCTAATCGACCTCTCTCTAATGGGCTTCATAATTCTCTTTGCCGCATGATTTGGCTGTCTCAGAACATTAATATACATCTGCTGTGCCTGGAGTTCACAATGCTCCTTAACTGGCAGTATGCAGGCCTCCGCGTGAAGATGTTCTATCGGAGAGCTCCTTGCACAACCGGTAGCGATTCTAAGCGCAGCATTCTCTATACGCTGCAGCTTATTCCAGGAGCTGTCTGACGCCAGGTGCTGCCACACTGGTGCCGCATATTCCAGAGCCGGCTGAAGTATTGCTCTGTAGGTTCTCAGTATAGTCTCCCGGCTGCTTCCCCATGATGTTCCTCCGAGAGCTCTCAGAATATTAAGCTTTGCCTTGACGACTGTCTGTTTCTGTTCCGCGTTTTTGTGGAACTTCAGTGACGGATCGAGTATAAGGCCAAGCAGCTTAGGGAATCTTACTGCTGACAAACGATTACCATCCCATCTGACATCTGGGTGGGCACTGTGTTCCTTGGTGCTTGTTGTGAACACTGATACAGAAGACTTTGCAGCAGAGACTGTGAGCATCATATTATCAAGGAAAAGCTTCAACTCGACGAGATAGGCGCTGATCTTGTTAGCGGCTACTTGCAGGTCACGGTCCTGGCACATGATGGTGATGTCGTCGGGACGCTCTCTTGTCGACCTGGAGTACGCCGACGACATTGTGTTATTCGCTGAAAACAACGCAAATTGCAAAGGATTGTGAACCTCGTTTCGAAGTATGCCGCAGCCTATGGACTTCGTCTTCGTCCCGACAAATGCAAGCAGATGTGGGTCTCTCAGAGGCCTTCAACTGGAGTTTGTGTGGACGTACAACGTATCGAACTGGTGGACGATTTCTGTTATTTGGGCTGTTTGCTGAAGAACGATGGTAGTTATGCAGCGGATATTCGACAACGATGTGCGAAAGCTACGTCTGCATTCAGTTCTCTAACCAAGTGTTTGTGGTCTACCACCATCGCGAAGGAAGTCAAGTTGCGCGTCTACCTATCCGCTATTCGCCCTATCATGATGTACGGATCGGAGACGTGGGCAGCACCGAAAACGCAGATGGAAAGGTTGGATTGCACGGAGAGGAACCTTTTTAGGCGTTTGCTTGGATATTTCTGGCCGCGTGTATGCCATAACGAAGACCTTTACAAGGAAATCGACGCAGTACATCAACGCTTGACACGAGGGAGGTGCCAGCATCTCCTAACGCCATCTCAAGCAGCAATGGAAAGTCGACTTCGACTGCTCGGGCATATACTAAGAAGAACGCCGGATCGTCTCGTACAACACGCTTTAAAAATGCTTCCAAATCCTGTCTGGAAACGGCCACCTGGGCGTAGGCGAAAGTTCTGGACGGATGTGGTTAAAGAGGATTTAAAGTCACTCGGCATCGAAAGACAGTTCAGGCGCGATGTTTCGTTTCGCAGGAAATGGAATAGTGACAGCTGGATGGAATGTGTTCAAATTGTGGCTGAAGACCGTGAAAAATGGACACGGCTGACTACTAGGACGGCACACCTCGGTGAAGATGCGGAATGACCGCGTCAGGCGAAAGCCAACCGATTAAGTAAGTCGTCGGCGTACAAAACAATCTTTATATCCTGTGGTGGCTCGGGAAGATCCTCAAGATACAGGCTGAATAGGGCAGGGGACAACACTCCGCCTTGCGGAACACCAGCGCGATTGGTGGGCGGAGCACCCCTCAGCGCGAGGCCAGCGACTGCCTCCTCTCCGCGGAATCTTCGCGAGACGGCGTGTTCCATGCGAGACCTGCTGAAATAGTTGAACGGCGCCGCGCTGGGGTAATAATTCATGGCCCAGCCTCGCGCTCTGCTCTCTGTCCTCCTCATTTCTTGGATTGGAGCGCAGAATTGAATCTGAGATTTTCATGTGGCCATTTTGGTCAGATTTGATTCCGAGACTTATTTTCTCCAATTTTCTGCTGCATTTCTTTAATTTTCTACTCTATGTACGTACCCGGGTTTGACACAAACCAACGACATGTATTTATTAAATTTTAACTAATTGTACAGAGAAAGGTACTTACCGCTCTTGAGCTGAGCCTGACTTCTACAGCGAAATAGGAGGAAATTTTTCAATTGGACCTAACGGGTTTCGGACTTGCTAAACATTATGAAATTCAACAACTAAGTGTAGCATCTCTACCCGTACTCTAACTCGATAATGAACCATATTTTTGCATCAGGGGCCGGAGGGCAATGTATAATGAATTCGAAAACTCGAAAGGATGATCATCTTTGTACATACCATCCATTCCGATCACGGCAGTCCTTCATGTCATTGTCATAAAAGAGAAGTGGCCTCACCATTTCTCTCCATTTTATTTTTCGCAAAACAGCTCCGTTTATATGACTCTACATAGTATTTTGGATTCGGATTTGGTCACAAAAAAACGTTCAAAATACTGTTTCTACGGTTCGCGATGAAGAACTAATGGTGCAATGTGGGAAGGGGGGGGGCACTGTTGTATCGCACTTGGCCGCGCCCATTTTTCCGTGCCGCAATGACTCTCCTGATTTTGGCAGGGGAGGGAAACCCCGGGTAGGTGCTCAAATTTATTGCGGCACAGTAAAATGGGCGTGGCCAAGTCCATCGCGCCATAGTGCCCCCCCTTCCCACATAGCACCGAACTAATTTGTATAACTAAATTCTGTTCTAGTTTACGCCTATACCTCAGAGGCTTGCAGCAGGAGCTGGCGCTTGTGTTCGAAATTATGGTCCAGCTCAACGCAGAGCGGCACTAACACGCGTTTGAAGATCTTTGGTGAGATGGAGAGCTCGAAAAAAAAATCCGTTTCAGTCTCATTCCCACTCAAATCCTTTACAGATAGGATGAGCGCTGCGCTGGATTTTTCGTCGTGGGTGGCGTTCAGAATGGATTCTAGGGTACGTGAGTTCGCTAAGTTCGTCATAGTTATGTAGACTATCAATGGCTAAAATAAAATGATTCTGTTCAAAATCTGTTTTAGCATTGTGGTCAGCAGTCACGGATTGCAGAGGAGGATGCAGATCATTGAAGAGAAGATTTGAATGCAGTCGCGGATTCACTTATGGAAGATGGTTTTTTCTGAATATTGTACAGCAGTTGATTGATATTAGGTTGGCCCGAGAGTTCTGCTTACCGTGAAAGCCAGCGAAGAAATTGTCCAAAATTTGAAATTATTGGGACAAACATTTTGCGCCAACAATGAAAAACACCTTCCGAGGCTCAGTAAAGTAAGGGGTGTAGTCATGAGTACAACAAAAAAATACAGTAAGTATCACAAAACATTGTTTTCTTTAAGCAAAAAAAATTCGATGTCGAAGAATTCGCCTGGGGGAACTCAAATTTTCGTACATTTAGAAAAATTTGGTCTTTAGGGAGGTGGGGGCGTAGCTTAGTCGATGGCGGGGACAAGGGTTCTGCTTGACCCTGGAAGTTTAACTTGTCGGTCTGTGATCTTCCGATCACCCATGGTATTCCACTCGAAAGTGTAGCACTTCCTCTATCTAATGGCGTTCACTGCTACTAAAAAAACTCGACCTGCTTTGAATTTGCATCAGAATGAAAAAAAAACTTCTTCCCATTAACAGGAGGGGCCCGCTAGAGTGGAAGGAACATTTGAATCCGTGATTATGATCCATCACTGATCGAGAGATCGCCGCGTCGAACACAAGTGGCACGCACGCAAGCGAGGAGGTAATGATCCCATCACTACCTCCTCGCTTGCGTGCGTGCCACATGTGTTCGACGCGGCGCTCTCTCGACCAGTGATCGACGATACTAGGTTTTAATATCAACGACTTGAGAGCGCCCTACTTCAAATTTATATGGTGTAGACACTGTCTTATCGGAATTGAATCTTTCGAAAGTCGATATTCGACGAAGTAATTATAATTAGATAAGACACTGCCCATTATGCTTAACTTTATGAAGTTACGCGCCCTAAAGTAAAATGAAGATATAGTAGAAAACATGATTTTTCCAGTTCTCCTGAAATTTCCAATAAGTACGTGAATTCCCAGGTATTGTGTGTCTTTCTGTACAGATACAACTTACTGTGTTATTAATTACGAGTATCTGAACGTGCTAACGTGTATTTAAGTACGTGTATTTCGAAAAATTATTTGTGGAGAAATTTCTCTTTCCAGAAAAGTCACTTCATTAAAACTCGTTATTGTGACGTAAATCTGGTGTTTGACGATTGAAGATCAGAATAAAGTATTGATAACAATTGTGTCATAATATCGATTATGTACTGTTTATGTAGTGATATGACAATATTTGATTATAATGAATCGAGGAGTGGATACGATCGACGTGGTGGAAGAGGCCGGCCCCGCGCTATCCTGCTAAAATGACCCAGCGCGGCGCCGTTGAAGAGTTTCAGTCTCGCGCTGGGGCGCGAACAGCGCCAGGCTAGGATGGGGGCGCCGCCTCGCGCTGTTTGCGCCCCAGCGCGGCGCTGTCCGAATGTCAGAGTATCTTCACCGTTCCAGATATTTTAATGTACTCAGAACGTCGGAGGGCCGCGCTCCCTCAGACGAAAATTTCGGACCTCGCGAGGGGGGAAACGGGGATATTCCGGCGGCACACCACCCCGCGAGCTCCGACCAAACCAGCGGGGGAGTCCCGATTCAAAGGGAATGCAGCCGCGTTACTTACGCAGGAGTCCCCCCTTTACACATTCTGCGCATGGGATCGGTTCACCCCCGACACTATCGGGGGTGACCCCCCTTCTTCATCGTCGACATAAAAGCGGTCCTACCGCGTTACATTCTCGGGAGATCCCCTTTTTCTCATTATCGGGGTGGTCGCAGCCGCGCGCTCCAGGTTCCTTGGAAGGAAAAAGGGAAAGGAAAATCCCTTTTCCTGCCTCGGAACTGATCTGGAATGTTCTTCAAACCTACTTACGACCCTGTTTTCTCGACTGATCCGCCGATGCGACCCCCTTCAACCAAACTTTTCCCCTTCTTTTGCCAAGCACTGCAAGAATAAACGAAATTAGATGTTTTATTCAATAAACATGTGAAAAAACGAAGGGATATTTCTAACTAACGAGGCTAATAACTACAACCAGAATGAGATCAGATGACCATTAACGTCTGTTTCTAAGATAATTTCCAAGAACAAATAACAAAAACAAGAAAGACACCCAGATCTCTTTTCCTGCCCCGAAACTGTTCTGGAACGTCCCTGAGCACTACTTACGGACAGTTTTCTCGACTGGTCCGCCAGGATAACTCACTTTTGTCCCCTTTTTCGAGGCATTGCAAAATCCTATTCAGAGAGTCAATAACTACAAAAGGAAAAAAACGAAATAGCATATTCAACTCATGGAGTCAACTGCAATCGTAAAGATAAATAGTGAGCACAAATGAGGTTTTTTAGAAAATATAACTCAAAGATCCTTCGGCACTCCTTCGGAGGTATAAAAACACTGGCTACATAACTTTTCAGATTCAACTTTTATTCAAGCGAAAATTCCACTGACTTGAAAACAGGAGAAGTCGGCTTGAAGTGTTACCGAAAGACTACGGTTGCAGAGATGCGATTTGGCCGCTGTTAGCCGCCATTTCACCAATTTTTTTCTTTTCTAAGGCATTTTCAGACAGGTTGCAGGGTGTTTTTTTCTTCAAATTGGTGGAGGCTTCGCCTAAAAAATGGAAATTCTCTGACAAGTTAGGTGGTACACTCAATGTACTGATGTCCTTTGAGACATACTTCCGCCTTCTTTTAACATTTGAAGAAGGTCTGAAGTGATAATATCTGCTAGAAAATTTCGCCTAAATATATTTTTACAAACAAAAATAACAGGCTACAAAACAAAAAAAAACAGTCGGAGTCCTTAACCGCGGTCAGCTTCCTCCACGTTGTCGTTCTGCGTCCGCTTCTTGCCCTTGTGCTGAAAAGTGATCGTTCAAAAAAAAAACGCTTGACTAAGAGTTTTTGAATCCAAAAGACGAAGACGGCGAAAAACAACATACATCTGGCGGTATCCAACGAAATTCTCCATCTTCATTCATTCATTCATTCAACGACTTTATTGTGGAAATAAAGAAACATACATATACACGTATGTGAATGAGATTCTTTGTTAAAGTAAAAAAGATGCATAACAATGGCAGAAGTGAGAAGGGGACAAAATACGATTTTTTTTGCAGAGGAAATTTTTCTTTTTACAGTTCGAATGACATCTTGTCTCAAGATACTTGAGGCCACCGCTTCTGGGACAAAGAAAAGCACAACAAGCTGGAAAAACCCGTCACATTAGATTATTAGTAATACCCTTTTAATCAGAGTGGACGCTCACTCGTTCCTTGTAATGACCTGAGATCGTACTTGGATAATCTACTTCGAAAGATAGAAAAGTTTCCGGATTCAGCGATTTCTGCAGGCAAATTGTTCCAAGTTCTGACAACCCTGAACGCAAAGGAATTCAATATGCTGCCTTTAGAGGTGAATTTCCGTTCAAGTTGGAATCCATGTTTGCGAGAACGGACATGGTGGCGAGTAAACACGAAAAAGGCTGTCAAAGGGAATGTCGCAAAAACCATGCACGATCTTATAACACAGATGTAAAATCAAATACAGCTCTGCGATATCGTGGGGTATTTAACCCTAGCATATCCAAACGAGCTGCATAATCTGGAACTTCTCTGTTTGGGAATACTTTGGTGAACACACGTCTAGAGTATCGTTTTTGCACATTTTCAATGATCTCATCATCTTCCACTGTGGAAGGTGACCAAACCTGAGTACAGTACTCCAGTAGGGGTCGGCAGTAAACGGTGAATGCTTTCTTTGTAGTGAACAAGACAGGGATGTTTCAGGGATCTCAAAATACAGTTAGCCACCGAGGTAGCTCTTTTGGAGATTTCTCTGCAATGGGAGTTCCAGCTAAGATTCGAACTAATGAGAACACCTAGGTCCCTGATAACCTCGTGCACAGGAAGCTTCACACCGTTTAAACGTAGGGGGCATTCATGACGAAAGTTAATATGCAGCAAGCTGCATTTTTCTTCTGATAATTGTAGCTGCCACACTTTCGACCACTCGGCTAGTCGATCGAGGTCACATTGAAGCTCATAAAAGTCAACTGCAGGCTCATTAAGAGGCCGATAGATCTTGAGGTCGTCCGCATAGAGCTTACAAGAACTTGATAGACTATCTGGAGCGTCGTTTATGTAGATAAGAAACAACAATGGACCCAGAATACTACCCTGAGGAACACCACTGGTGATCGGGTATGGACGAGAACAGAAATTGCCAGTTTTTACACAAAATGTCCGAGATATTAAAAAGACTTAAGCCAGTTCCAAATATCAGCGCAAATACCGTAACTTTTGAGTTTAATTAACAATTTGTGATGACATACAGTGTCAAAAGCTTTTGCATAATCTATATAAACTACATCAGTCTGGCAGTTTTCGTTATGCCGAACACCAGTCATGAAACGAGGATAACAACTGGGACAATGTTGACTTGCCAGGCAGGAAACCATACTGGGCAGGATTGAGGAGCTTATTTGATGTTAGGTGGGAAAGGATACAGTCTTTGACAATAATCTCGAGGACTTTACACACCGAGGGAGGTTAGACTAATAGGCCGATAGTTAGAGACCTGATTTGCTGGTGCCTTTTTAAGCAAAGGTGAGACAATTGCAGTTTTCCACGCAGTCGGTAGGGTTCCCACTGCTAGACTGTGTTTGAAGATGCACAAGAGGGGTAACACAATCCAACGGAGGCTCTCTTTATAAAATAAGAAGGTAAAGAATCTGGAGTAAGAGAGATTTTGTCGCTCAATTTCTTAATTCCTGACGCAATCAATTCGCAGTCAATGGTGATGGATCGCAAATTATGCGGGCATCGTTTGGAAAATGAAGGAGCGATACCGTTATCCTGAACAAAACCTTTGAAAATAAATTGCGAAGGCCTGCACTTTTGTTGATCATCAGCGATGATTTCACCTGACTCGCTTTTCAATGCGGAAATACCCTTACGAGTCTTCACCCTAGTATTCATATACTTGAAGAAATTTTTACGGTTACCAGAACAAATAAGCCGTTTTTCACGGTTTTTCGCAAAGCGTTTGCATTCCCTTTCAAAGTCCTTTGCGCACTTATTGAAGGCCACATGTCCACCCGGTTTAAAGCGATCTCGCCATAGGAAATGCTTCCTAGCAGCCAATTTTTGCAAATGCGGTGAGAAGTTTTGAACTTATGGCCGCCTTTTTGAAAGGGGGACGCATTTTTCTACTACGAAGTGAACGTATGAGATAAAGGCTTCATACATTTCATTTATGCTCAGGCAGTCCGAAAAGCATATATCCCAGTCCATATCCAATAGATAAAGATTGACATGGTCCCAATTTGCCCTACGGAAATCCAATTTTTTTGTTGTTTGGCTAACGTCGGATTCAAACTCAATTTTGAAGGTTATGCTACAGTGGTCACTCGTGGAAAAGTTCGGTTGAAGTTCCCATTCAGAGATCAAAGTGAGGTCATTACACAAGAAGCAAGTCGAGCACGTACTTCCCGTGCGTGGGAGTCGTTGAATGAAAATGAATCTTCAACGGTGTGAGTATGAGCGCGAACGTCTTGCCTGAAAACAGAACTTGCTAGACACTAATCGATTACTGATGATTTCCGAAGATGTCGCATAAACTTACAGAGACTTCTGCAATGTTCTGAACAGCACGGAGTGCCGCTGGCTCGCTCAGCCACCATTTTCTTCAGCACCAGATCCCTCTCTGCGTCGCTTCGTCCCAATGAGAGATAGAACCTGAAAAAGAAATTCAGATTCATTCCCGAAATAAAGTCGTTGAATGAAAATGAATATAGATTTACTCAAATCTCATAGAGACATTGGCAAGGAATTCTACGAAAAAGCAATCTTAGCAACCCATTCGCATGAAGATCATAAATCCCTTAAAATCCTATACAGACACATACAGAATGAATGAAAAGTGAAAAAAGAATCTTTAGGAATGCTCTAGAACTTGAAATGCGAAACCCCCGCCAGATTGGCCGCATTTTTTGCGACGGGGTCGACTGCGGGGCGGTCGCGGCGCGCCCCTACTGGCGCTTCGCCAGAGCACGGTTTCCGTCCTTACTTTCAGTCATAGCGGTGTACTTGTCAGTGAAAAGCAGTGCCGTATAGTAGCAATAACTGTATTGACGAAGAATCATGAAATTTTAGCATAGATTACGTCACAATCTCAATATGGCAGAACGAGAACTGGAAGAAAGGGCTAATCAAAGTGGAATTCAAAGAGCGCTGGATACCAATGTGTTCCTTGCTTGCGTTAAGTGCCCTGCTAGTCGTGAGCGTAGTGTAAGCTAGCAAAAAGTCAAATACATTTTAAAAATAACGAAATAGTCGGGCTTGAGCTGAAAGGCACGGTCCAGCAGCGTGCTGGCAAGGTTCTTGCGGGATTAACGGCCGACCATAAGAACTTTTTATTCGGGAAAATCTACGATCTCAACGGTATTGTATTGAGATGTTTCACATTCCTAACATGTAAAATGCTTCGAATTAAATTTTCTACTTTGCTCGGGGAATTTTCGCAGGTGATCTCCATCGCTGCTTAAAGAAACCTTGACTAAGTTATATTCCTGTGTTTTGTACAACGAATTTCTCATAATTTTCTGTAACCTCGTTCTTCTAGAAACACACTCTTTTTTCCGTTCCAAAAATGCACTATCACCCTTGAAAAAAAAATTCCGAAAATTTCTACCACCCCAGTTAGCAAGCTATCCAGTCCTGCTCGACCCTGTTGATAGGAGCTTTTTGTAGTTGTAAGGATATTGCGGTATAGATGCAGAACGTTTCTCAATTTTTTCCATAGCTTTCAGTCACGGAGTGGGCGAAATTTTGACGTACACGCCGAACATTCTTCGGGGACGTTTTGGACTCTCGATGACAGCTCGCCATTAATGAGGCTTTATTTAAATCCTATGAAAGGTAGTCTGAGAAGGTTTATATTTACTACAGACTTTCGTTCACTGTGACGTTTAACCATTTCTCCGAAAGTGACGTTTCCAGCAGACGGGTACTGAGCAGTAAGAAGCTCCACTGCATACATGGGCAAGACTAAAGCCCTTGGGTGCTATGTGGGAAGGGGGGGGGGGGCACTATGGCGCGATGGACTTGGCCACGCTCATTTTGCTGTGCCGCACTAAATTTGAGCACCTACTCACACACTCGCGGGGGTCGGTGGCCGGTTGAGTGGAGTTGAACACGTAGCGTGCTCCTGCTCGAAACGAAAAAAGGGGCGGGCAAGGCCCGGAAACTCCCCTATTCAAGCCGAAAACTCCGCGTGTCAACCTCCCTCCGACCCTGAAATGCTACGTCATCCTTGACCCATTCACACCGAAAGCTCTGCCTTATCACCTCCCACCGACCACTCAGTGTGACGTCACACCCACGTGTTTACACCGAAAGTTT
Source organism: Aplectana chamaeleonis (assembly GCA_029168955.1). Taxonomy (NCBI): domain Eukaryota; kingdom Metazoa; phylum Nematoda; class Chromadorea; order Rhabditida; family Cosmocercidae; genus Aplectana; species Aplectana chamaeleonis. Next base: position 868,395 of record JAPDOI010000302.1, read on the forward strand.
CGCCTAATCACCTCCCACCGACCACCCTCTACCACTCCTGCAGTCGCGGCGTTGGTGGCAGGTTGAGAGGCATCACAATTGACCTGTCAACCTGCCACCGACGCCCGCCAAAGCGTCGATATCCCGATCTGTCAACCGTGATACGCACAAACACGTCACATTCCAGTGCAGCGTATACTCACACACTCGCGGGGGTCGGTGGCAGGTCGAGGGGAGTTGAACAGGTAGCGTGCTGCCGCTCGAAACGAAAAAAGGGGGCGGGCTAATCCCGAAAACTCCCCTATTTATGCGGAAAACTCTGCGTGTCAACCTCCCACCGACCCTACAATGCCACGTCACAGTTGATCCGTTCACACCGAGAGCTCTGCCTAATCACCTCCCACCGACCACTCAATGTGACGTCACACCCACGTGTTTACACCGAACGTTTCGCCTGATCACCTCCCACCGACCACCACCTACCAATCCTGCAGTCGCGGGCACCAAAGGCAGCGTTGGCCATTCAACCTGCCACCGAAGCCCTCCAGAGCGTCGATATTCCGAGCAATGTCAACCATCTCAGAAGTTTGGGGCCCGCCACCCGCGAAGCGAAAGTCCGGTGGCGAGCGAGATGGCAGCGGGTGGCGAGCGCTGGCCGGCCGGGACTTGCCACCCGCCTCCACTAATTCGGCGGCGCGCTCGCCACATCACACTCACCCGCTCGCCTCCCCCTGGTCGTCGACGAAATGGTAGCGGGTGACGAGCACTCTTGTGTGATTGCTTAGCAGTAGCTCACGCCTAGATGATTAAACTCTCGTACAGCCATCTAATCCCCTCCCCACCTCTAACCCTAACCTCCCAGTAATAGAATTCTGATTTGCAGTTGGTCAAAATGTATTCATCATTATATTATTACGGCACTAAACGTTCACATCAATATTTCACATCACATGCGTTCAATCAATGAAATGTTTAAAACGGTTTCTCATGCGGAATTCATATCGATTTCATAATCTCACTGGTCACAAATACATTATTTTCAGATATTATTACATGTAGCAAACTATGGACAATATTATGTCCATCAATAATCATTTGGTTCTATCCGAGGGGGGCACTCAGGATTAAGTCTAAAAAAAGAGGTAAAGCTACTTGATAGCGGTATCGATCAGTGTACTTATAAACTATAAAAATACTTCGATAGTCATTGGTACATTTTCGTCCAATCCTGAGTGCTCCCCATCTAGGATAAACCCAAGTACATTCCGACCTGGTATTAAATATCAGTACATAAAAACTCTAACTCTACTTATCACAATACAATTATCACATTATGATAAAACATTGCATCTGTAAAAGACATCAACTAAATGGAATATTTCTTCTTTTTGAATGGGGGAATCGGGAATATAAGGGAATCGAACAGAAAATTTCCAGACGCTCAGAAAAATTCCTCTTTTGAGACAAAGTGACGATTGGACGTAATGTTTGTAATTAGCAGCCAAAAATAAAGAAATCTGGGACAATTCTGAGGCATGTTTTTGTCGCGAAATTTCTTATTGATACATAGGCCCATACCTATAACATGCACGGAAACGAGGTGGATTGAAAACAAGCCCGGGGTTGAAAGCGTAAAAATCGTTGACACTTTTCAAAATGACTAACGAATCAGTCGTGGATCATCTTCCATGTTCCTTCGCCCGCTTCCCAGACACTCCAAATCGGCGGCTCTTCTTCTAATTCGATGCTCTAACATCTCTAAAAGATTCGGATTGTCAGTATCTCAAGGAAAACTAATAAGTCAATTTTGTTCAAGATTCTCCAACTGAACTCATAAAAATTGAGACGCCTATTCCACAATTTGGAGCTAGCACTCTTGCTGTCTGAGATACACCCGAGGAAAAGATCAACAAACAATTAAAAATAGCATTTTATCTCCATAGGCGCGTACTCCCACATCGTGCACTGTGTGGACCGGTTCCGGGATGAAAGCATGCGTGCCAATGGAAAATTTTTTCATCTGAAAAACATATGTTATATTACTCAGGAGCGGGGTAAAATAAGAAATGAAGAAATACGTGTAGGGGAAAACACTTAAAGGCACAGTCCAAGCTCAAGGACGAATTTTGAAATTTCCATATAAATGTGAAGTAGGCCGACCATATATAACACCTGCCAAGTGTGAGCTCTCAATTCCTGCGGATAAGCGAAATATAGGAGGAAGCCACTCTGGGGCGCCTACCCCCGGAAGCCACTTTGGCACGCCCCTTTTGCGATCTTTCGAGCTGAACAGTGGCGACATGAGCGATGATTTTCAATCAGTATCCCTGTTCTTCCCTTCATTCTCATCCCCTCTATCCATACAGGCTCGCTCGCATAAATCGGTTGCAAATGATGAAAGTTACAAGCCTCGGGCAACTCGTCCACTATGCTTCCGTAGCTCAATTTTCGAGGGACCATAACTCCGTTCCCACGGGGTCTTGTACGATTCTAGATACATCATTGGAATCAGCGTGGGATCGTTTTCAAGATACGCAGAAAAACAGGATAGCGATTCTGAGGTTGGACTGTGCCTTTAATAGAGGGTAACAGGGAGACCAAAATTATTTTGCAGCGAAACAAAACTATAATGTCACATACTCGATTTAAAACCGTTCAGAAATTCAAATGCCCGGCCGAATATTCTTTTATTATTTGGCAGAATCAGTATTCGGATAAATTTACAGTTATTGACTTTCATCGAATATATTTCACGTTTTTTTTTTCAATTCACAGACGTTCGAAATTTGAAAATAAGAGATGAACGAATTTTTTTCATTTAATTTTTTCAGACTGATTTGAGGTGTTCCAAAATATTTCTGTAAATTTATTCAATAATTCGAAAATTTGTCCCGGCTGCAAAAAAAAAGGTTGAGAAAGAAGTCACGCACGATGCGGATGACGGAGGCGTATCGAATGATACGTTGACGTGAGGATGGTGATAATGGAGGCGTGATTGCGCGGGAATTGCAGTGCGAGTCATTAACACCTCACATGGATACTCGTGGGTACACCTAAGGCACACATAATACATAATTATGTGCTGCCTCTCCGAATGACAAAGAGGTCGCACGAACGGTCTGGCTAGCGGGTCACAGCAATCACGTACGTAAACTTTATCGGAGTTTTGAATCACAGAAGAAACTAAAAGCAAGAGCAAAAGAAAAGAAATCAATGCAGTGGTGAGAGACGCCAACATTGATTATTTGAGAATAGCGGGTGACTGGCTCGCAAAGTGCTCGCGACCCGCTGTACCACCACCACTCGCGCTCCCGACCCGCTGTACCGATAGCAGGTGGCGAGCGGAGACGAGGGGGCAGCGGTTGGCGAGCACTTCAAAATGAGGGGTAAGCGGGTGGCGAGCAAAGCCCGAAATGCGCGCGGGTCGCGAGCACTGAGTTCCTGAGATGACAAGCGCAAACACCTCACATCCAAGCGCAGCGTATACATTGTGGGCTGCCATTTCCGCTCTCTACACGAGAGAGTATCAGAGGAAAACAGTGCAGACACTGCGACACGTTGACCCGAAAACTCCACCACATTCGAGACATTACCACGAAAACTTCGGCAGTTATGAGTCATGCCGAAACCTTCGCCGATCAGCCAGATCCGATCAATTTCATTGCAAATGGGGCGTTTTAACCTGCCACCGACCCCCGCGATTGCCTGAGTACATTGTGGGCTACCGATTCCGCGCTCTACACGAGAGAGTACCAGAGAGAAACAGTGCAGACACTGCAACACGTCGCCCCGAAAACTCCGCCACATATGAGACATCACCACGAAAACTTCGGCAGTTATGAGTCATGCCGAAGCCTCCGCCGATCAGCCGCATCGGATCAATTTCATTCGGGAAGGGGCGTTTTAACCTGCCACCGACCCCCGCGATTGCATGAGTACCCGAGGTTTCCCTCCCCTGCCAAAATCAGGAGAGTCATTGCTGCACGGAAAAATGGGCGTGGCCAAGTTCGATACAACAGTGCCCCCCCCCCTTCCCACATAGCACCTTGGAAACATCCGGTTTGAAAGCATTTTTAGTTCCCGCGAGGAAAACCTTTGACCCGTTTCTTCTTCTTCTGCAGCCTCAAAGTGGTTTTTGTCATAGGTTGAGGAACTGGGCGGCCTTCACAGGATTCGTCCAAGGTCCATTGTGGTTAAGGAGGTAGGTCTCTTCGGGCACAGGAACAAGTGCGCCGTGTCGTGTCCTAGAGCACCACAGTCCGGGCATGCGTCTGGTCGGCTGCTGTCGATTTTGTTGACGTAAGACATGAGCAGAATAGAGTGACCACAGCGCAGCGATGCAAGAGCACATCTGGCTCGTCTGCCGAGTTGAGACTCGGACTCGCAAACCCGAGGCGGCACTGTTCCCAAGATAGGGTTCACAGCCGCCTTCGCTAGATATCCTTGAACAAACTGAGTGTGCTCCTTACGCAGAAGACGAAGACTTTCCATGTTGGAGTCGGCCCATCTCTGTACATCAACTATACGAGGAGCATCGGCGAACGGCGTCCTAATCGACCTCTCTCTTATGGGCTCCATGATTCTCTTTGACGGATGATTCGGCTGTCTCAGAGCATTAACATAAATCTGCTGTGCCTGGAGTTCATAATGCTCTTTGACCGGCAATATGCAGGCCTCCGCGTGAAGATGCTCCACCGGGGAGCTCCTTGCACAACCGGTAGCAATTCTAAGCGCAGCATTCTGTACACGCTGCAGCTTATTCCAGGAACTGATAGACACCAGGTGCTGCCACACTGGTGCCGCATATTCCAGAGCCGGCTGAAGTATTGCTCTGTAGGTTCTCAATATAGTCTCTCGGCTGCTTCCCCATGATGTTCCTCCGAGAGCTCTCAAGATATTAAGCCTAGCCTTGACGACTGTTTGGTTCTGTTCCGCGTTTTTGTGGAACTTCAGTGACGGATCAAGAATAAGGCCAAGCAGCTTGGGGAATTTTGCTGCTGGCAACAGGTCACCATCCCATTTGACATCTGGATGGGCACTGTGTTCCTTGGTGTTTGTTGTTAACACTGAAACAGAGGATTTTGCAGCAGAGACTGTGAGCATCATATTATCGAGGAAGAGCTTCAACTCGACGAGATAGGAGCTGATCTTGTTAGCGGCTACCTGCAGGTCACGGTCCTGGCACATGATGGTGATGTCGTCGGCATACAAAACAATCTTTACATCATTGGGAGGCTCGGGAATGTCCTCAAGATACAGGCTGAATAGGGCAGGGGACAACACTCCGACTTGCGGAACACCGGCTGCTATTGGAATGCTATCGGATACGTGATTTTGGAACAGAACCTTAGCCCGGCGACCTTTCGTGAACGCTGCAATCCATCGCTTCTGCCATGATGGTAGCGACGACTTGAGCAGTTTCTCGGACAGCAGTCCCAAGTTAATAGAGTCAAACGCTTTGCTCAGGTCGAGGGCGACGGCCACCGTTCTCTCTACCGTTTCATCGCGACCGTTTGCAGACTCCCTCGAAACGAGCGAAACCAATCGATGTTACATTTATAACAGGTGTGTCCAGGTTGTTGATGTTAAAAAAGGGACATATGCTAATACTCTGTTACGACCGTCCCTTTTACCATGAGGAACTTGGGCGGAAACCGTGCTCTGGCGAAGCGCCAGTAGGGGCGCGCCGCGACCGCGCCGCAGTCGACCCCGTCGCAAAAAATGAGGCCCGCCAGATTCTCGAATTGGAAAATTCAATTTTCCCGCATGACGTCGTGTCACACGTTTAGTACGTGAACGTTGCACGCAAAACAACGGAAAAAGACGCCACTGCCCCCTCGAGAGCTCCGATTCTACTCCCCGGTTGTTCCGATGTGAACCCCGCCCCAAAAATCTCGCGGGGGACCTCGCGCGCAGGAATATCGGACCTCCCCGCCCAAAAACAGCGGGGAGATCCGAAATTTTCGTCTGAGCCCGTACCCACCACTCAGAGAGGCGGGCTCCCTCCGCGCCTGGCGCCCTACAGGTCCCCGCCCCAGCCCCCTTGACTCATAATGGGCGCGACGCCCGGACATCCAAGCAAAAGGGCGCGGGGCCGGGGCAGAACATACCCACGTTGTCATCGCATAAATAATTGATTCCTTCTATAACGATATCTGGAACCACCTCTCCCACACCCTGGGCGAGGTGCTATAACCTTCTCCAAAATTTTCCAAACCCCACGATGGGTGTCCCATTCAAGTCTAATCAATAGACTGGGTGAACTTACTCTGATGAATCGAGGGAACATGGCGCTCTCGATAAACATCCTTCCCACCGACAGAGTCTATAGTATCCCTAAAGTTGGCGGAGTCGGTCCCTCACAAGGGGTTCGTGTGAGGGAAAAGGAGCTCTTTGTGAGGTGATCGTGAGTTACCCTGGCTCAGATTCACCATCGAACTCCCTAATCCCTCACAACAAAGCCACAATCCCCTTTCATTATAGCTCTTTTTTCCTCACATTGGTACTTCTGGTCCCTTCCTCCTATGAATCCTTCTAGGAATAAACCATGCTTATCCAGGCTCTCCTATTCGGGAGATCACTTCAAAGGTAGCAGTTTCAAACTAGTCCGAAATCCGGCTAGGAAGAGTGTCAGGCATCATTTCTTCACTAACAGAGCTGGCAGTGAATTGGAAAAACTGCTCAAAAAGGGCAATCTGCCAACAGACCTGGGCTCCTTCAAGCGTATAGTGGAGCAGTACTTGAGGACGGAGGATGATTGAGCTTGCGTTCTTGTGTTAGTCATAATATTATTTTCTTCGATAGATACTCCATAGTGATCTCGTGTTAGTCATGGAACTTTTTCCGACAGATACTCTACTTACTACGTGTTCCCGGTCTCGTATATCGTTGTTACGTTTTATTACTACGCGTTCGTTTATCTTGTTCCGATGTCAATACGCAGGGTTACCCTGTAATAAACAATTACAACAATTAAAACACCTGATCGTTTCTTGGCTCTCACCTAATTATGTGATACCTGTATCGCACCACTTACTGTTCAAATGTGTTAGCAGACGATACAAAACACAAACGAATTCATCTCTTATAATACATAGATAATAGGGCCTATGATCACCAAGGATTAAAACCACGTGAAATCCTAAATGAGACGTAAAGTTACTCGCAAAGAGCACACCTTGCACAACAAATACACGACATATAAGGATGATGGATACCTTTAGGAATTTCTTTGAATAAATTAATGCAAGTACTCTTTCGGATTATTTAATTCAATTTTTTAATTCAATAGCTTTATTTTTCAATAAAGAAACATACGGAATGTATGTGAGGGAGGTTAATTACGCGATCCTGAGTACGCAGCCAACAGAACAACGAGAAAAAAGAAAAAAATGAAATTAGACGACCCTTTAGTGGAAACACTGGAAATATGGAGTTTTGAATTCCCGCGCACAAAGAAACGGTAGGGGTGGGTCCCGAGTGGAACGCGGGCAGCGTCGGTTCGGCGCCGAAGAGGACGCGCTCGTTCTCCTCCTTCATTCCGGCTTATTCGACTCAGCGAGCGGTCGTGCTCGCTTCTGTTCTGTCTGCCAGCGAACGTTGCTGTTCGCTTCTCTTCCTTTTCGTCTTAGCGAGAGTCTGTTTCTCGCATTCATTCGTTTCTATTCCGCGAGCGTTCGTCCTCGCGTCTTCCGCTTACGACCATGAGTTCGCCCAACGACGGGACCCCTCCGGCGGTGAAAGAAGTGGTGCAGCTGTCAAAGGAGGATTATGAAGATCTGCTAGCACGAAGCCTATCAGTCGACGACCGTCAATTCGAATGTGCCACCGTGGATCCCGCGCCTCCGGCCCCCCTTCATTCCATTGTCGTCGCGAAACCAAAACCGACATTCACGAAGACGGGCCTCGAGAGACAATATGATTTCAACAGCGACGTACTCCAGCTGCTATATTCTGCTTCTACTCTCGCCACTGATGGATCGGAGATGAGATCCGTTTTGAACCGGGCCACGAGCCTGCTTTCGCAGCGCAATGAGCTGCTATGCGTCGCAGATAAGGATCCGGAGGTTTGGGAATATTTTGATAAACACAGCAAGGCCGATAATTTCTGAAGCGAGCAATCCGATCCTTGCTTCGTTTCTTCGCGAGAAGAAGAAGGACGAGAAGAAGGCCGCGAGCAAAACAGTGGTTTGGAGAAAATCGCACCCATACGCCAGATTCCAGCCCTTTCGTTCTGGAGGAGGGTCGTGGGCACTCCCTCCTCCGACGGATTTCGGTTACGCCCCCTATGGATTCCGTTCCAGCTTCAGAAGCCAGTCCTCAAATTTCGGCGCCCAGGCTCCCCCCGGCAGTCAATTCACCAGACGCAGTCAAAACCCCCGCCCTTTGCCGTGCTACAACTGTGGGAGAATCGGGCACTTCAGCAACGAGTGTCGAGAAAACGTCAAGTGAGTTTTTGGCCGGTTCCATTCATTCCAAGCAAGAGTTTTGGCACAGTCTGGCTCTTTCCGATTTCGTGCGTTCGGTCATTTCTTTTGGCTTCATGCCGTTTTGCCACAGCCAACCCTGTTTGGATTTTTGTAGAGATAACGCGAAATCGGCGTACGACAATTGTTCTTTTGTAGATTCCGAAATTGAGAAGCTGCTTGCCTCAGGAGCCGTTCAAGAGGTACTTCCCCCGTTTCATCGCGTCAGGTGTAACCCGCTATCCGTAGCCATTGGTAAGAAAATGAGGCTAATTCTGGACCTATCTGTTCTCAACAAGTGCCTACTTAAGTGGAAAGTCAAGTACGAGATGTGGGAAAAGTTCTACCCCCTTTTTCCTCGAGGGGGTTTATGGCGTCTTTAGACCTCAAATCAGTACCATCATGTGAAAATGCACCCAGATTTCACACACTTCCTGGGTTTCCGTTGGAGAGGGAGAACTTTTAAATTCTTGGTACTTCCGTTCGGGCTTTCCTTAGCCCCTTTTGTATTTACTAAATTGATGAGACCGATCCTCCGCCTGTGGAGAGAAAAAGGGCTTCTCGTAGCCGTTTATTTGGATGATGGCCTCATCTGGGCCGATTCCGCACACCGGTGCGAAGAGTCCGTCAGGACTGTGAGAGCAGATTTAGCAAGAGCCGGCTTCCTGTCAGCCGAAGAAAATGCTCCTGGGTCCCGTCCCAGAGAATCACGTGGTTGGGGCACGTTATCGATTTGCACTCATTCTTATTGAACGTATCCTCAGACAGAAGGGCGAAGGCACGAGAGCTTGGTGCTTGAGAGCAGAGGGCCTGCCCTGCTAGACAGGTTGAAGTGGCAAGGCGTGATGTCGTCAATGCATTTAGTTTCTGCAGATATGAAGCGTCGGCAGAAGGCGCTAGTTTCGGCCATCGCTGAAAAACAAAGGTTGGGACTGCCCTAGCGTTCCGATGGAGCCTTTCAGGCGACGAGAGGCGTGAAATTCAAGGTTGGTTGGCCTTTGATGAGATTTTTTCGGGAATTTCTATCGCCTCCCCTTCTGTGATCACAAAACCATCACTCGTGGCCTTCTCCGACGCCTCCCAGTTTGGCACCGGAGCAGTGTTGTATTTTGACAGTAGTTCCAAAATCACAACTTCAGCCCTTTTAGAAGAAAATATTATTCCTCGTTCGTCAACTTTCAGAGAACTTTACGCCATATTTTTGGGTCTGAGAGCATTTGCTAGACATATTGCGTTAGAGGATTGCTTATGGTACTGCGACAACCAACCAGCAGTTGCTATCCTTCGTAAAGGGAGCACTAACCGGGACCTCCAGGAATTAGCTACAGAAATTTGGGATTTTTGCCGCCTAATTCATAGTAGAGTAGAATTTGTGTGGATACCCAGGGAACACAATACAGAAGCTGACCTAGCCTCTAGGTTTGTAGATTTGGATGACTGGGCCATCTCTGATGTGGTTTTTGGCGAACTTTCGAAGCGTTGGGGCCTTTGTCAGGTGGACATGTTCGCATCTGAGCAAACTAAAAAATGTCCATGCTTCATTTCCAGGTTCGCAGAAACCAACTGTCTTGCAGTCGATGCGTTCTCTCCAGAGTCCATCGAGAGCTGGAGTTCCAAATTCTGCTGGTTAGTTCCTCCGCCATATCTCATTTCCAGAGCTATAGCCTCGGCTAGGGTGCATGGTAGCAGGGGCATTTTGGGTTTTCCAATGTGGCCATCCAATTTGTTCTACCCTTTATTGAGAGATGGCGACGGCTGGATAGAAGAGATAAAGGACGTAGTTGTGCTTCCAGCAGGTTCCCCAGTTCTGGGGGGATTTTTTCCTTCCTTTAATTTTAGCTCCCCGAGTTCCCTTCGATTTTGCGTTAGCATTATTTTCCTTCCCTACCTCCTCTGGGCTTAACTCTTTTCCAACGTCTATAAAGTCTTTTGCACGTGTTACAGCGCTGGAAATTCAAAACGGAGGTTTTGCCGTAGAAGATCGGAGGCGAAAATGGAGTTTTGAATTCCCGCGCACAAAGAAACGGTAGGGGTGGGTCCCGGAGTGGAACGCGGGCAGCGTCGGTTCGGCGCCGAAGAGGACGCGCTCGTTCTCCTCCTTCATTCCGGCTTATTCGACTCAGCGCCCACCCATCCCACCCAATAGTCCTTGGCCAAGGTTACCGCTCATTTCGCATTTTGCAGCCTTTCCTACTTCGCTACGTCAGCAGTCCGCAACAAGGATGGCCTCTATCGCAGCTTCAGCGGGCCTGGACGACGTGGCAGCCATCATAGAGAGCTGCATAGATGGAGCGGTGGCCCCGGGGACTTTGAAAATCTATCAGAGGGTGAAGAGAAATTTCCTGGCTTTCATTCCTAAATTCAAAGTTCCGGTGTCTCAGCTGTCCTTCCTTAGGACCATTTTTATCGCGTCCCTTTTGCACCACGGGAAGGTAAAATCGGTGGGGTACCATGTGGCAGCCCTATCCCATTTCTTCGGGCCTTTACCTCCCGCACAAGCGGAGACAACTTGGGCTTTGCTACGGGCAGCTGGCAGGGATAGGCCGCCGGTTAAGCATCGATCCAAGGCTCCCCGGGCGGACGTGGATACCATAGTTCAATTTGCCTTGCGCAACGGCACAAAAAGATAGTCTAGGCGGGAATCATGGTCCAATTCGCTTTCCTTGGCCTTTTGCGAGTTAACTGAGCTTCCATGCGCTCTCCGTTTCCGCGATTTTTTCCTACGAGGGTCAATGTGTCTGGTGGGTGCATATAGCGCGCTCTAAAACAGATCCAGGAGGGACAGGGCCAGAAACGGTGGCGTGCAGGGATGGATCCTGGAGGAAACAAAACTTTGGCAAGGCGTTTTTTGTCAGCTAAGTGAAAGGCCGCTCCTACCAGAAAAATTCATTTTCGCAGGTAGTAATGGAGATCCTCCTTCCAGAGACTTAGTGGCGCGAAAAATCAAATTTATTCTTCACAGCGCCGGCCTGGGACGACAAAAACCTTACCACCCATTCCTTTAGGGGAGGGGCGGCTACTCACGCAATCAGGCAGGGAAGGGATTCGGGAACGGTTATGCTGGCCGACGGCCGCTGGAAGTCCTTTAGAGCATTCAAATCTGCCATAAGTGTCGATCCTTCTACCGCTCTGGAGTCTTTCTACACCTCCCTTATGTAGCTTTGAAAAGGTAAAGGCTCAAGCTTCTTTCCCTAATTCCTTCGCCTTCAGATAGGACCAGGTTTCTCGCTTATTTCAGGCGTCATGCTTCAGTCTTCAGGACGCCATTCCACGAGAAGTCGCCGGTTGTGAATACACAAACTGCAGTCTAGCGAGTAGTCATTGGACTGGATCTCTGGGTCTGTTCTTCGGCGGCCTCCTCTTCTCCAGAGCACGTATCAGTTCATGTATCGGTTTGCTGTATGTTAAGCCTCCATTGTATGGCCCTTTTTGGTTTACTGGCTGATTTAAATCGCCGGGTATAGGTCCTTGTCGGTTCTCCTACTGCTTCGAGATGAGTCAAGGCCCTCTATACTCTACCTGTAGCTGTACCATTTCTAGTTTTTATCCTAAGCCAGTTCACTCATTTTTTATGTATTATTCTGCAAGTCGTATGGTAGTTTATCCCGCTTGCCTAGCCTCTGGTAATCTTCTGTGACTATTTCCACGTTGGGATTATGATTTTGCCCTAATGCCATGCGTGTGGCCTTTGATTATCGTACTCCTTGGCTATGTATCTTTTTGATCCCATTCAATCCATGGGTTCCTATGGTCTCATATCGTTTGCTCCTCACATAGGTTAGCTTTGATATATAGTTACCCTTGCGAATCTGATAAGGATCTCTCTGTGAATAACAGAGTCAGATAAAGCTAACTTTTACACACAATAAAGCCTTTTTCACCCATCAGTGAGCGTTGCTGGAATTCAAAACGGAGGTTTTGCCGTAGTATATCGGAGGGCGAAAAGCATATTTTTTCAGCATGACGAGCCGCTCGGTTAGTCACACAATTCAACCAGTTTACTGCGTTTTGAAACGTGATAAATCATTCGACAGCTCATGTGGAATGAACAAATATTAATGTCTAATGCGAAAGAGTATCTAAATACAACAACAAAAAAGCCCATTGCACAAAAGAGAAGCGAAGACAGCTCAGGAGAATTCAGAATAGATTGTTGAACAAAACGTTAAATTCATAAAGCCTGACATTGAACCATAGAAAACTAGAAAAAAAACCATAATCATGACAAAAGCGGTACAGTGAATAAATACGGCAGAAAAAAAAACAGTGTGGTGTGGAAATCCGTAGGCACTTACAATTTTTCACCATTACGGCTTCACGTTGCCTGAATTTTTGATTTACGAAAACATCGATTTTTTTTAGGGCCACTGCAAATCACCCAATTGCCGAGTTGCCGAGATGTCGTACGTTCATGCCGCATGGCAGTGTGGAGGAGGAAAAGATCACCTCTATGCAAACCGACGTCACCCTCCGCGAAGAGGGTTTTGTCATGGGAGAGGTGCTGGTCGGCCGCGTCTCTCCTTCCGGATTCTCCTGCTAAGGGCCGGCGTGGGAGAGAAATCCTGGACCCGCTCAGAAGTATCTATGCGCCAGGGCTGTGCGTAATTACGTATTACGATTTACGAATTACGGGTGTTTTTGGCAGTTTTTTTTACGATTTACGATTTACGAAATTTCGGCTCAAAATCGTAAACGAATCGTAACAAAGTTGTGAAAATACGGTTGAAAGAACACTATAAGTTGGCGGTCCAAAGCATTGATAAATGTAGCACTTCTTTCACATTCCTGATATTTGATTATTCCTTCCAATCTCTATTTCCGGTTAAATCTTATTTATTCCCAGCCGATCGTAGACAACATGACATGGCGTAATATAATAGATTGAAAACGAGATTCAGGTATGACCGACCGCTCTGCTTCTCACGCTGACCGACTCAAAAGTATTGAAGGGTTCCAACCTTCACTTGTTTCACATGCGAGCCAGGTCGGCTGAGCCGAGCTCCACAGTTGTTTATCTCCATGGGAATGCTCTCATCCGCCATAATGAACACGAGAGACGGACGAGGATATGGTAGAGCTACCGCGCCATCGGAGCGAAATTCCGGTCCGGAGTTGCAGACAACCGCTGTTGCAACGCTTAGCACAAACGCGGAGCATGCTGGGACTTCACCGGGTCCTGCCACGATTAGTCTTCGTCCCTGCACGTTTATCGTCCGCAAAAGCAATCGTCTGCAACTGCGGACTAGAGCTCCATACCATATAGAAATTAGATATGGGGTTCGGTTCTGAAGGCCTAGCTGGCTTATGGAGCAAATAAAGTTCAGAATCACAGCGCTGCGTGAATGCTCAGCGGTTTGAAATTTGCAGGCGAAAACTGTTATTTCGTGAAGTGAAATCTGCTGAAGGATCAGGGAAATATTTTTCTAACCTGAAAGCATTATTCGACGAAGAGTTTTACGGAGATCCCTAAAATAAGATTTGATGAATCACTATGCCCAGAGGCAAGTCAGCTGCGAGAGAAAAACAGATAATTTCTCGACTTGATGAGGAAAGTTTCGAGAAAAGTTATGACTGGAGTCTATCCCTATTTTCGAAAAGTTTATTACATGTTTTTAAAGTTGGGGATTCAAGCAAAGATTCAAAGCAAATGTAAAGAAAAAGAAGAGTAAGAATTTTGTCATATTTGGAATCAGAGATTTGAAGGAACCTTCACCTTTTTGCATTTCAGTTTTCCTAAGCAACCTAAACATTGTGAATCGCTATCTCTACCACAACAAATTTATGTTTATGGAGAGCTCAGAAAAATTAAAACAAGTTACTTGTAACATAAAAGTGAAAACAATTTACTTGTAACATATAGAGCCGATTTAAGTTACTTGAGACTTATCTCTCAGGTCATTTAAGTTACATGTTGCCTATCGACGGGATACTGCGTGCCGTGCGCCTCCGATATGTTACATGTAACTTAAATGACTTGAGAATAAGTCATAATCAACTCACATAAACTCAGATATCATTTAATAACTTATTTTCGATTTCTGAGAGGATCCTGCGTGCAGTGCACCTCCGATATATTACATGTAACTAAAATACAACAATATAAATTATAAGTAACCCAAATTAGCCAACAAGATATTTCCAAGGTTGACCTACAGTACCGAGCAAATTTTTTGCAAAGAAAGCGTTTTGCAGCGTTTTTACGCTCACAAAGCGCCGCAACACTCATAACTTGCTTCAAAGTGGTGTTCAATTCTGAAGTCATTTTCGGATTGCTTCCATTT